>BGPT01000042.1:209947-266757 GCA_003297045.1 Symbiodinium sp. clade C Y103
AATTTTCCCCCAATAACCAATCCAATGACATGCATTCGCCATACATCAATGGAAACTATTAAAACTTGCAAGATCTTGAAATCTGAAAACTATGAAAGTCATTGATGGAAATGGTGGATTTCACGTGAAAAAGGATGATTGTCAGATCAAAAAGTGGGATGTGATTAGCTCGACCTACAAAAAATTGGACTTGACCAGCAAACATGGGAACTCGACCAACCAATATGGCCTCGACAAGGGCTTCACCATCAACGATAAAAGATTCTACCAACCATTGTTTTTTCTAACCATCAACTACAACAGAAATGTAGATTGACCCATAGTTATAACATGTTCTAACCGCGTTGTATGTAGGACAACCCCACTGACGGGGGACTGACTCACCCGGGTCCCCCGTTCCGATCCAAAGCGTCCATGCCATCAAAGACGCTCCCTACGAAGGAACCTGTTGGAAAAATTACCCAGGTCATCCAGGAAAGACGTGAAAAACCATGGGGCAAGTCATTGACGTCAGTGGGGAAATATGGGTCATTGGATTGGTTTAAGGGAAAAAAATACAGGAAACCATGGATTTGCCCATCAAATATAGAGGTTTCCTGTAGATTTTCCCATTAACCAATCCAATGAATGGGAAAGTATGAAGCCAGAAATATGGACCTTGAAACCATCCATGCTGTGGAGAGTAGCTTCTTTTGGTCCCTCCAGTTCCGCCCCATTTCGATTTATCCTACAAACATCAGGGGGTGAACTCTCCGAGATGGAGATGTGCAGATTCAACCCATAAAGAAAGTGCAGGTTGATGTACATATGTATGTAACATATATGTATATTATATATATATATGTACAAACAAGTATGTTGGAAACAAGCATCCAGATGTTCAAAGTGTGGTCTCTGTGGATTGAACTTTCGTTCACTCATGAAATAGGCTTCCAAATCAAGATATGTTCCAAGTGCTCTTTGCAAGATCAAAAAGATATGTCACTCCTCTCCACCCCTTACCTATCCCAAAGCCATCTTACGACTACTACCTCCGACTCAAGTGAGGTTGTCTCAAATCTTGGAAATCTCAAGAAGTGGAAAATGGAAATCGCGATTTACACATGATTGTCCCATTAAAACCTCCATTTGTAGTGGATTTCCCAGCTTGCAAGGTTTGATTCCCACAGGGTCTTCCCCATTTTGCTGTATCCAAACCCCCGACCCAGCCTTCACTTGAGCGCCCCGGATCGTCTTCTTCCGAGAAGGGCATGGAATAACCCTCGTCCCAATCCTCCTCATCGTCGTACATGTCTCCATCCTTAGGGAAGCATGGAGTACCCTCCTGTGAACCTGGCTGGTTGGAAAAACAAAACACCCCTAATTATGATCCAAGAGATTTTCCCATTTCGAGTTGTGATTTTCCTACTATTGTCATGGTTGACATGTATTTTCCCATATCCCATATATGTTCCCATCTCATGAATTCTACGGATTTCAGATCCCGGAGGCTTGGGACACCCAGTCATGACTGCGAGATGTCCCTTTCCCCTGTTCATATTAAACATCCAAAAACCATGGTGGATGTAAGGGATTGATATTAGGGGAGGTTCCTAAACTTGGGGTAGCCCCAAATCATCCAAGTCATGGATGACCATTGTAGTATTGAAACCATTTGAAACCTAAAAAAAGTTTTGCGGATCCCCCATTATAAGAAATCCCCCCCCCCATTACAAGAACTCCCCCCCCCCCTTTACCCATTTTTGGGACCCTGCAGTGGGGCTGCAACAAAAAAATGAACCCCTGATCTCCCCTGCGATTACTTGGAGGATCATCCCACAGATCTACGAAAAACCGAGGTTGGGGAATGGACACTCAATAACCAGAGTTGTTAGCTTAAACCACTGGGATGATCCTCCAACTAGGCTTCCAAAAGCATTTAAGATTCTGTTTGATGCTCTTTGGATCTTGAAATGTCCAAACTAATATGCAAAATTGCAGAATTGCAACTGCCATAGTGTGGGAGCTGGCATCATCTTTTTTCAATATGTTACCCTCTGGTGAACTAACATAGCTATTGAAAATTGCCATTTATAGTGGATTTTTCCATTAAAAATGGTGATTTTCCGTAGTTATGTTAGTTACCAGAGGGTAATATACAAACATATTTGTCAGGGCTTGCGACCATTCGTAGATGACTTTCAGATCTCCAAAACGCTTCACCGTGTGAATCCCCGAGGAATGAAGGGTCAACAATAGCCCCCATGTCCATTTCTCTCAAAACAACTCAAATTCGCGTTGTTTATTTATTGGGTTTACCACATTACCACATCTATACATGGATTTTCCTGGGGTTTTCAAGGCAAGTTTTTGGCAGTTGTCGGATCGCCATCATTTCATCAAGGTCCTGCAAGGGCAGAATTACAGGAATTCAGCTGAACTACAAGTACAGTAAGTAAGAATAGTTACGATTTGGGGATGATCCTCCTAATCCCCAGCCATCATTTGAATGATGACCTCGGCCTTGCCGATGTTATTGGCACTATGAAATACCTTATAGAGGATTTTCCCAGCTAGAAACCTCCGTGAATCGGGAATTCCCAGCTAGCCGTGTTTGATTCCCAAAGGGTAATTTATCCAGCTCCAGTGCTTTGCCCAGTATCCATGTCTTCATCGTCCTCAAAGCGCATTGCACCTGCTTCCTCGTCCCAATCTTCATCGTACGTGTCTTCATCCTGGCGGTTCATGGAGCACGTGTTGTTTTTCATCATGTCAGACATGTGTTTGAATAGCATTGCTCTTGAAATATGACTTTCTCTCAAAGTTGGTGATATCCCATTCCATCCTAGAGTTTCAAACCTCTGAAATTCATTGAAACGCTCAATGCACTGAATGAGACAAACACATATCCAAGCGAATCTTTCTTGGCAGCATGCTCAACAGGATGGTTTCCCAGTAATCCCATCAACAGGTTTCCACAATCAAAACCTCCACTTGACGCCTGCAACAACAAACGATCATCAACCATCCCAGATTCTCGATACGCACACACAATGATCCCAGATTCTCCTAAAATTCACCAGCTACACCCATGATGTACCTCCCAGATTCTCCCGGGCCTCTTCCTCGGCGAAGCGCATGGCAGTGCCTTCCTCGTCCCAATCCTCGTCCTCTGCCAACGGCAAGGCTTCCTCGTCCCAGTCGTTGGACTCCTCACCGAAGTCCATGTCCTGCCATGGCCATGGCCATGGCGATGCGAATCGAAGCTAGGAGGCGACCATGGGTTGAAAATGGTTGAAATGGGGGTAGAAGAAAAACGTGTATGTCATTGGTGAAAGGACATAGTGTAAGCAACTGTTCTAGGCATATTTTTGGGTAGTTGCAAATGTATAGTCGTATACAATATATATATATATCTATATATATACACACACAATTACATACATGTTTATTCTACGCTTACGTATTGTATACTTATATGCAGCATGCATGTATGCATTAATCATAGTCGTGCATAGAAATACGTACTCACAAGTTGAGCTGGCTTAAAGCAGGAAACAAAAAAAACTGAGAAGCGCACAACATGACTTTTAGATGTTGATATTAAGTGTCACCACCCCACCCCACTTCTGCAAACACCCTATCAGCTCTCCTCATCGATCTCATCCATGTCAAAGGCATTTTCCTGGAAATTGATGTCGCAGAGCCCCAGTCACCCATGGATCTATAGAGTTATATATATATATATGTATCTATATACTTGTAGAAGTACATAACATTTGGAAGAGTTGAACTGACTTGAATGGAGTTTTCTGGGTCTCCAGTGCCAAAAAGTTGAGGAAAAAAAAACATGCCCTCAGGATCATCTTCCGGAAAGGGATGTGCAAAAGCTCCACGCTGAAACCAGCTCCTCGTCGGCAGCTTTGGCCCTCCTTGGGGCAGGATCAGGTGGTTCAGCCAATCCAACAAGAATGTGCTCGTCAGTTGGGGTGCCAAACAATGTAGAAAATTAAAGCACTTTGAAACCACCCACCAGGTATGAATATTTGGTGGTTGGGAACTTTTTGTAGCTCGACCTGGAGGCTCTAAGAATCTGGGAGAATTTGTCAACCACAAAAGTGTTCATCCCAACATAATTTGTTCTCCAAATCTTTAGGGATATGTACAATTGGGGGAGACTTCAACCCACTGCGAATACAGAATCTACAGAATCCTGAAATGTGAAATACTGTGAATGTCATCGACAATAATTGTAGCAAACATGGAGAAAAAACACTTGAAGCCGAGACAACTGCTTACTGCTGCTGGCCTCGCAATTCCTCCCTTTTTCAGAAACCATCCTCCACCAATCTCCATCAAAAAAAGGGACCCTTTGAATTTGAAGGGTAAACAGTCTTTGTTTCCGGCATTTCAAGTGGTGTTGAAACCTCGCAAATGAATGCAAGAGATGGAGGCATGTAAGTCAATTTCCCTCAAGTGCTGTTTGTGTCCAGAATATTGTTGACTAAAAACCCTATATTTTCTTGGTGAAAAGCGAGCCAGACCCTTGTTCTAACCAGGTGGTTCTTCTCCAACGCCTACCCAGTTTTGCAACCCCGGCATTCCGTGCCTTACACTTCGTCGTGCAGCGATTCGCCTTGGCAGTCTCTTGATACCCTGGTGAAGCCAAAACAGATGAGATCTATGGATCTTCATACCCCCAGTCACATGGTATATGTATATGTATATATAATATTATATATATATAATATTATATATCATATATATTATATATAATAGGTTTTGACCCATCCCCGAATCAATACTAGGGTTGCGGAATCTGGCTAGCCCTACAGCTTAGATCCTCCTTGTGTCATTTCAAATTTCAAGATGGATGGAGTGGATCAATCTGTTGGGTATGTCACAAAAGAGTTGGAGCCTCAGAATCAACAACCAATTTGTTTGCTTTCTTTTGTTGAGCTGGAGAAATCCTCTTGGTAAGAGACTTAGACACTCACTTACAAGCTCAGCAAGTGTAGACTGCAACTTCGGAGAACAATCTCTGTGATACCTCGCTGGAGTTCTCTGAGAATTGGGTGCCCCATAATCCTCAAATCTCATGGTGGATCATCATTTCGCGAATCAATAATGGCATATAGTGGTATTATATAACTTGTCACTTGGGGGGTATCCCCTAGTTTTTGACAAGCCCACATAGAATTTGCCAACCATCTCTGATGATGAAATGGTAACCCGGCCTGCTGTGGACACCCAGCGCCGCAGCTGCGGCACCCGCGAACCTGACCAGCTGAACCAAGGCCAATAGTTATAGGGTACCCCTAAAAATCCACTGGGTGATCAGTATCAGGGAAATTCCAGATTGCAATCTTAGGTGTTTCTTTTTACTCCCTATTCCTGGACAAATCCACTGGGCAGTGAAGTGGGTCAAGGCAGGGGTCGAGACATCCATGTTGAATCTCTTAAAATACTGTTCTGGTTCGTGGTTTTAATCGATCTCAGGAATATGAGTCATCTCAAGCAATCATCCGTTTTGCGTGGTTGAAAATAACAACACAAATATACTTGAAACCACCAGACATCAAATACCAGTTGGATAGATGGGAAGACAAACTCATAAACCATATACCCTCTGGTAAATTAACACAGACCCTGAGAATCACCCATGTTTAGTGGAAAGTAATCTTCCAACCCCTATCTGGCAGGGTCTATGTTAATTTGCTGGAGGGTATTTATAAACCATATATTTGAAACCGCCAACCACTGTGGGGCCACCGAACCATGTCCGCCCCTTTTGGCCCCCTGCGCTTTCCCCACCTGGCCCCTGTGGGCGGCACATCCCGGCTGCTGCTCGCACCGCCGGTGGGCACCCCGACCCCTGCAGGGGTCCAAAACCTGGGGCTATTTCAATGGACCGATTTACGGGGAAAAATCATGGAAAATCGACCGGAAACCCCTTGTTTTTTACAGTGAAATCCATGGATTCGACCATTTTTTCAAACTTCTGGGATTGTAGGGACGAGCGGGTTGCTATGATTAGGAACCCCATCTTTCAAAGAAGATATGGAGACTGCGAAAGATGAGGTTCTTTAAGCAACCGAAATGGGATTTAACCTGCTGAATTTGAGTTCTAAATCATAGAATTACCAAATGCCAATCAGTAGTAAGGAGATATACAGTAATAGGGATTTAACTCTCCGGGGGTGCAGTTCCACTAGTAAGTTGGTGATGTAACCGTAGTTGTAGTGGTTATATCCCAACTTCTGGAGGTTATTACCATACTTATATTCATTGGATACCCTCTGGTAAACTAACATAGCTATTGAAAATGGCCATTGAAATAGTGGATTTTCCCATTAAAAATGGTGATTTTCCATAGTTATGTAACAGTTTACCCGAGGCGGTATATCACATGCACTTTGGTACAAGTTCACCCTCTGAAACATCGCAGCGCTTTGCACGATCTCGGAGGCCTGAACCATTGGCTCACCGGTCATGATTCTCAGACATGTTTTTTTTAATCACAACATGTTTTGGTACGATAATGGTGTTGTACACAAGTATATGTTTGGGTGTATGCTTATTAATACAATGTAATCTCAATCATGCATGTATATGTGTATTAGACATACTGTATATGATGTGATTCTTGAGCAAGTGTATTGGCGAGATCATCAGACCTAATATACACTAAATCGCATCATATCCCATCATTCAAGAAAGATGAATCCCAACATAAAGTCATATGAACCCGCCACTGAATAGTGGCAACAATCACACAGCAACATCGGCGTGGGGTGGGGGAAAAGAAGTTCAATCTACCAGCCGCAACCGCTGACTAGATCACTAAGGAGACAATACGAAAACTACTACCCCTTACAGTGGAAAGAGGTGCCAGCCCACACAACTTCCCCCCCCGGGCTGGTCTATCTGGAGTCTACCTCTTTCACGTAGTTTCGCCTACCTCGTTTCAGGTCAAATTGAAGAATTGGTAGTGTATATAATTACCAATATTGATTGGTAGTTTATGCAACTGGTATAGTTTTTGACCACTCCATAATTGAAAGTTGGAAAATCCGATTATCCAGATATAACATGATATAACTGGGATAACTGGTTTCCTCTAAAGGACTGAAAAAACATCGCCCCCACGGTGGTTTGAGAATTCCACCAGGTGTAGATGTGGCTGATCTTTGGCAGATCTATCTACCCCAGTAGCAAGTCATCCGATATACCAAATTCATGGGATAATCATGGGATTATAATGGTTTATAAGGCTTCTAGACTTCCAAGTCAACTATCAATGATTTACGAACGTCCAAGAAATGGTAGTTGGACAACTATCCAAACCAGTTTTGGCGTCACTTCCCGCAAAGTTTAGTTTTCTCGCCCAAGCACACAGGGGCTGAGGGAGCATAGGGCCGCTGAACCACCTCGGCTTTACCAAGATGTCAGAGATTCAAAGGGGGCGAGAGCCAGAACGGTTGGCAGCAAAAAAAAAGCGATTTTGAGGTGGTTACCGCGGCACGCAAAGAGTCGGAAAACCACCACACTTGAGGCTTTTCAGACAAAATGCAGGGAGAAACCAGGCATGGTTTCTCGGAACAATTGAGTGGTTGATCTTTTAAAGCATGAGAAAAGGATGGAATGACTATGCTAAGCCTCCTCAAACTCACCATTATCAACTGAGATCATTCTGATGGGCAAAGCTCCTCTGAATGGTCTCCAACTTTTTGCGGGTAGGTTTGTTATCCCCACTTGCCAATCGTCCCCAATCGTTGCTGGTTTATGTATATCCATCAATATCCAACAACACTTCGCAACACTTCATTGATGATCAGAACCTGGTCGCTAAGCATCGCTAAAAGATATTAAAAGCATACTCTTGAATTCTTGCTAATTTTAGGAATCCTAATCAATTTCGAACCGGTTCCTATACGCATTCAACATGGTTTCTGACCCATTCAAAACACAGTGCAAATTACCAACATGAACCCTGAGAATCATCTGATTAAACAGGAAAATAGTCTGTCAAACCATAGCAGGGTCGTCATGTTGGTTGGATGGAGGGTACATGCGATTATCCATTCTCATCCAATGATTCATGGAATTCAATGGAATTCCACGCAATCAGTCTCCCAACCAACCCAGCAAAAAACAATTCAATTTTTGATGTCCAAACCATTCAAAATCATGTCCCAACCGTCCCAAAAGAGCCATCAATCTTCATCCAAGCTGCTGCCGGTCTGGTGATACGACCAGCGAGAGAAAGCCTGAGCTGAAATGATGTAAGAGATCTTTCGGAAATGAATACGGTAGATGTGCTGGTTTCTGGTTGGAAAAAATGGGATTCAGTCCAGAAAAATATTGAAACATTGATGTTTGGGGTAAAGCTTCAAGGTGGAAAATGACGATGCTTCACCCTATGTCTTGATATTTGACCCATTCGAAGACATTAATTGGGACTGTCATACAGGGTGGTCTCCCTCCGATTTGAAGTTGCTTTATGACCCTCATGAAGTATAAGAACAAAAATCCCCGTAGTTATTAGAGTTATTTGCACCAGCTTAGCTATCATAAATCGGCGATAAATCCCATCAAATCCCCAGCTTTTTGGTGCTGAAATCACCATTTTCCGATGGTTTTCCTATGGTTTTTCTTGTGGGGGCACCATCTTCTGGCCCGAGGCGCCCAGACTCCAGAGGCATGTCCTGGCTTCCAGGCTCGGAGTTTTGGGGAAGATCTACCGGTTCTACCAGTTCTACCAATACTTTGGAGTGTTTCTAAGTCATGAGAAACCTCCGGGTGATCAAGTTCAACTAATATTTTTACTGATAAATAATGATGATTTATCTTAAATAAGAGCCTAATCTCTATAGCCAGTGCGAGGATTTCCCGTTGAGATTCATGGAATGTCACCTGTCTAAGTGGATAGCCCAAAACTTTGCATGGTTTGTCAGTTATCTACTATCTCAATATTTATATGGTTCTATGTATACATACATAGTCCATGCATATATACATATATTGCATCATTTCGTGTTATTATACTTATGGATCACAATTTGTTTCTTTCTATATATATACATGTGATGTGAAACGTACATCTATGTCTTTAATCAATCTGATTTCTACGCAATAACAACTAATAGCATCTACGCAGTATATACATAATACCATATCCTGTTGAAAAGATATTATGTGTATATACATATATATATATATATATATGATCATATATATATATATATACATATAACATATCTATAAGCCTGCTGTGCAAACCCCCCGGCTGGCTCCTCCCGGGGCAACCCGATCTGGTTGGGCTTCAGTTGGTCGAGCCAGATGAAACAGCTGCGCTGAAGCTGGCATCGGTTTCCCCGAGAATGTCTCCGATGTGCAGAGAATTTACCCTCTGGTAAACAGCCACATAACTATGGAAAATCACCATGTTTGATGGGAAAATCCACTATTTCAATGGCCATTTTCAATAGCTGTGTTGAATTACCAGAGGGTAATCGAAATATAGTGAAGATAGAATGGGGACATTGATGGAGAATATTTAATGGAGGTATTATGAGTATCTAATGGAGATATCATTGGATTAAAATAGGAAGATAGTAACGAGCATGAGATTGTTTTTGATGGAGCAATATCAACAATAGTAAAATACTACCGAAAGAAAAATATGGATAGAATTGGAATGAATATCAATTAAGTCATCGGGAGATATGAACCACCAGGGTGTTGGGCTTGGAGGGGAAAACAAACAGAAAGAATGGGCAATCTACTATAGACGATGTACTTATGAATAATGGTGATTTTCCATAGCTACGTTAAATTACCAGAGATGGTGGTAAAACTCCGAAAAACCAAATGTGGATCAAAGCGTAATGTTACCATGTTCCCCGTTGTTCCTCCTGTCAAGTGTCATTTCCATGTGGATTTGATTGCTTCCGACTCGTCCCCCACAAAAAGAAACAGGAGTTGTAAAGCATCCACTAATTTGGTGATCTAAAAACTGGCAGAAAACTGGGCGAAACCCATGGCTGGGAGGTGATATTAACAATCCTACACCTGTCCAGAGAGTTTCAAAGTTCGAGCTCTTTAAGTTCGCCCCAGCACTCCATGCAGGTTGCACCCGGCTTCGTCCCAAGTAAGCTCCGGCCGTGAGACCGGAGGTTGCATGATTTGATCAACAACTACCACTGGTTAACCTGGCTAGGTGGGGTCTTTGCAGCGCCTTCGTTTCCATCCCCTGAATGCCTTGAATCCATTTCTGCTTTTTCAGAATCAGAACCTGTCTCCTTTTCTCATCCAGCAGATAGGACCCCACCAACAGTAGCCACATCCGGTTAAGCATTGGTTGAATAGTGAAATCCTCACGGGGGACGACTGGATCTGACATGCAAAATCATCCAAATCCCTAGGTCCTTCGGGTTGAATCATCTTCAATCCCTGGAACTTGGGGTCTTACATCATCTAAAGCAACTGAAATGCACATGTGGTGGTCTTCAATCCATTTCAGTCCCCTTTCTGGGCTAAATGATGTTACATACCCCTGGCTGGTGGATTCAACACCCCTGCAAAATATGCTCGTCATTGTGGATCATCGTCCGATTCTAATGGTGAAAAAGAGAAAAGCGCCATATACAGATCATCATTGGTTATACTCACACCTACGATATACCCTTCTCAAATTTAGCTGGTTGGCATCCCATAAAATGTCAAACATGGTTGATAGAAACCACCAATCAGATATTGTTGCTGATATAACTGATATATGTATATATATATATATATGTGTGTGTGTGTGTATGTAGTTATATATATATATATATACATTTTTGTATTAGATTATATAAATCATATCATTCATATGCCATATTTGATGTCCCCATAAAAAGTTCGTGAGTTCCTCATTGCTGGTTGGTTATGTTGGTTCATCTCTACAGAACCCAACTAGACCCATTTCTGATGATGGCCACAGCAGTATCCCTTTGGCAAAAAATAGAAGGGGGAGGTTTGGTATACCAGTTGTGATCATTTACCTATTCAATCCATTGTTACATGGGGGACCCCTCAACAGAAATCAACCAACCAGTGGGAAAAGGACATCCATTGAGGAGACGGATAAAATATGACCATTTGTTGGATGGTTGGAATTGGCGAAATCATTCCAATATGGTTTTAAAAATCTGCTTTGGGACCTTCCCCTCATAGATTGTGATTATCCCCGATACATTGGTTATTACAATCCCCGAACTAGTCATCAACCAATCATCATTCATCAGCTATATTCACTTACATCCTGATCTTTTGATGGTTAAAATCCCTATTGAATGACGAACTCATCAACCAACAGGGCTGTCTTCGAACGCTGCCGCTGCTGAATAGCTTAAATCCAAAAACAACAAATCCCACCAAAAAATCACCATGTTGGTTTTATAAATCTCATCAAACCATCATTTGGGAAATAGGGGTACCCCAATCGCTGGATGGTTTAGAATTTTAGAACGGAAAATCCAGCTATAAATGAATGATTTTGGGGCTACCCCCATTTCAGGAAACCACCGACCATCCTGGTGGCCAAGCGGCGGAGATTCCTGCGAGACGCTGCGAAGTCGCGCCTCCGGCGCAGCCTGGAGGTCTGGTGGGGGAGATGGGGATTGGACTTTTGGACCCTGGAAAAGTGGTTCAATCCCCAGAGATTTAGATGTTCACCAGCCAAACTTGGGATTTAAAATGATTTAAGCATCAAAAAGTGTGATTTAAGTCTCAGAAATTGGGATGTTACCCAGAAAAAAAATGAAGTTCATCATTCAGAATTTCGATGCAAGCCTCAGAAAATGCGGAGGTGGTACCGACCCCCAGATGGTCATCGTTGCTAAGACTTGTCTATCCATGCTTAGGGATCATACTGACCCTTGAGGAGACAGTAGTTTGCCCAGTTTGCCCAGGTGAATTAGCTACAAAGAATCAGGATTCAGCCAGTCGACATGAGGAAATTCAACGGAAATTAAAATGACCATTTTCCCTGCACAGGAATCAGTAGTTCACCACAGAGTGTCACGAAAACCAGATCATCCCACTGCCCTTTTCCTGGTTCGGTCGATTTTGAAAATGGCCAGTGGTTGGCTGCGCGGTGAAACACCAAGAAAACGCGCAGAGCGGATTCGGGGAGCCTCAAATGAACTGGCCACGGAGACTTTGGGGAACTGGCCGGGCAGTGAAAAAAAGATCACCGGAGGCCCTGGAATCGCGATGAAATATACGAAGCCGTCAAAGCTTCAGAACAAACTCTTCTCCAATCACTGCAATCCGAATGAAAGGCCAAAGATCTCCCTGAACGGTCCGTTCAGAAAATCCAATCCTGAAGCGAAAAAGGGCCATCCAGGGAGAACTTTTGACCTTTCAACGATGGATTGGCTTTGAAGTCCCGAATCAACCGGCTATGTCCGCTGAGAATCGGCATGGGGCTGGAAGGCTATCCTCACCATGAATTGATGCCGTGAAAAGCGTGTCTATTGATTTTCTTTATGGGTTTTTCTGGAAATGGGGAACCCCATTCCATCTGATGCGTTCAAATCTTTAAAACCTCGCTTTCCCCATTGAAATTGCATGGATTGCTATATGTTTCAAAATTTCAGTCCTCAAATTGAGGTTGACCATGATCAAAGTGGGCTTGTCCAAAAATAGGGTATACCCCAAAATAGCAGTTTTAAGTGGGAATTTGGTGGTACCCTCTGGTAATCTAACGTGGCTATTGAAAATGGCTATTTATAGTTGATTTTCCCATTAAAAATTGTGATTTTCCATAGTTATCTTGGTTTACCAGAGGGTAAACCATGAAATTTTTGGGGACCCCACTAAAACAGACACACCCAGTCGGGTTTTGCTGATGGCCATCCCAAAAACCCCCAGCATCGCAAAATTTCATCGGTGGAACTGCCACTGAAAAACCCTGACACCTGGTGGCAACAAAAAAACACTATGTTAATCAAAGGATAGAGACGTCAATGATTGCGGGGATGTCAAACATCATCTATTGTATCATAATATTAATGGTACCATCTGGGTGGCAACAAGTGTCAAGGTGACCAGATTCTGCCACCAATGCAGCTATAGAACCCTTTGGGTTTTGCGCAAAGTTTTTCGCACAGGTTCACGCCTCCTGGCGAACGAAAAAAAGTTGGAAATGCCTATCATGACCATGTCATGTGAGCAAAACAACGCCCAAAATCCTGTGAACATGGCGTGTTGCATGTGTGTTTTCTCCAAGAAACTGGAGATGTTCCCTTGCCACGGCAGATTATAAGACCCTGGTCCTGGTGTCATCCAACGAGAAAATAGGTTTGCATGGGTTGGGGGGCAAACTATATCCCAAACATTCATTACTATACCAAAATATACCAACTGGCTCTTGAAAATATCCATGGATTTAGCCATTCAACACGTGGGTTTCGAAAGGCTAATTGCAATTGCGTTGCGAGCATGAATCAGTCCAAGCCCATGCGTTCATGTATGTTAATGTATCATCCCATAAGTATAAATGGGTTTGTCTGAAAACATGGTACCCCGTTCCATCCTCTGGTTTATCATCATTATTTGGAAGGTATACTATATGTATATATACATAAATTACACTCACCTGAAAATCACTGTTATCATACGGCCATTTGGGGTTGTTTCCGCTTCCATTCACAATCATTCCAGTGGCGTCACGACCTGAAGTCATGATCAAATTCATCAAATTACACTACATGTTAGTTGGATAGATGGAAGTACAACTTTCTAAACCATATACATGTATATATATATATATATAATTATATATGAATACACCATGTATAAACTATAAACCATCATCATCAAATTCATCCAGATTTCACTTCCTGAGTTCCTGTGAACTTCCTTAGGCCATGATTTCTGGGATCCGCTGCCATGGCTACCAGGTTTTTGGGCGTCGAGTGTCGCGCGGCCCAGCGAAATGCTGGTGTTGAAGGGGATCTAACCATCCAAAATGATGGAAAATTGAGATTCGAACATCAAAAATTGTGGAAAATTGTGATTCAAAGATATTCAAAGATATAAAGGTGGAAAATGGGAGATTGTACCATCAAAAACGGTGATTTAATCTGTTCAACCATCGAACATGTCAAGCATCAAACATCGAGATGAAAGCATTTGGTTAGTCAATGGATTGACTCATTGAGGGAAATTCACCGGAAACATGTGTGGTGTGTAAATTCCTTCAACCAATTCAAGAAAGCAACCAAATCTTTGATCACCCGGGATCAAAGAAAAATGTGTTTCATAGGTTTCATACCAAACACATGACTAGTTATGCGGGTCGGTACCTGCATCTTGCCTGTATCCATCTTTGGTGTAGCCTGCGGGTCCCAAGGTAATACTGCGACTAAGACCCCAAAGAGCATCAAGGTATATCAGGATTCTGTATGCACAAGATTTGCTGAAACAAACTACCTCTAAAATCAACGTAGCTATGGAAAAAAAAAAAAACAATTCTTACAGGAATAGGTAAATCATCTGTAAATGCACGGACCATTTTCCATACATTCATTGAACTTTCGGAGGGTAGCAAATCTTTGAGTACTTGGAGGATCATCCCACTTAGTAAGTTCAATAAGCCTGGTTAGCAAGTACCCGTGTCAGGGGTTATCCCTTTTATCAAAGGGGTATAACAATGGTTACTAACCAGTTACGATTCGGGGGATGATCCTCATTATACTAGTTGGTTCATAGGTTTCCTTACTATTGGTTGGTTCATAATCCCCAAAAACTTGGATTTACCTCCCTATTTCACGACCAATCACGCTATTTTGCTCATGGCCCATGACAATCCTATGGATTTTCATATCACAACTCCCGCTGGGCGCGTCTTCGCTCGCTCAGACTGACCAGTTCTCGCACATCATGCGAAGTACGATGTGCAAATCCTGAGCGAAGGACCATCCAATCCAAAATGAGGTCCCCTAAAGAAGGGAAATCCCCAAGAAGTGGACGCTTTTTAATGGGAAAATCATCTATAAATGGCGAATTGAATTGTCCATTGCTATGATTGATTACCAGAGGGTATCATCATTTGTCCGATGAAATTGCCAATTGCAGGTATTATCCCCTTTTCAGACACACAAACCAAACCATTCACATTAACCTTTTCATCCCCTGATGTTTCTTTTAAAAGTGTGCAGGGGTTACATCTTCCCCACCCAAAATGGTGGACATAGCCAATACCTGTGATGAGCATCCGCCAACACCGCGTGTTTTTCGAAACAGATCGCAACAGAGACAGATCGGTGTGTCAAAACCTTGCGAGGTTAAGAGGTTGCTCTGAAAATCAGATGCCCTCCGGTAATCAAACGTGGCGATTGGAAATTCTCTATAAATTGGGGTTTTAGTCGGAAAATCATCTATAAATGGTGGATTTTCCATTGCTGTGTTTGATTACCAGAGGGCCAAACTCTTCTGGTGGATCATCATTCCAACCATTGAAATGGCCATCTGTTGGGATATCTGCTCCAGCTGTGTGAAAATCGCAGAAGATCCGCATTTGCAAGACAAAGTCTTGAAGGTTGCAGCAACCTTCCAAAAACATAGAAGTAAAATCCAATTACCCTCTGGAAATTGATTTGACGTAGCTATGGAAAATCAGCAATTGTGAAGGGTTAGTTGAATCATGCTAAATCATGCTTTAACGGACCATGTTCCATAGCTATGTTTAATAACCAGAGGGTAAACCAATTGGCGGTAAATTAGTCTTCTATCGTCTCAGGGGTTACTCTAAATAAACATGTTTGGTTGGCTAAACCGATTCCATAGGAAGCCGCCAAGCCATCGCAGGGTTGGAAGAAGCCAAGAGTCAGCCAGAGACCTCTGCATCGATTTGATCTCGCGCCGCGTGAGCTTGTTTTCCTGAGGGATATCTCAAACTGGGAGAGTTACCCTCCGGTGCCATCACCCAAAAAGATAGATGATCTTCCCATTTAAATGCCCGTTTAGTCTGGGGATTTCCCAGCTAGCCAATGTTTGAAGACCAGAGGGTATCCCCAAAGTGGCCTCTTTATTCGGGAAAATTCTGAGAAAACATGGGATGGAATGGGGGTCCGTCTTTTCTGATTGGTGCTTTAGACTCTAGACGCCCATCAGAAAAGTCAGCTTGCATCATCGTCGAATTTTTGGGGAAGAACACCTAAAGATAAGACCACCAATATGAGACTTGTTTGGGGGGCGTCACAACTAGTTTGGCACCAAAAGAAAGCCGTGAAATTGGAAGGGCGGTATGGGAAGACATGGAATTGAAAGATTGCGACTGAAACATTGAATATAGATCCAGGCCTCCCCTTGACGAAATCTTCTTCATGTCAACCCTGGATTTTTTTCGGCAAAACCCTGGTTGAGAAACTAATTGGGGGGTACCCCCGAGGCATAGCCTTCAAGTGTCGAACATACGGGTACCCCCCCAAACAGTGAAGTTCATCTGCTACGAAAGTGGTACAGTACCCCGAAACCATTCAATAAAAGCACAGGGATTATGTTCTGCTCTTTGAGCTGGTGTCCATGAATCGTTGGAGAATGATGGATCAATACCATCAGGACTCCACAAAAATCCTTGTTTTTCCTCTACCAACATCCAAAACCGGTTGTTCTTTATTCTTCAAAATTGAATTGATCCTAGACCACTGGATGGAATTGGATCTGTCCCTAAATGGTCCTAAAATTTTAGGTAAACCCATAACCAGACCCCCTAAACCCTAGGCGAGAATTTTGGAGGTTCCTGCTCGGGACTACAAGTGACGCTGTTTCCGCCACAAACGCTGGAGCTGCTGGAGACGGTGCTAAAATTTGGGTACCAGAGATGGTACCGTACATGCACCTGCTAAAGAAAGAGATGAATCCCATCCGCCTAATATGAAACACCCGAATTGCATGGTCCCAAATACGTGATATCATCCGGTTGCCCAATGCGAACGGAGGATGGGATTGTTTGTAGTGAACACCATCCACTCTGGGAGGTCAATCATTTCGGCCCGGACCATCTTTATTGGGATTCTGGATAATAGCACAAGAACATAAGCCGATCTGAATCTGAATCATTTCAAGCCAAATAGCTCAACTTCATGGGTGTATTCCAAGTGGATGTCACAGCTAGAGAGCAAAGAAGGGAAGCTGCTCTTGGACAGCAGAGCTATCACCCCCATCACGTTGATGGCCCCAGGTGACCAATGATCCATCTGCCAAGATCGCAGCAAAAGACCTGTTTGTCCCCCGAATCTACTGGACATCCTTGAGCTGATCTTGGACTTCAAAGCTGTCTCCACCGTGATCTGGATGGCCCCATGTAATTACTGATCCGTCGGCCAGGATGGCAGCAAATGCACTCGCTGTGCACTGAATCTGCTGTACATCCTCGCGCAAATGTTGGACTTCAAAGCTGTCACCACCAGCATCTGGATTACCCCAGGGAACCACTGATCCATCTGCTAAATCGCAGCAAAAGCCGTGTCTGTCCCCTGAATCACTCGGACATTCTTGAGCTGATCTTGGACTTCAAAGCTGTCCCCACCGTGATCTGGATGGCACCATGTAACTACTGATCCGTCGGCCAGGGTGGCAGCAAATGCACTCCCTGTGCCGTGAATCTGCTGTACATTCTTTAGCAAATGTTGGACTTCACAGCTGTCACCACCAGCATCTGGATTCCCCCAGGTAACCACTGATCCATCTGCCAAGATCGCAGCAAATGCAGTACTTGTGGAGTGGATCCGTTGCACGTCTCTGAGCCGACCTTGGACTGCAGAGCTGTCACCACCTCTTGGTCGATCACCCCGCGTAACTACGGAGCCATCTGTCAGGATAGCAGCAAACGCGAACTTTGCGGCCTGAATCTGCCGCACGTGTCTGAGCCGATCTTGCACCCTGGGAAAACCATCCATGTCGTCGCCCCACAAAACAAGCGACCCATCTTCCCAGATGGCCGCAAATGCGAGCTGCGAGCCCTTGACCTGGAACACATTCTTGAGCGCAACCTGAAACTCACGGCTGTCACCACCAAACCGGCGATGACCCCATGTGACCACTGATCCATCGGCCAGGAGAGCAGCAAATGCCGAATTTGTCGATTGAACATCTTGAAGATTCTGCAGTCGATCTTGGACTTCAGAGCTATCCGCAGCGAAAGAATCATCTCCCCATGTCAGGATTCGATCGCCTCCACAGCACCACAAGGCGAAGGCTGCTCCCGTTGCCGCCAACTTCACGTCACACGCAATGGCTGTGACGTGGTCCTCCTCCTGCAGTCCAGCCTTCTCGAGGGATTCAGCTGGGTCAAGCAGCAAGCGCCCAGCTGAAGTGACGAGCCTCAGGAAGCCTTGCGCCAAGGACTTCTGGGCCGAACTTCGTAAGTCCCCCACGGCGGAGGACACCAACAGGGCCAGGCGGACTTTTATTGCCACTGGGCAAGGTCACATTGATGTGAAGCATCCACGAGATTCTGAGATTCTCTACGAATTACAGCAGAAAGTCTTGAAAATGCGATGGAAACATGTCTGTTTCACAATCCCGAGCCATTTGTTTGCGCCAGGACCTATATGTGCGGGCACACCCATGAGTGCTTTGAGGCTCCAGGTGGTTTTGTAGGTGTATAACACGGTGTATAAAACTACTTTGTATCTGCATGTATGTGTGTATGTATATATATATATAGATATACATATATGCACATATATATATATATATATAAAGATATTACAGTATTACAGGCACACTTCGGGAAGGGTCATGAGTCCTGCTCAGGACTTTGTCTTTCTCCCCTACGACAGGTCGCCGTACAACCACGAACTGCCGCCCAGCAGCATAGCTCATTCGAGCTAGTTGCGAGCCTCGGCATGAGGGGTGACTCTTAGCCATCTATAGTCATTCATTATTGGGGGATTCACCTATGAGGGATTGAACATGGAGATGTTTGGAAAAGCGAAAAAAAAAAAAAAAACTGAAGTTGTGTATAGATAATTAATTATATTTCATTGGAATTCATTGGATATATAGAGAAATATACAAAAAAATATGCCAGAATACCTAAAGCAGTGCCAGCGACTAGCAAAAAAATGGTCAGAATCCTAATATGGGTGTGTCTCAACATCAGGCAACCCCAAATCTGCTGATTCATAATGATGCATCAATATATATGTGTGCAATAATCTTCCCTATCAAAAATGGTCATGTTGGTCTCTCCCATTTTCGGACAAACCCATAGGCAGAAACTCAACAAAATGGGCAGGTTTCAGAACAGTTTGCTACCCGAGATCTGTAGCTCACATCAGATGGAAAGTTCCAACATATCTTGAATTGGTTTGGAATTGTTTGGAAAATGATATAGTATGTGCATTTGTCTGCAAAAAAGGGGTACCAAAAATCGAATCATCATGTTCCCTCCTCAAATTGCCATAGCTTGGGATTATGATTAGTCCCCCATCTTTTGGTATCACCCCCGCTGGAACCCAAGGGACTCTTCGCGGTGCCATGGAGGTTTAAACATCCCGTCACAAACTCGTCCAACTCGACCAATCCGTTGGTGTCCGCATCCAGCAATCTGGGTTGCTGCGCGTAAGTGAAACAGTTGCTACAAAGCCGTTTTTTGATAGAAACTATATAAATCAGTTTGAAAGATTGAAAAAATGGTTGAAATCATACAATATAGCTATCATTGAAAAAACATGATGTTGGTGTCCACTAAAATCACATGTGGCACCAAACCTTGGGTTGAGGTTCTGAGCATCTCGGAATCTCGAATCTCTGGGGCCCAAATGTTGAAGAAATATTACAAATACCATTCGGTAATCCAACGGCTTGCTTTGGTGAAATATACAGCAATACCATGCTTTACCCATAGTATCCCATAGCTGTAGGACTTATATCCAACCTCTTGCGGTATGTAACGTTCATGCTGAAAACAACCATAGAAAGCGCCCTCCACCTGCGCTGCAGCCCAGGCTACTTGAAAAGGACTCCCACATCTTCTGTGCTGATTCCCATTGAGTGGAGAAAGGCAGAGAATTTGGTCGTCGACATCGCCTGAAGGCGGCTCCAGCAATAATTGATGGGATTCACGATTACCAACCACGCTGAACGGATATATCATATCGGAGGTGCGGATATAGCATTTTTTACCATCATCATCTGTATTATTACTATAATAAGAATACTATATCGATTATATTATATATATATATATTATATTATATATATATATGTGGGGGGGGGTTCCATTGCCATGTTGCATGCCGGAGGGTCTCATCCCCGGTGGATGGAACATGTTAACCTCAAACCAGCAGCCCCATCGACCATCAGGCATCCTTCTAAGTTGGCACCAAGCGGCTTGCTTGAACCTCAGAGATCTCGGAAGTTGAACCCCCCCAAGGTCACCCCCCAAACACGAGCCGGGACCAAAGCCGGGTCTCCATTCAAAGTTGATTTAACCTGGGTTTAATCATATCCTTCTACAAACCCATCCAATCAGATATATATGGGGATGGGCCAAAAATATATTACCTAGCTATTTTGCCGCGTTTTGAAGGGTTTTGAAGGGTTTTAACCCACGTAATGTCCACTATAAATCTGAACAAACAATTAGAAATAATTTACTGTATACCCTCTGGCAATTTAACATAACTATTGAACATGGCCAATTTGTAGGATTTACCTGATTTACCTATGAAACATGTTGATTCTCCATAGCCATCTTACTTTACCAGAGGGCAAGCTGAAATACATCATTGCAGTCACATCGGGACGTGGGCTCGTGATGATGAACATCCAGACTTATCCCCATTATATCAGATCAATGTCCCATGACACCCCCCCTTTTGTGGCGGTGCCCTCTTCCACTATAGATATATCCGCCATGACTCCATGTTATTGGTTAACATCCCGCATCTCCAAAGCCCAGGCACTCATCAATACCAACCTCCAGCACACTTTCACCCCCCGAAATCTCGGAGAAGAGGTGCTTCAAATCTTCCACCTCTGGAGAAATCTCTGAGATTTTTAGGTGTGAAGCATGAAATTTTCGAGGAGTTCACAGGCAAAAATGAGGATTTAACATGATTCAACATGATTTAACATGATTTAACCAAGAAGCATGTGGGATTTGACCAGCTAAGACGGGGATTGAAGCGATGAAAATAGCTGGAGCTCACCTACAAGAAAAGGGGACGTCAACTCTGAGGTATGGTGATTCCACCATCAAAGCATGGGGAATTCGTCCTCGAAACATGATGATCTGACCGACAAAAATCAGAATCTCGAGTCTGCAGGAATCGAGGTTTAAATGTGTAGCCAGGAAGATGGGGGGTTTTAGTCAACAGAACATCTGATCTTCCTGTCAAAAAATGGCTATGTTCGGAATATCCTGGGAATTGATCAAAGCCTACTACTTTCGACGGGAAGGGGAATAAACATCTAGTCACATTCATGCACACCGCACCTGTCTTTTTCATGTAGCAGCAGAGTACAAAGGCTTTGATCCATGTCCATTGTTCGCATGTTCAAACGCACCAATTTATTGATTTTGCTGGATGTTCCAAATGGAGTTCACAGTTGTTGAGGCGCTGGGGTATGAAAACCCCCTTTGACCTGGGAGAGCCCACCGATATCGCGGATCCCATTCCATGTGTTGGATAAATTTAACCCCCGAATACCTTTAGAATTCTTGGTTAAATGTCATTAAAACCTCATTCATGTCATTCTAAAGCCTCAATCATGCCATGTTGCATGCTCTTTTTTCAATGCCATGAAAAAAGAAAAAAAAACATCCTGTTTCGCCCAATTTTTTCAACAAATCACCGAGTTGAAGCTCCCTTGAAACCAGGCCTGGGTGTTGCGTTTCTGCAGCTGCTTCATCACCACCAGGTCCTTGTCCGCTGAGGTGGTCTCCATGGCCGTCGTCACGAAGACGCCAGTGATGACCTGCGGACACCGCTGGGTGACCGCAACGCCCGGCAGTGGGACGCGCTTTGGAGCCGGAAACGTTGGGGGTTCACCAGGGGAAAAAAAAATAAGTCTTCGCAAAGGTCGGGATTTAAGCCGTGAAGCAGTGAGTACTTTCTTATCTTTGTGATGTGATCAGCAAAATGTGGGAAGTTCATCTGTACGCATGTACAGCTAAGCAATACTGATGGGGAACGCTCTCAACAGTTGCTTGGATTTCACCAAGATTTGGATTCAACGATCACATGGATTTCACCTGCAAAAAATCAGAAGAAAAATGGTGCGAACTGATTCCCGGGGATGGATATTTGCTAAGTGTTTGACCTAATTCAAATGAGTTGCGTGTGTTAAAACTAAAAAAAACAAAACACGAGAAAACCGTGCTTTCAACCATGAATTTTTGGTGGCTGGACCCAATTTTCATCCAAGTCAGGAAGACATTCCGATTCGAAGACATTCTGGTTTGACAATGGTTGGTGTGCGATGACGAAGATGACAAGACGTTGAAAATATCTGGCACTCTAAATTTGTTCAAGTTTGTTAGTATATATATAATATGTATGATTATATATGTATATACACATAGGTAAGGGTCAAAATTGGGTAGCCCAAAAATTAGATGGCTGGTAAAAAAAAAAATATGACCAGTATGCACTCTCTCCCGGGCGTTAAATGTTCATCCATACTCCCAATTTATAGCTGATTAGAGTTCTTAAACTACCCATCCAAGGTCTTAGAAAAGATGCACTTAAATTTACTCTCAGCGACTCCTGTTTTTTTCATCAGACTTCAATGCTGCGAAGACTCATTGACGATCGCGAAAAACGTGACTGTAATGTAGAGCACCTGAAAAATGGCACTTCGTTGTGCGACTTCGTTCATGCTGGGATGTGTTAGAGCAGTGAAATCTGTGGATTCTTTGGTGACACATGAATATCCAGTGTGGTTAATCCGGTGAATTGGCATTAAGCAACACCCAGCCAAAGGCTACTCACGCAGATTGAAAAAAGATGGATCATACCCAATGGAGATTCATCCGAATGGGTCTGAAAATAGCGTATATGGTCCCTTTCATCCATTGATTACTCATCATCGTACTTATCAAAATGACCATAACTGGACAGCGGCGGGGTATCCCCCTGAAACCCCACATATCCTCGAATATCATCAAAGGTTATATCTCCCTTATTCCAAATGATCTCCCAAATGATAATCCTTTGGATATGGTTAATATATAACCATAATGATTGATAGATAGATAGATAGATACATAGATAGATAGATAGATAGATATTCATATAATTATATTATATAATTATATATATATCATATATAATCTCGTGGTATATCCCACAATGATATGAAACTACGTCACCATATCCCATAACCATTTCATGCTCTCCTCAGCCACGGCAGAAATGTCTGGCGGTTTTCGCAGCGAGGAGCCAAACACATCACCGCCAGGATGGAGATCTGCCGCAGCGGTTTCAGCGCGATCTCCCAGTCCACGCCGCCCGTGATGGACCTGCGCCGCCAGCCGGACCGGAGCTCTGGGTGAAAAAATGCGGAAGTTCCGACTTTGACGGGAGTTTAACGAGATTTTATGGGATCTTAAAAGGGATTTTGGTGGGACTTAGTGGGATTTAATGGGGAAATAAAAGGAGAATTGATGGGAATAGAATAAAGATGGATACAATTCATGGAGACATAAGTGTTCTTGAGATGGGTTTCTTAAACTGGGACCGTAATTCATGGGTGAGGGGATTTGCCACCCAGCTTATGGGGATATAGTGGGGATACAATTGTAATCCAATCAATATAGATTGTAAAGGTTTATTTTCATTACAGGTATAAGTTGGATTGTAAACTTATAAACCTATTGTCATCATAACAGGGATACATATGAATCAGGTTGACTTCTGGGTACATAGGGGTAATCCTTGAAATCATAGAGTTAAAGGCGTAATTCATGGCTCACCAAAAGGTGGTTTTTGTGATGGGTGAATACTGGGATACAATGGGATATGTAACCACAAAAAAAGGATATATCATGGGGATACAATGGGATATAAAACAGAACCAAATATACAATGTATGGGTTGATCTAAGAATAGGGATACCCCAGAAAGTCATGTTTAAGGAGTGGATGGAATGAGGTACAATTTCAGACATTGGTTTAACTAGGGGTCACGCATAATACTCATTACTGGTAAAAGTCGTATAAAGTAGTTTGCATAAAAATCGCAGTAAGATATTGAAACAAGATTGAATTGGGGCGATTGTGATGACACCGGAGTTATTTATTGCAATTATGATGATACTGAGTCACGATAAAATGTGCTATTCATATAAATATGCTTTAGAAAAATAATGATCCTCTAGTGAAAACATTCATATAACGATGGTTGTGTGTTGGTTCTCTATGTGAAAATCTCACACTCTATTTGTTCCCATATATCCTCTATCCCCATACAGCTTTGATTGTTGGTAAGACCCCTGAGAAAGATGGTCAAATTGAAATTTGAAAAACCCATCATCGGCCCTTTGATATTCCCCATTTTTCATGAGCATGAAAATCCCTCAAGTTTACCAGTAGGTTACTACTGATTAGTGGTTCACCCCAGCTGCATGACAGTAGCAAGTTGGTTAGTTCACCCCATCTAACCGTACAAGAACACTTTTTACAGTTCGTAACTGGTGTAAACTCACCGAGTTGCCTGTGATGAACCACCAAGTAAAATCACCGACCACCACGTCCACCGTTGGATATGCCAACTTCAACCGCGCTACATGAAGAGCGTCAGCATGCTCTCGTTGATGGAGGACCAGTACTGACTGAAGTCGTCTTCACAGAAAGGCACCGCATTGTGATCTTTCGTGTCTCGGAAAAACCATGGCAGTGCCCCGGGGAAAAAAAAGGGGGAGTTGTGAGTATGACCCAACCTTAGGGGATCTAAGGTGACCAATAGATCATGTGTAACGCTTTTATAGAATGTATGAATGGAATTAGAAGCTCTGACACTTATGGTTCTATATGGGTTGTTGACATAATTATAGCGTTCTTGTTTACTGGATATGTAAGTATGATATCGCATACGATGGTTATACGACCAACGATATGGCTGCTGTGATCTGACAAACATCACATCAAAGAACACAGTCACTATTGGAATATCTGAGAAGAATCTTCAAAGATATGGGGGTTTCCTAAAATAAGGGTACCCCAAAATGGATGGTTTATAATGGAAAACCCTATTTAAATGGATGATTTGGGGATACCCCTATTTTAGGAAACCTCCATATGTCAGAAATCACTGAGATATCTTGGAGAAATCTCCGAAAATCCGTCAGAGATCATTGCAATAGCCATCTCCAAGACATCCTTCAGAAATCATGGAAATCTCGAAGAGTCATCGCCAAACCTCCTTCAGAAGTCTCTAAAACGACCTCGACTAGCCCAAGCATGAAATCATCTTCATGTTTATTGTCAAACAGACAAAAGAAAGACCATGGTTTGCCATCCAACTATGGTGAGATCCCACACGTTCCAACCCAAAAATCTGCGAAACCAGGCACTCACAATGGCTTGGAAACGGCACTCGTCGGAGACCAACTGAGTGAACAGCACCTCAAATCCACCGTGGGAGTTTCATGGGGGTACAGCCCAGGCCGTCCTTGGGCGATCCTGGATTTCAAGATCATGATAAATCCACACTAATCCAATCCCCAGTTCATGCTAAACATCCCATTTTTGATGGGCCCAAAGATGTGATTTCATCCCCTACATCTACCATGATTCCTTGGAGGTGTTTAATAAGAACGGAAGGGATTCATGATTAATAGGTATACTAGCCCCTACTAGCAATGGATTGATAGCAATGCCCCAAACATGGGAAAATGTTATCCAACTTTTGACCGCAGCATTATGCGGAGGTATGAGCTAGGGGGTAGCATTGACCTGCTGGCTCTATTGTTTGGTATTGCAACCCAGGCAAAGATTGAAAAAGTAAAATCCTACTAAAATGGTGATCAATTGCAATTCCATCCTTTCAGGGGTTGCTAGACAGTGGGCAGAAACTACACAATTGGAGGGCTGCTGTAGCCTGATGGGTCTGAAAATGGGAGATTTCACCCCTGGCCATAATAAGTAAAATAATGATCAACTACGGGGTTTCGAGGTACCCTATTCCCAGACAAAGCCTGATTTTGATGGATTGTCAACTACAAAGCACGCCCTACCTTTGATGATCTGTCGGCGATTCACCCGACAGCCGTTGCGAAAAACCCAAAGCTAACCAGGACTCCCCAATCATCAACAAAAGCAACTGAAATCTTGCCTATAAACTTTCGAAGCGGGCTTTCAAAACTCTGTTTGTACCCCCCAAAACCATCAATATCAAATCGATGTTTTTCCACAGTAAAACCAAAAAAAATGGGCTTTATGGTTTAGGGTGTACCAAGCGCTAAATTCTTTTTTAAGGCGCTCCAAAGGAGTAGAACAGCAGCATCAGCAGGACCAGAGTCCACAAGAGAGAGGCCATACTACCTCGGCGCTTCCGGGTTGCCAAAGGCGGCTTCGGAGGAGAAAGACGGGGGTTGGTAAATGTCCTCATTTTTCACATCACCCAACTTTTTTGGGGAATATATAAGTTATGATATAACTGGCGTAACCTCCAACAGGTACCTTTTCATGTGATGTTCAAAATCCCCCAAAAACAGGACATTTATTTATCTACCAACCCCAAAAAGATTGAGGTAAAGAATCTTTACGGATCTTAAAATATGGCTGTCGGGTCAAAATTGCAGTACCGATGGACCCACGGAACTGGCTTACTTGCACTAGCAGGATGATCATTTGCATCTGGGAGGTTGATGATCTTGATCCATACCCATCTATGGCACATGGCCAACAACTCATCTGTATATCATGAAAGTAAGTTTGGATGAATTAGTAAAATATGATCGGATACGGTATCAAAATCAAGAAAAAAATTGATGGCTTGAACGCAGCCACAATCCATCACTTGGCAAGCTGCTCCAAATCCATAGTTAGTTATCCCCATTGTCATATCAGCCACTGATCATTGTTATCCATTTTGACTGAACCATTAATTACATTGTATTCCATATTAACTCACCATTATCAAGATTAAGTTAATTCACCATCATTACTAGGGCAGTAGTTTCTTTCACCATCAATAAGTTCTCATTCTTCCACATATTTCCATACTACCACCATCCACAGGTTAAATCCCATGAATTCCCCTTAGATCACCATTTGTTGCTTGCTTAAATCCCATCAAAACACATATATGGTTTTCCAAATCTTGCCACCATCCATCCTATCCACATATTCCAAGAATCACCATTTGTTGGTGAAATCCCATTGAACCATATTCATTTCTCACATATTTCCAAGCTGCTCAAGATGGACAGCACCAGGGTCCTCAAGGCGCTCACGTAGCGCAGCAGCCGCATCACCCGGATGCCCCGCAGGGCCCGGGCCAGGCGCACCGTGCGGACGAAGCGCAGCTGCGAGGCGTTGACCGATTGGTTGGACGTGGAGGACGCCTGGCGTGGGGAGATTTGGGGATTTTCTGGTGGAAATGTGGGGATGTAGAATGGTCTATGATGTTTAGAATGGCTGAAAACATGGGGATTGAATTGAATCCTGGAAATGGCTATAAATGATGATTTGAGCAAGAACATCGGAGGTATGAGATTAAGGATCATGTTGATATAGTGGTTTGTAGTGAGATATGGATGGCCGCCCAGTTATAGATCATTTTCCAATGGAAAACCAGGGGCTTTCTACATCTATGTTAGTTGTTTAAATTACTGCAGGGTAATTCTCAAATGGCAGGAAATCCCCAAACCAAATGGAGGCTTCAAAGCGAAAATCATTGAACTGAATGAGGGAATTTTCAGCTAGCCATGTCTCCTTACCAAAGGGGTGGCAGGGATGAGTTGGTTTTTGAAAAACAGAGCCTTTTGAAATAGAAAAATAAGAACTTGACCAACAAAAATGCTGAGATGTCATGGGTTGATTGCAAGAAAATTGGAGGATTCCATTGAGTACACCAACAACACTTGGTGGAGTTCGTGATTGAACTAACTAAGGACCCGTTTTCATGATGTCAGCAACAAGGAGAAAAAACAACGTTGCAATGATTTCGCTTGCAACAACAGTACTTGAACTAGCAACAATGAGAATACAAGTGGTATGCGCAAAGGAAATGGGTTGTAGTTGATGTAACAAGAGCACTGAATAGGGTGTGACCAGAAATATCTATGCACATGATCATGCATGTATCCTGTATATTTCATTCAACAAATCTCATGACGGTTTGGCAAGTATCAGCAATAAGTATGGCGATATGGCAGCGTCCAAAATAGCTTCTCCTTTATCATAGACGTAATCACGTATTCAGGGTGAACCACTTTTGCAGAAGCCAGCTCAATGTCTGAAACCTCTGGGGGAGCATATCGATCTGGGATAGAATTCACACCAAGAACTGGGGGATCTCATCCACTGAAGCTGAAACATGGATATCAACATCGATGCAGAAATAATGGAAAATGGTCAACAACAACAACAACAACAACAACAACAACAACAACAACAACATCATATGAATTCATCTGGCGAAGCGAGTAGGTGAACGTAGAATCCATCACACAATTTTTGACACAGCACCTGCATTGATCCATCAGTTTCAATATATGGTGCAATCCTGAAAGTACTGGTTCGTGGTTCAGATGGACGTGCCAAAACCATGGCTCATCCTAGATACAGGGTGATACAGGTATATTCCCTTCAAGAAAACTGTATCTTTAAGCCTCTCCTCCTATTTCTCAAAAATCAACCCATTCACCCTCGCATTTGCCAAGCCCCAACCACCAAGCCCGGTATATCAAACGCCACGAAAAAAAAAGCGCCACCCACCCTCCCCGCGGCTGGATCCGAGTGACCCAAAAATCCAGGATCGTCTCCAGTAAGGACACCATGATGATCACCAGATCGAACCTGGAAGACCCGAAGGCCCCAAGACGGCCCCGGCCGTTTCACCAGTCGCAGCGATGGCGAATCTTGTCGCGGATATGAATGGGGTAGGTAACCCAAACAAACCCATTGGTTGAAAGCAATATCTCTGTTCTGATGCCAGCTGAATACAAAAAAGCTTGCTATTGTTTGTTTTGCTTTAACATGCTAAAACCCTCATTGTCTGGAAAAGAACACAAAATGGATAGGTCTAGGTCAAAACTTGGCGGGTTCCTACAGTTGCACATGGTCCATGAAGTTCATGTCCTCCAAAATCAGGACTGCTTGGATCCCACTAGCCGTAGTGGCCCTAGTGAGGAATTCCTGACCCATCCCCCTTGTCTCAGCCAGAAACAGATTCCACCACCTCTCGCGGCCACAAAAGAACACGCCGCATCCTTGCGCGAACAAACCTCGCCACGGGGAGGCCAGGCCAGGCGGCCCCTGGTAGCGGTTCTGGGGATAGTAAAACACCACCATTTTTGATGGGGTGGTTCCAACAAACCATGGGAAAATCCTGAGAAAGAAACGATCATTCAATAGGGGAGCCCAATGAACGGCTGAACTGCCAGTGATGTCGCTTTGGCCTGTCCTGCCCCGTAATGTGCTGGGAAGAAGCATCGAAGCATCTTACCAAGTCTGTCTTTCCAAAGGAAGTTTTCATAGGCTTTTGTTGGGTATACAGTGACTTGGGACATCTTGGGACATAACTCATTCACCATGTTTTTCTTCCGTTATCCAAAAGGATCACAGAGGGGAGACTTGGTGGCTTTCAAGCAGGATGTGGCGAGGTTGTGAAAACACTGAGGATTTGGGTGGAAAACCAGGATTCTGATTAAGAATCTCTTAAGCAACTTGAGTTGAGACACCCAGCAGCGTTTCATAGAGCTGCTGTGAATTGCTGGATCGTTGTCCCTGGGAACAACATGGGTAGCGTGACACATCCCCATTCAATCCCCATGTTTTGTGGTTAAGTCCCTAGTTTTATAATGAAATCACCATGTTTGATGCTAAAATCCCCCTGTTCTAACCTAAAATCCACATGTTTGATGCATAAATCACCCTTCTTGAACTTTACCAGCTATTTTGATGCCCGCCGATGCTCGCCGTCCCAGAAATTTTCCGGCCAAACAGCTGATACCCATCTCGAAAGTGAAGAGAATCACCTCATGCGTCATGCGTAGGTTCATTTGGGGTCTGAAAATCTGGGTGTATTTAAGAGGGTTACTAAAAATGAGTATATATAATAATCCCTATCTGGAATTCATTTTTTGTAGAATAATCCCTATTGTGATCAATTAGGGATTTCATCCGGGATTCTGGGTGTGTGATTGGTCCCATCATCCTTATCCAGATGAATACACCATATTGAAATATCTCCGATGGGATCGTCGTCCGCAGGCTTTGATGGGCAACCCACATAAGGAGGGAGTGGTGATGGTTCGCATTGCAGGACCTTGCACCATGCATTGCAATCTCATTCTGCAGTGTGTCTTTCTTACCAACCCTTTTTGGAAGCAGCAGATCTGTTGACACCTCAACTCGCCGAGGGACAACGATGAGGTTGCAAATGCCGAACCACTCAGGGATATCGTCTTGCCCCAAAGCGGTCGAGACATCCACTTCTATACCTTAGGAAAAGCTAGTCTGCGTTAGTCACCTGGGATCCACTGGGTAACCATCAACTCAAAAAAAATGGAACACCAATGACACCGAGACAAAGCAAAACTAAAAAGTCACCGCAAATGTGTTTGTGTATATATATATATATATGTATGTACACACTTCACACAGTATGTCAAACCAAAAACCATCAAAAAACATCACCAGTAGATTCACCCGTGGGTCATCCCATGGAAAAAAACACAGACACAGTGGACCAGCTTCCCCGTCACTTGACCAAGCTGCCCAGGATGATCAAGTTGAAGGTGATGATGCTCGTCACAGCATAGGCGAAAAATGGTGACTTCACAAGTTGCTTCCTTGGCAAAGGGCTGTGTGGCCGTTGGTTTCGTAACAACAACAACAACAACAACAACAACAACATGTTTTTTTCCACCCATCTGCCAAGTGGCGCAAGGGACCGCAGGGACGAATCCTTGTCGAACTGAGTTACCATGGAGGTTCTCCGCTTTTGCTTCAAATGTTCGGCAGCGCTTTGTGCCTGGCCCAGCTACGTGGCGCCATGAGTTGGTCAATGAAGAACTCAAGTGGCTTGAGAAAGGTGGAAAAACAGGGAAAAAACATATCAGATAATTACTACTCAAATCAAATTCTATCTGGGGCAAAGGTGAAACTTGGGCCAGTTTCATTTGACGCATCATGAAGCATCAATTGATGGTGTCGCCAATTTTTGTTGAGGACGTACCCCAGATACCTTGGGCCTCTCAAATGGCTGGATCTTCCGCAAAAGTACTTGGCGATGGATCCAAGGGGAACTCGAACATCAAACTCGCCTGGTGAAAAATCCCACCCCACTGGCAGCTCAGTACCCTCCGCTTCCAGCCTTCTTCTCAAAGTTTTTCACAAAATCGTTCCTTAGCCAAGGCTAAAGGTCCCTCTGTCAACCCTGAAAGGGTGCCCCGAAATCATCCATTTTAATGGGACTTTCCATTATAAACCATCCATTTTGGGGCATCCCCATTTATGGAAACCTCCCAAATTAGTTAGTACAAGGACAACCATACTTTCGGCATGGTCAAGACCTCTGGGGGGATGGTCATCGATCCATGAATGGGTATTCCGGCATTCATTTACCCTTTATAAATAGTTGTATCATGGGATAAATGACCATATTGCACATACCATTATTTGACCATGACACATACATGCTTCGTTGGTTGAGGAATGAATCGAGGAGTCGATGCATCCTAATAACAAGCTATTGTCAGAAGGTTTTACTATACATTTAAATCCACTATGATCAAGCAACTCTATGAATTCTTGATTATCTAATTGACAACCAATCTCAACCAATATTTAAACCCCACGTGTGAACCATTAAAGTATGGTTGTCATCCGCAGAATCGGAATCACCACCAAGAGGCACAAAGGTGTCAGAGCTTCGGAGGCTCTCCGAAGACTCTCCGGTCCTGAGGCCGCCAAAAAAAGGCATAGCAACAGGAGATTTCGAACATTGAACTGACAACAAATCTGCGATTTGTGAAGGTTTTTTTGGTAGGCTTAGCATGATTTTGCATGATTTTGAAACAAGTCCATGGATTGAGTTGTGATCTTTTGGTTGAAACCATGGCGTTTACCTCCAATTTTGTTGGGGTGAAACCTGCAAATTTTCCCTAAAACATCCTAAAATTAATTGTGGTAACAAACGCAACTGGATTCTTTGAGCAATTTAGATGTAGCTTTACAATACTGGCAAAAATTGGAGATTTACTGGCAAAACTTGGGAATTCACTATCAAAAAGTGGGAGAGTGTTGAAACATCTCACCTTGGCGGGTTATTTAAGCAAATAATAAGGATTAATTACTGGCAGAATTCGGGAGATTATTGAAACAATTCAACAGTTCAAGCGCCAATTAATCATCAGTTTCAAGGACATGAAATTCTTTAGTATGGGGCCTCACGGTTCCTGCGTTAAAATTCAACCCCACTCGTTTGAAAAGCTACATGACATGAAAGTCGGAGCGTCATCTCAACCTGACATGAATATTTCCACAGTGAGCCAGCACCAGGAATACAGACATGTCATATCCTTTTAGGCTGGGAGTTCTTTCACATGGAACCCGTATCCATTATACGTATGCAAAGGAATGGATTGCAGGGGCGTCTTGCTGTCATGATATTTCCCGGCAAGTTGTAGTGACGGTAACAAGAAATCTTAAGTTGGAAGAGTTGCAATCTAGCATCTTAAGTGCCCCAGTGCAGGAAGATCCTTGACCAAGAAAGAACATGCAGGTCAACATGGAAGGCTTTTTGGAGGGACAGGCACTTTATGCATTCCTAGCTGTTAGAGGTCGAGTATAGCGACTACATTCCTTCGCGGGCCTTTAGAATGGAATTTGAGATGTCAGTTTGTTGACAAATATCGAGTACATGTGCTTGCTAAGTTCAATTACGGATGGTCGTGATTCATTGAAAAGAAAACTATTTGACTATATTATATATATACAGGTCGAAGCTGAATGTGAGGCTTGTGCCAAGATTGTCGCTGAAGCAAAGAAACATCTCAAGGTCTGCTCTTCAACGCTTGAAGGAAAGTTGGGAAACAATGGTGTTGTGGCAGGAAATAGAAACAACTGCTGCCCCTTGTTTCAGGCGCCCATGTGGCAAGGTCTTCCCCCGATCCCACGTATCTAAATATACAGATATATATATATATATAAATTAGATATTCATGTCTAGAAATATAGATCATGTGGGAAACCCAATGCCATAAACTTACCATCTGGGGATGGTTGGCATCCCACCCATTCCACGCGGTTCCATCTGCATCCAAGCAACATGGAGCCGGTCATGGGATCGCTGCTGGCGGAATTCCGCGAGCCCAGCTGTAGGGCTGCTTCCATCCTTTAAAAAGATGACGGGGCGAAGCTTTGATGCACTGGAAATCTGTAAATCATAGGAAAATCACCATTTTTGATAGGTAAATTACAAGGTAAAATCATCCATAGATGGACCATTTTCCATAGCTATGTTAAATATGGTACCTCCAAATCCATTGGTTCATCGTCAGTCAGTTTCCCTATTAAAAGAACCATTTTGGGGGAGAGTATACACCATTTTCAGACAAACCCATGTGGTATCTATATAATATGTATGAGTGTCATATCATGTATAGATAAATATCATTGGGGTTGATCATTTTTGGAGATAGATTACTTGATAAAAATTGTACATAAAGTCATTGAAACGATCAGCTCCTTCGTTGCCCCTGGCCAGGAAGCATGTTAGATCATGCTCTAGAGGGGTTCAACAATGGAGTTGTCTCACAATGTTGCAACCCCACTCCATCCGTTTAAACAATCTTATGTACATATATGTATATATATATATATACAAATGTCGATATGTAAAATTTGATACATATATATATATGTATATATATATACATATACACATAAAAGACCAAGAAAATCCGGGATATCCAAAGAAGGTAGACAACCCACACAATGTATCCATCCTGACGTTCCATCACATGGCCACCACGGCAGCCAAGGCTCTGGGGACTTTGGATGATGATGCCCCCCTGGTGGCCAATTACTGGTGCTTAGTAGGGAATGGGGGCATGGGATGATTATCTTTATCAATAGTTGTGGATTGGATTCTTCTATACTATTCTCCCATTCCCGAAAAAATGTGCCTACTAAGCACTAGTACGAATTTGCCGAAGTCTACCTCTTGGAGGTATCAGCATCTTCCTGCCCATCTGCAATGTAACCTAACTCAAAGTAATGTAATGCAATGTAATGAACTGTAATGTGAGGCAAGGCCGGGCAAGGTAAAGTAAGGTATACATTAGATTTTGTGCATGTACGTATATGTACATGTATAGATACATACATACTAAATGTCTGTATAAATATATTACATATATTATCTTATATAACCATGTATAGACAGTAGATACAAGCATCACACATCTACACACACATCCAAAACTGCCTGGCAGGTCAACTCACCACATGACATGCTCCTTGGGATCGTCCCTATCGTTTGGAAACCACTAAGTCATCCAAAGATGCACTGCCTAGAGGTGTCCAAAAATGGAGCTACGCCCAAATCATCCATCTACCCTCTGGTAAACCAACATAACTATGGAAAATGGCCATTTATAGTGGATTTTCCCATTAAAACGGGTGATTTTCCATAGTTATGTTAGTTTACCAGAGGGTATGCGATTTTCCACTATAAACCATCCAGCTATTGGGATTCCCCCTTCTAGGAAACCTCCATCATCGAAACACCAAGGACCCTTTTGGGTTGGTGTGCCAAATTCGGAACCCCAAAAGCATGGGGTTCAAACCAAAAAAAATCCCCATCATTAGAATATATTAGAAAGGTCAGAAATTGGGAGTTAAAAAAATGATTGTAGAAGCCCAATCCTCATGAATTCTCATTCTTGATGCTCAGAAATCCTCAATTCTTCATGATTTAGTCATATTTAGTCCAAAAATGCCAAGAATGGCAAGAAATTCATCCTCACTAGTCCTCATTAATCTTCATTCTTGGCAAAAATGATTCACTTCAAATCCTTCGGACCTCGGACCCTGGCGTCGGCACCTCGACTTCATGCGCCTTGGCGGGCCGCGGCGCGACCCCGTTGTAGACTTCCGTGGGGATCTCGTCCACGGAATGGTCGCAGGGGCTGCTCGTGGCGTCCTGGTGTGGGGATTTCATGGTCATTTCATGGAGTTCTAATGGGATCATATGATAATAAATCAGCATAACTCACTGGATTGGTTTAAGGGAAATTTACAGGAAACCACTATTTTTGATGGGAAAGTCCATGGTTTCCTGTAAATTTTCCCATTAACCAATCCAGTGAATAACATCTATTAAGTGGGTCATTTATCATCATTTGTGATTTGTCATGGATATAGATCAGCAATTTGATATGATAAATCATGATAAAGGGTCTCAAAAAATGAACAAGAGTATTTGGGAAAAATGATGATTCATTAGAAGAATCTAGAGGTCGCCGAGCTTCAGACAAACCCAAACAAACATGTCCAACCAACAATAATTAAAAAGGAAGAGGAATCGAGCCAATACTGGCTACATAGATTGATGTGACAATATCGCAATTGGGAAAGCAAGCCTTGGAATATGGACCTTACTACAACAGCACCCTCCTGCTATTCCCCATTCTTACAAACCTTTCCTAAAGGACCACCCGGTTCAGTACTTGGTGAGTATCTGGGGTTATCACCTGGTGGTAAAATCTACATTTCGGGTTCTGGGTTCCCGTCGGCAAACCCGAATTGCAAACGGACAAATCCTACTCACCCAGCTTATAATCAGGTATACGACCCACTTGCAAAACTTATAGGATGAACCACGAAATGGGCCATCGTGGCGCTGAATGAATCAGAACCCACCAGGTGCTGTTTGTTGTTTTAACTCTCTATGATGTGTTTTTTCTGAGCATATCACAACCAACACCTTGCTGAATGCAGAAGAATGCAGAAGACATAAAAGTATTTGACACGGAACACGTAGCACATGCAACTATCAGCATCATGCAACGTAGTAGCAAACCCAATAATCCAACAATTTCCATGTATCCCATTTTACAAAAAAAATAGTGATACTAAAGCCATACTACAAAAAAAGGTCAAATCGATGGGGTGTACCACAGGTTGGCGATTTCAGAGCCTGTCCTCACAGAATTCCCTCCGGTAAGTTTCAGAGAAAATCTCGATCAAATCCCATTGGTTTCCTCTAAGATCTTCCCCCAATTCTCAATTCAAATTTCCATGGTGTATCATGTTTCATGGATACAAAAGCTTGGAGAAAATCTCAAAAAAATCCAGCCTTCCCTGAAAAATCACATCCTCAACCGCCCATCCCCCGTGGTCCCTTTTGTTCGCGAAGGGCCACAGCTGTTTGCCGCTGGGTGTTCTCCGCACGTCTTGACTTTGCATCAGTAGCGCCTCGGCTGGGCTCACGAAGACTTGTACAAGGTGAGGACCCCATAAGAAAAAACCAGAGGAAAACCATGTTTTACCAACTAAAAATTGGATTTAATATGATTTAATGGGATTTATAGCTGATTTATGATAGCTAAGTTGCTTCATAATTCCAATAACTTAGGGTTTGTGGTAGATATATCACTATGGTCTATAAACCAACTTATCACTGAGGGGGGGCCAGCACCTTGAGCCTTTGGCGAATCTCGCAAGCCTTCGGGGAGTAGCCACAATGTTTGATGAATCCCCGCAAATCATTGTTGGTCAACCTCCCATTCCTGGTGAATCTCTCCAATGTCTTCCTGAATTTCGCTGATGTTCGTAAATCCCACATTTTTCTGCATGAATATCCTCTCCAAGTGTTGTGCACCCCAAACCCATTCTGCTTCCCCCTATGAAGATTTGCCAAGAAGTTGGATCATGAAGACTACCCCTATGCCATCCGATTACACCGTTAGTCAGTAAATATTCCTAGGGGGTCACTTAGAAAAATCATCCCCTATCAAACCGAACAGCTAGCATAGCACCTGTCACCAATCAGCAGTATGCATGATGGCTCCCATACCTTTGGATCCTTCCGAACTTCGGCCCCGTTGCTTGTTGTTTTTCAAAGTGGTCTCCAATGAAGCGACGAAGGTCTGCCATTTCGGCCAACACCTGGCAGGTTGCAAAGCTAGGGACGTTTTAAGGACCCAGGAATTGTAGGTCCGCTATAACTGGCTTATAATATGCTTGGGAATATGCTGAAAGAGCCACTATATGGTAGGTACTACAGTAGAACCTACGATAGTAATCTGGTAGACACAAAAACCCAAGCAAGTGTGTACGTAAATAAGAATGGTGGCTCAAAAACAACCGCAATAGCTTGGTTCCCAGCCAAAATGTGCGATATCCAACCCTCCCAAGCTGCTGACAACAACGTTCGAACCCTTGGGTTTTTGAAAGGGGGGACCCACTCCTGCCCATGAGTTCAAAATCCCCTGCTACTTTTTAAAAAATTGGGCAGCTTCATTGTAACCAACTCCGAGATTTAATTGTGACATTAAGTTGTGACCCCCTGAAACTATCAAGGATTGGCGCCATTGTTTGCTAGCTAAATCCTACTTTTTGTTGGTGAAACCCGAACTCTCGTCACTTAAACCCCTCAAACTTATCCCACTTCCATATCTGCACCCCATGTTTGAACGAAAATGAACCGGACCCCTTGTTGCTTCAGTTGTTGCGGGTCGGCTGTCGCCTTCTCCTCCATTGATTCCATGGTCCCCACGACAGGCCCCTTCTTCAAACGCTGGCAATCTCTGAGCCAAGAGTAGCGGTTGGGGATGGGCCTTCCCGTGTCCCTGGAGGTATTGGCTCCAGGGTTGAAGGGGGGGAAACCATGGCTGCTTTAGACCTCCTGGGAGATGCTGGGGTACCCCAGATGTACATGGGACTAGAACTACCCACAACTGGCGATCAGTGGGAGTTGATTGCGGTGATAACTAAGCTCAATGTCTGCCTGCGAGTATTGTAGTATATCTCCCTGTTTAATAGCTAACAATAAACGCCGCTACTTTGCCACTGGGTCCGATTTCCATTGAATGTTTTGCTCTTGGATGCTATACAAGCACTGTACTCAAATAGTGTCGCTAGTGCCCGACGGTTGGAATGTAGGGTGCACCTCTTCAAAAAAACGTTACAGTAATGTGTATAATATTGTTATTCCATTCAATTGATTGTATTTATAGAATCCACCAATAAATCACACAATTATCGTTCTACTATGCAAGCGTACACGTGGTCTTTCCAAATGGCATACAGTAGTGACTACTCCGACCTGCTCGGACGGATCCGTGTCAAGCGGAGGCGGGAGATCTTGCGGCCTTGGAGAAACATTGGGGATGGGTCCAAAAATCAGGGGGATTGGCGGAAAGGCACTGGAAAATATGGGAAAACCAAGGGAACGCCATGATATGTTGTCTTTTTCATGGTGGTTTTAACCACCAAAACTTGGGTTTAAAGCAACCACAATGGCGATTTAGCCATCAAAGACAGGCATTTTACCCATGAATAACGGATATGGTTTGTCTCAAAAATACACCCTAGTCATGGTCATTCTGATGATATCCAAAGTGATCAATAGGGAAATTATGATGATGATGATGATGGTGACTAATGGGATTTGGGATGATTTGGGATTTTGGGGGGAGATGATTGCAAGACAAAAGTGCCACGTTATTTGCAGATACCAAATTCACTATTCTTGAGGCACTACGTGTGAATTAAATTTGGTACTTGAGTCTAAAATGCAAGTTGCTGCTACTAGACTTCACAATCCGTACCACATGTTCAGTTCTCAGGCACAAGACATATTTGATGCTGGAATTCCCCTCTTTGATACCTCACTCCTTAACCCCACATGTTTGATGATTAACTGCCCATTTTGGACAGGAAAGAAAATACATTTTTGATGTCTAACTCCTATTTTTTCTCTGGTCAACCCCCTATTTTGGACGGGAAAATTGGAGAATCCCCTCTCTTCCGACAGCAACATCCAAGCAGCAAGGGCGGGTCAGAGGAGGACGAAGCTTGCGGCAAGGTGTCGTATGGCACCTCCGCAGTGGCGCAATGCGGCGCAAGGGTGAAAGGTACACGCTTTTTACATTGTGAAAAACTGAGTGTTTCAATGTTTTAACATTGGAAAATCTGAAAATGCGAAAAATATGTTGCTAGTTGCAATTTCGAAATAGCATCCACCCACTAACGGGCAATTGAGGTTGAGAACCGAAACCCCTGCTGGTGAGATGATAGTTCTGGTGGTCACTGCTAGTTTGTGAAGGCCATTTGCAAAACTCTGCACCAAATCCGAAGGGCAAAAGATGGGCTAACCAAACAAGGTGGACTCAACAATTCCCACCCCTCTGTGGGGATCCTATACCAATGAGTTGGAGCAACCCTCTAATTAGAAAAAAGTGGTTTTAATGGAAACATCCTGGATTTAACCAACTATGTTTGGGTTTTCACCAACTATTGGGATCGAATGGAATATATGTGGCTATATTCTTGGATAATGCGGTGATTGTTCGCGGAAGCATTGAAAAATGAAAGGTGGATGCCAAGTTGTATAAGCCAAGTTTGCTGGGGATGATCAATGGATTCAGGGAAAATCCCACTACTCACCAGCGTTTTTGGTATGCTAAAAGTGATGGTATAGTGGTATACCATGGGGATATAATGGGGATGTCATGGGGATCTAACGAGGATATATTTGTTGATATATAGTCAACAATACAGTGTGATTGATACGGGTGTGCCGGATATTCCCCCAAATTTTGTGGCCATCAAATAGGCGCGAACATGAGGTCTCAAACGAACCAGTGGATGGATCTAGGGGTACCCTATCGTCAGACAAAGCCTAACATTTCCTGGTAAGTATCTTTGGTCATTAAGCAATGTTGAATCAACATATAGATGGTCGCAAGGTATCACAACCAACCGATGGGGAGAAAAAACAATAAATATTGATAGAAGGGAATACCTCGTGTCCAAAATTCCAGGTAATGTTGCACTGGTAGCAATTTGGGAATACCTGATGTCCAATATAACAAATATAACCACTGGTAATACTGAACCCACTTAGGGGTTCTAGGCGCATGAATCAAACTTGTTCAAGCCCCCAGGGTATTGCCGCCTCGGCCCGGACAGGGTCTTCGTCGATTTCCTCCTAGACATTTTCCACGAATTGGTTGGAAAATCTGAGGCCCACGAAATTGGGGGTAAATACCAGATGCTGAAGATACCATGATGTCATATGTGGACAATCCATGTGCGGTCAGTGTTTTGAATTCTATGTTGAAGTACATCTATAATTACATCATAGTCATAGACATTGTGAACCCTAGTCACCTAGTCGATTTAGATACACTTCTCATGAATTTCCAGCGCAAAGCCTCTGGGAGCATGGCGGAATTGACCCCAAAAGAAACAGAAAAGTGGTTCAAAGTCAACCGGGAAAATCCCAAAAATCCAAACCCGTTGGTGACCTTTCCATCAGAAGGACAATTGAGGATGGATACAAGTTTTGATCACGGCAAATTCGCGCACATGCGCATCTATCCTTTGCACGGACGCAACTGGTGTCTGTGGCTTCTATGATTTGTTGCAGTCCCAAAGACTTATGTCATCCCCTTCACAGGCCGGTTGATATCGGTTCCAAACAATAAACCATCCTGATTTAATAGTAGGTTGTTCTTGGGTTTATGACATTAACTATCCAGCTACTAACAATCCCACATAGATATCCAAAAACATAGCGAGTCTTTGGGCATTGCTACACCCGAAACACCACCCTGCGGTGCTAAAAGGTCCGAGTGCTTGTAGATTTACCAACATCGAATATGATTGAGATATCTATATATATAGTATACATATATATATATATAGTATGCATGTGTATATATATAATATATAGAGATAGATAGATATAGATAGATGCAGTATACATATATATATATATAATTATACATAAATACATATATATATATATATATGATGTCAACCCTGGATTCCGATTCACCCTGGTCGGTTTGTTTGCGGAAGTACCATTTCTTTTTGCAAATTATCACTCCAGGGTCGATGGCCTCGCATCAGATAGCCTTCTTTGTTGGGATGCATCCATCCAATTTTTAGAGGGCGGGTCAATGATTTTCGAACCGTTAAAAAATAGAAAAGTCACTGCATCTTGGGGTATATGAATAATTTCTAATAAGTCATCTTCTCAAAATTGTTGAACAATGTCTAGCGATTTTTTGTGATGTGTATATATAATACATGTACATATATGTATACCTGTATACATATATATATATATACAATAGATGTATGTATATATATATATATATTGGTGCATATGTGTTCCTGTTCTATCTCAATCTTGGGCCAATCTCCCAGTCTCCTCAGGAGCTCTTGCAGCTTCGGTGGCAGGAAGGGCCTGGGGTTCTAGCAAGTGACCAGAATCAGTGATAACAGTGATAACCATGTAGAATCAGTGATATAACCAGAATCATGTGATTTCTTGGGGATTCCTGCCAGATGATGGGAATCAGCAAGGGGGATCCAAGCATTCAATAGTTTCTTTTTGAAAAAATGGTGTGGGGCCAGTCTTAGCAAAACCATTCATGACCATTTTACGCCGCGTCTATGAATCAAGCAGTAGGAAAAGGACATTTTGGCCAAACATGTCCATCACATCTCTAACGCTAGCGACCCCCAGTTTAAAGTTGGAACACTGCAAATTGACTACAGTTCGTGAAGGTCTAAGAGACCCCTTACATCTCTTAGCTCTACTCTAGCGACCCAATCATTTCAATACCCTAAGCTAACTGCCTCGGCGCGGGCGCGATCTTCCTCCTCCATTGCCTCCTGAAACGTGGTCCAGATGTGGTCCAGATGAACTAGGCATCCCCAGAAAGATAGAATTGTGAAATCGTTGTTGGAGAAAGTTCTTGCCCACGAAAAACATCTCATAGATATAGTGAAATTAATGTGTAATATGTGTATACTTATATACATACGGACGATTTTTTCATGAATTGAAAAAGCGTGAATCCTTTGCAAGCATGGTCTGTTCTTCTTACTACGGGTATATGTGGAGATCTTCGACTTATGTAGCGGGGAAGGCCTTGGGTTTTCACGCGGAGAGTGTGGTTCGTCAATTGATGGGAAACATCGAGCAAAGCAAGGTTGAATCACCCAAGAAAACTCCCAAGGTGACAAACCAAGAAAACTCCCAAGGTGACACTGCATTTCAATATTTGGGTATGGCTCAGAATTATTAGCCCTATAATTGGTTGGTTTATGTTAATTTAACTTGTAAAATGATCATTTTTGGTACCATGATTTTGAGCCATAGCCATTTGTTCGTCATCACCTCCTCACTGATTTTCCCACCCTCTGTGCTGGTTTTCGCACAAGAAAAACCTGAAAAGGTTACCGTTCACCATCAGGAGGACACTTGATGCGCACATATGCTCATCGATCCCTTGCACGGACACAACTGGTGTCCGTGGCTTCTGTGATTTTTTGCAGTGCCAAAAACTTCTGATATCCCCTTCTTATTTGGTCAAAAAGGATGTTCGCAATATATGTCGCAGTCAAAAAAAAACTTGAGAAACATGTCAACATATGTCAACCCTCCAGTTTTTTGGTGAATCATTTCAACCTCCAGAATCACCGCCAATCTCCCCGTCTCCTCTGCGGCTGCTTTCGCAGCTTCGGCGGCTGGATGGGCCTGGGGCTAAACTTTGAACCCCCAAAACCTGGGTAACTTGTTCCAGGTGACATTGCAGGGCGCAATAGTGGTGGTTAAAGGTAGATGGTCCAATTGTATGTCATGTTTAAGTGGGGAACAACATCTATAAATGTGGGATTCTCCAGCTAGCCATGTTTGATCAACAAAGGTACATACCCTCCAGTGAACTAACATAGCTATGGAAAATCACCATTTTTAATGGGAAAATCCACTATAAATCACCATTTTCAATAGCTATGTTAGTTCACCAGCTGGCGCGGGTTTTTTTCCAGCGATGATTTGGAAGCGTCGCGAGTCCTCACCATAGCACCTGCAATCGGCGATGTGGTTCCCAAGTTGACATCAGAAGTCCACTGTACATCTGACTGCAGAAACACACGTTGATGCATATATGTATATATAGACATACATAGACATACACATCTATAGAAATATATATGCATATGTACATATACATACATTCATAGCTTTTGCACATACATCGGGAGAGGTTCAATCTACGAACATGATTGTATAAGCGTCAACTAGGGGCAAGCTCTACCAAAATCAACCAACCGTATGAAGCAGTTCCGCCCTACTGGCTCACTCACCATTCTCCACTCGCTTCAGCCAAATTTGGTTGGTTTACTCTGATAAGATCTGAAGGTGAAGAAACGTGTCCCCAACAACTGCTATCGCAAAAACAAGGCGATAGTTTTCCCCATGTGTTTTTTTTTTTTTACCAAGTTGTTTTTCCCACTTTGTATGATGTTCTTTTCACATGCTTTCAACATGTTCGGTTTGTCTGATAAATGAGGTATGTACTGTATGTACCCCAAAATTTGATGGTTGGTCATCATGTTCAGGATTAATTAGAACATATTAGAACTGTCATTTTGGGGCAACCACCCTTTTTGGAGATACCCAAGCAATATTGTTGGTTCCACAGTACATCCCCCGATATCTTATTCTATCCCCAGCATGTATAGTTTCAAACCCTCATTTCTGGACACATATTTTCTGACGATGCTTTTCAACATGTTTTCTAAAACCCCAAATCTCCCCCCCCACCACCTGGCCAACCGCACCAACCGCACACCTCATGTCTCGGCACCATTGACGTCCGGAATCGGCTTCTGACAACACAGCTGATAAGTGGTGCTGGGCAGGAATCCGAGTATCCCAATGTGTGACCTTTGCGTCAGCTGTTTCAGAAGGTTTTTGGTAGTTTGAGGCATTTTTTGGGGGGTACATTGCATGTATACAGTTGTCACCAAACTTGGTTGTACTGTTGCAACAGTAAAAAAATCTTGATGCACGAGCCTTCTTCCGAAGAGGACGCCTTAGGGGATGGGGGAATGAGGTACTGTAAGAAAGGGGGCCAGACGTGGCATGTATTTTTGTTCTCCAGAATTCACCTATCTCATGTCGGGGTCAATCATTTGAGCTATATCCGTTTCACTGATCGGAATGAGAAGAGGCTGCGGGAACGGAACCTTCAACAGTGGAAGAAGGACAGAACTCTCGTCCATCTGGAGGTAACGTTTGATACAGCTTCACCCCTTTTTGCCGATGAAGCCGTGGTTTTTGGGTTGGTTAAGGTCCATCAAGATCCCCAGCCAAGAGGCCCCTTGGTGTCGGTGCCAAAGTTCACACCAAAGACCAGGTCCCCATAAAACAGTCGGTCTTCCTGGCACAAAGTGTCCGCGGTTTCTTCAATCTTTCAGCATCTTCTACCAGAAAAACTAAAAAAAAATGCCCTAAAACCCACCCTACCAATGGCGCACCGCCCAGTTTCCAACGAGGATGTGTCCATTGTGTTCACCCTGTGTCTGGGAATGGGCCCATCATCGTCGGAAGCCAAGTTGCCATGGTGGCCACACAGGCCAGCTATTTCGGAATTGTCTGATTATGTTCCAGGTGGCTAATGAGTCAAGTCATTGAGTACCCCAAGTAGCAGGGATGCTTTATGATCCAAAATGAGCAGTCAAGGTTTGTGGGCCCTGGTGAGTGTCAAAAAGTGGACCTAATCCGTTCCCTCTAAAGGTTGGAAGGTTGTTTTAAGGATAATCGGATACCCCCAAAGGGCCAGGCTCCATGATCCAGCACAACGGCGGATGGAGGTTTGGATGACATGATCAGTAGTGGATTGGTGGTTTACAGGCCCAAGAAACTGTCAATGTGAGCACAAAGGGAGTCCAAAAACACACACTTGGCAGACAGACCAACAAACAAAACAAGAAAACGCAAAAGAAAGCAAGAACAAGCAAACAAAAACAAACAAACATGTTTGACGGCTAAATCTATATCCTCCTAGCTGTCTTTACCCCAATTTCAAGGGGCATCCGAGGAATCGTGGACTGGTTTGGCCACCAGGCCTTGTGGGGAATGGGCCTGGACATCTTCTTGTACGCTTCTCGCGCACCTAAAGCGGCGACGCGAAAGTCTTTCGATGGGAAAAATGGCTGGGATCCTCACTATCGTTAGGGGGCGTCGGCCGGTGACCTCACTATCACTCAAGAATCATCTTGCCATGTTCCAAATTCCCGTTTTCGCAAAATCATAATGCGCATTGGTAAAATCTCGTTATTTTGGGACAAAAGCTGGAACACCTCACCCCCGTCACCCAAAAACAACAGGCTTCCCGGCGTTTTTCTTGATCTGGATCCAACCCTTCTGGGCGATCGATGGGCCACAGCTTCGCATTGTTGTTGGGCCCGAACCTTGGGAAAGGCGACGTGCAGAAGGACAGCAAAAACGGCGCTCAAATTCCGACCCGTGGCCAATAAACATGGCGTGAAGAGAATGGACGCTTGCCAGTCTCCAGGGTGGGGTTTGCTTGGTTCTTAGTTTTGCTGACTATAGTATGATTTTACACCCAGGAGGCAGGCAGTCACACAACTACAAATAAACCCGTGTCTGCAACTCCCAGCATATGCGGGGGAATCGGAGTATTTCATGCGGATATGTTTTCTTGTCAACCTGGCTGTCCCGATGAATCTTCAAATTTTACCCAAAGGATATATTGTTGGTTCGCTTTATTTCCGTCGTTTGTTTGATAATCTCCAGATTCGGCTAATGAATCAACAACCATCCGTGTTTGATATGTCTTTATGGTTCAATCCCCAAGGTTTTCCATCGTTTAACTGCGACAATCCCATGTTAAATGGTGCAATCCCAATATGTTCATGCAGCTCAGGCAAACTACCCCCAATTTTTCCATGAAAATCATCCACATGTTTGATGTTCAAATCCCCCAATTTGTGCTGGCTTGTTTTTCGTGCTTGATCCACAGTTGCCAAAAATCCATATCTTGATGCTTCAATCCTCCAAGGTGTGCTGCTCAAAGCCTTATTTTGTGTTTGTAAAATCCCCATGTTCGTATGAACTTCATATCCATGTGTAGGTTTCCCAAGCCATGGGGGTACCCACAAATCATCCATTTCATTTTCGGATACCAGCTATTGATATATCCCCATTTTTCGAAACCTCCATTTAAATCATTTGGTTGATGGCTTTCACCACAACCTCCTCCAAGCAACTCTTTGTACAAGCCTCGAGGGAAGCTCTTTTCGGCCTCCTTCAAGGCAGCTGCCTCGGCGAAGGCAGCTGCCCATCGAACATACTGATACCCTGCATGTATTTTCTTGCTGGTTGGGTTGATATAGCTAATATATATCCTCATTTAATATGATCGTATGTATATATATATATATACACACAGTATATGTCATATATGGTAAAAGGTTAAGTTGTGATTAATAAAGGTTACACTCAAGTTCTCCTTTTCCGACAATAGAGTCCAAGATTTTCCCAGAACGGATGAAAATCTGTGCCCAGAAGCAATGTCATCCCAACCATGCCTCGGCTGCCAGGGAGTGTTCGGTTGGGGGCAGCAGGGGCCCTATGGCCCTATGGTGATTGGGGAGGCTCCCACTCAAGGGATTTATTGATAGCAAAACAAGGGTTGGAACCTAGGGTGGCTCCAGGAAAAAAAGTAAAACAATATGAAGCAGCGATTTGTTTGAAACCATGGGGTAAGAAGCTCCTCAATGGCGCATTGGTAGTTTTTACAGTCGTGCCTGGAGAAGTGGCCAGCGGTCAAACTCTCAAAACGAAATCACTCATCCGTGCAATTTCGCCGAGGTAAACCCAACCATAGACCGATAAACCATACCTCACCCCACTCAACAACTGGCTAACAACCATAGTTCTAACTTGCAATCCAGTTATAAATGCGAATCCCCAGGGAATCCAATTGACTTCAACTCACACCAGGGATCCTCCAAGCGCCGTCGCCGTCCCCTGGGCTTTCCTAACTGATCCGCGAGCTCCCGCGCAGTGGGGCCCTCTTTGGGATCCTGGCCCTCGGGCATGCAGCGCTTCACATGGGGGTCTACTCCAGCCTAAGGCACGGCATCCCGGTGGAATGGGTAGTTCAGCCTGGGTCGTGTAGTGATAGTAGTAACAATGGTGAAATGGTGGATTGTCATCAGCATGACCATCATCATCATCATCATCATCATCAACATCATCATCATCATCATCATCATCATCATCATCATCATCACAAATATGGTGAATTTGTTTATGGTGATCGCCCTCGTGATCCCAAATATGGTATGATTCAAGCGATTGGAACCACAAAGCAAAAAAATAGGTATAGAAAATGTCAGGTGTACTGCTGATGTAGCCAACCTGAAATTCTGCAACGCAGAGATGTTGAATCTGGTGGATTGCTTGCCTTCTGGAACATGAAACAAAAGGATCTGCTGAGGATGGGTGTTTGCGATGTTTTATGACCCATCTGTCACTCAGTACTGTCAATTATCAATTAAATGGTGACATACATGGTGATGCAGTCACTCAGAATCACTCGGTATCGTTCAGTTGTATCTTGATCATCATCACTTGTATAAATTGCAAATTCACCTTTAAATTTCACCTTGGTTTGGTGAATAACTTTCCGGTAGATTTCATGGTAGAAATCCGGTGAACAAAGTGCCAGCTGCGGATTGTGCAATTAAAATTTAGTAGATGGATCAAAAAGAGATACTGTCCTGTAGAAAGTTGAATAAATAAATATGAATAAATGGAATCAACCACTAGTATGTTTCCATTGAAAGTCCCTTTCTTGGATGCGCATCCCACTTCGCAACTGGATTCTAAGCCATGTAACAACTGGTGATAGTTGGGTTAGAATCATATAATCATATGTAATCATATACTCCTGTAACCAGAATCCCATGGATCAGTGGGTCAAAAACCAATGGATCGTTGCACCCCAGCAACTCAGGTCCCGCCTCCAGGAGCATCTGCACTGTTTCGCTCTGCCCAGCCATTGCTGCTGCTTGAAGGGCGTTGTAGCCTCGGCTGGGCCGCAAAGGTGAGGGTTTTTGTGCTGGGAACACCAAGGGTGTCCTCCAGTAAGGTAACATAGCCAGGGGTTGAAAGACTGGACTAGATTCCGCTAAAAATTCGTTATTTTGTGTTTATTTCAATGGTCTATGTTGATTTACCAGAGGATAGAAATATCGAAAAGTCATCTTTTTTTCCCAAAGGCACGGCAATTGTTGGGGGAAACTCCAAAAAATTTGGCAAACCAACTTGGGATGGACATTCAAATGGTCTCCCGTGGTTAGTAAGGATTTGTAATGGCCATCAAAAGGGATCCTGTTGGGCCTCGTTTAATATATAGATAATATGCCCATCATTACCATTGGTTGTCCCTCAGATTCAGTGACTTTCTCCCGGTCTACCCCATTCATCCCCTGAGATTGCTTGGACATATACACCCCTTAGCTATCTGGGTATTGGTCAGAATTTCGGGCCCGAAAAAACACACTCGAGCCATGCAATCCCCACAACCTGATGAAGCCAAGTTTCCATCTGGCTTGTGATGAGCATTGAAGTCATGATGATAGCCATCAATTGGATCCTCACGGTTCAGCCTGCTTCGCCCGTGGATTGCCGCTGTCTTCATCAGACACTGGAAGAAAAAACGATCTACTTCTTGTATGTGGGTGTATCTGAAAACGGGGTCTACCCCAGTTTGTGACAATTTCGGGAAAATTGTGTTAAACACGACTACTGATGAAAGTCGTGGTTTTCCCACAAAAAGTGCCTCAAATGGCAGGGAAAGTGATGGGGTGGACCTCGAGACCCTGGTATTGTGGCCAATGGCCCGGTTTCATTGCGATTGTCATCAAAAGTGGAAAGTGGTGGTGTTTGGGGGATCCTTTGCCGAAATGGGTGATTTCACTGACAAAAAATAGTGAATTTTGCCTCGTGCGGGATTCAATGATGAAAATCTAGGATTCATCAAAATGGAGGTAAATCCTCAGCCCCACTTGCAAGTCCACTAATGAAGGTGTCACTCTGTGTGTCAAACGCTCCTGTCCAAAAAAACTGACCATTGACTGTGCCATGCCGAGCGACATCTTTCCCAAGAGCTCCACATCCCCTTCATGTGCTGCACGCACAAAGCGCTCCAGAGGCCACTTGCTGTAGCCGCGCGGATTGATGTCCTGACGGCACTGTTCAAACCCAGGACTCTGGTGAAAAACCACGGGATTTTTAAGGGTAGATAGTATGGAATAGTGTGGGATAATTGTGATGTGTCGGTTCCCTGGATGATGTTTGGGCATAGTTCATGGGATATTGTAGCTGAATGGGAACATACTGGGGATTTAACCAACCATAATTGGAATAGAATGGGGATATTAACATGGGAGTCCATACATGATTACTTATATTCCACATATCACTGTTTTTTTTTCATACAGTCATTTTCTTACTGACTAATGAGAAGAATGTCCAATGTTTTTTTTCGGTATGTCTGCCCAAATTTGATGATGCTAAACCACCGTAAATTGGGTCAGACCTAATTCTTGGGCAAACCTATATCAATCTCTATATAGATCCATTTACCTTCCAAAAGAGTAGTTGGGATACTGTCTCACAATCTAACCTGGTAGCGGAAAACTCCCCCCATCGTTCCCCATGGAAGATTGGCATGTCCCAATTCCGGGTCAGATTACGGGAATGCTTCGGAGATTGGCAGTGCCTTAGCCCAACTCAAACGGATGAAAGGCCTTCCTATAGGATCATCCCACTTATTAACTGCTTCGCAACCGATCGTCCCCCTCGTCCGGGCTGGATCCCTCAGGTCCTGTGGTACCATAGCCAGCTGCTGCTTGTCGGGCACTCGTAACCGGCCTAAGAAGATCAGATCTTGGTTCATAAGCGGCAGTGGCTTCATTTTCAGTGGATCCTTTGCCAAATTGGCCAACAAAAGTGGGAAAACATCTGTCAAACAGCTCCCAGAAGTATTCACCATGGCATCGTGAAAAGTGTGCTTCAGTCACCTCCAGTTGGGTGGAATCCCCAGGGTGGTGAAACGCCACAATCTCCAAGTGATCGCAAGTTTGCATGGTAAGATCACCGCCTTTGGACGATGGTAAATAATAAGTAGTTTCAACCCCAAAGCTTCCGTAAACAAGAACAGCCAAACTCCTAAGTACCCTCTGGGAATTCAATGTAGCTGTAGAAATGGCCCATTTATAGATATCTTACCCATCAAAGATGATGGTTTTCCATAGCTATGTTAAATTGCTGGAGGGTACACCCATTGCAGTACATCAGTTACCTCCACAAGGTCTTCCCAAGGTCTCAATCATTCTGAGCTACTCGGCTCACATCCTGAGGGGTTCCTCACCCCAGCTCTGAACTCTCAAAATGTCAGCTATCACCAAAGAGTTATTCCAAAATAAACCGTATTGCCATGGATAAGCCACTTCTATCAGTCCGTTATCTCAGTGTTGTTCCAAGAATAAATCATGAAAGTTATTTCCAATCACTAGTTGTTTGATCTATTTTGTTTCAGTTCCATTTCCACTCACTAGAGTTCCAATCAATTGCCATCCCCAAACTTCACATAGACCCTGCTCTCAACCGCGAGTCGGAAGATGAGTTTCCACTAAAATCAAGCCATTTTCAGAGCCTATGATACTTTGCGAAAGGTTCAATCACATTTTTTCATGATTAAATCCTTATTTCTGCTGGTGAAGTTCCAACAGAACTTTATCTGTCAACCACTGTTGATTTGCAGGGGTTGCTAAATGTCCGATTGTGTCCTCGTATTTCCACCCAACTGTCGAGGACATCACCTCCTAGAGATCTTGTTCAAGTGATGTTCAAACTCAAATGTACCAATCCCTGAATAGAAATATCAATGAGATTTAATGAGATTATCATGTTTCTATCCTATTGAGTGATACTCATCACTGTTCGAAAATCAAACCTCGAGGCCAGAAATTTACTCCTGATTCTCATTCACTTCGAAGATGTTCCCACCTCTTCCCAGCGAGAAACCCCCCATTTTGCATAGCGATTTCCCAACCCCACGGCGAAAAAGTCGAAACTCCGCTGAGTTCGTTCCCAGTGGCATTCTTCCCGTACATGGAGCTCCGGATCCATTTTCTGCCGCAGTCGGACCACATCTGGCGATGGCAGCTGGCCAGTGGAATTCGAGCAAGCCAAGTGGGAACTTGGCCATGGGAAAAGGTGGGAAAAGGTGGGGAAAAGATGGGGAAAAGATGAGAAAAACTGGAAAAAATGGGAAAAGCTTGGCAAAACTGAGGAAAAGATGGAAATATATGAAAAAATATAGATGTTGAAAACAATGCGAAAAATATTAAAATGGAACAATGACGAAAACAAGAAATACTGAACATCTGGTTTAAAAGAAAAAATACTCGGAACTGGAAAGTGATTTCGGAATAAAATCAAACTTTTTGCTAATTACACATCCCCATGTCTTGCTAGTTACATTTCCAATTTTCCCACAATATTGGTTCTTTTCCCATTTATTTCCTGGTGACCCATGAATATCAACCCCAGATGAATGGGTCCCCAAAATACTGGTAAATTGCACCTACAGTAAATGTGCTACCCCCGCATTAAGCAAACCATGGGTTTTGCAATCCTAGGTCAACAATATGTCAGTTCATTCCAAGTTTTCATGGCAAGATCTGCTTTGAAGGTTTTGTACGAAAAGGACCAACACATACAAGTTATCCTTTAAATTTTGTATTTGAGTGCGAAAATTATCACCATATGATCCTGAGGATTTAACCAAACCTCCCAAAGGAGGTGACCCGCCAATGAGAGCAGGTTAAGATGTGCCTTGATGGTTGTGATTGTTGGCAGTTAACAAGCCCTTAATAAATCACTAATGCAATGCTGTAAGCCCTATGAATATTATATACATCTCCATGATATCGCCATTATATGTCCACATTCCCTTAGTTGATAAAATCCCCATTATCAATTGGTTAAATTCCTACCTTTGCTGGTTCAACCACTATATATGTTTGTTGGTGAAATCCCCTATGATTGGATCTTCACCCTGATTGTTGACTAAAATCCCTCAAGTCAAAGCCATGTCTTTCTCAATGAAACCGGACCTGTAAGCTCCTCCTCCGCCATTCCTGACATCTCCCCGCAGACGGTGCAGTTCACCAAGAAAAGGAGGCGCGTTTTTTTACCAAAATAGGACATTTCTATGAGATTTGAATTTGCCCATAGAAATTATATCTGCTATTGTGTGAAATTGGAGGATTTACATGGATGTACCCATAGAAATTGGAAACGTTGAGATTGACTCATGGAAATGGATGGAAAAAACTGGGATTTAGTAGTAGAGGTTGATAAGAACTGGAGATCTCCTCATCAAAATGGCCATAGGCTCAGTTTTTTGGACGACCCCAGAAATTAAATGGCTTCATACTGAAAATGCTATTGCTCAACTTGTGTGTGTGTGTCTGAAAATGGGGTATACCACTACTTCTAACCATTGAATAGGGAAAATGAGCTTCTAAGCCATGAATTTCAGGGGTCACCTATTTTCGGACAAACCCACTTGGTTAAGAAGTTGAAACCCTGGCCATTGGAGGTTTCAAGACGCGCCTGCTTTCTTGCAGGTGGCTGTCGCCCAACCCAGATCCCCAGATCCCAGCCCAACCTCGCGGCTGGCGCGCAAAAGGGCGCGCTTTCGCGCTCTTGGCGGACGTGTTGTCTTGAGCCAAGCAGCAGAAATCCATCCATTTTGCCGAAAGGTGAGAGTTTGACATCAAGGGACCCACAAAAGGTGTCAATGTCAATAGCCTTCCAGGTCGAAGTTTTGGCCTTCCAAATCTATATAAATCTAAATGCTTGTTCCCAATCCGTGTTTGGGGTGGAACACCCCTGAGAGCTAGGCATAACTATGCAATTAATGCAATTGAGCTTAAACGAAGATATCCTTTTGAGAGAACTAGAGTCGGTTTGGTATAGTATTTGCCATGATATACCTATGGATTCTTGAAGGTTGTCGTACCTCTCCATTACTCAACTGGCCAGTGAGAAAAGGGCAATATACCGAAGAAAGATCAGGAAAATATACTGAACATGTGGAAATCTTCCTTACCCGAATCAAACATACCAAATATTCCAATGGAAAATCCCCCCTTTTGGTTCGATGATTTTCCCATTCCAATGCCCATTGACTTTGTGGATCTCCCAGCCATCTGGGTGGTCCGAGCCAATGCAGCAGCCGCCTGGGGATGGACCCATTCTTTGGGGGTAGCAATTGGAACCCCAACAGTTGGCCATGTGATCCATTTATTTCAATTCCAACTCCAAAACGGGGCTTGATCATTTTGAGCCCTGCCGCCCCCACAATTCAGACCTTTAGATTGAAGAAATGGAACGGCCACAAGCATCAAATGGTGGCATCTCAAGAGTGAGCCCCCGCACCTTGAGCGCTGCTTCCGCATCAGCCCTCTGTGCACCTGGGACTCCCACGAAAGTGGCAAGGCCATCTTGGCATCAACGAATACAACCAGTACACCAGTACGGAGTCAAAACCTTGTACCAGTGGTGAACATCCAACCGCAAAATTCGCCCTTGTCGCAATCGTTTAACAAGGAAAAGGTTGGGATCTTATATGTGAAACACCCTTTTCAAATGTGTCCATCCGCATGTTTCTCTACTCATCTTTTGCGAGTTTGGCTTTTGGACCAGTTTGGAGATTTCGATTTCTTAGTGACACATGCCAAGTTTCGAGCAGTGAAATTTGAACCAACATGCACATCTATCTGTGTCGTCAAAAAACTCCCAATGTTCTCTGGGTTGATCCATGTTAATCCCACAAATCAAATGGTCAAGAAATACTCCCCATTGTTTTTTTGCCAAATCATGGGTATGCCCAATTTTCACTGCCACATCACCAGCCTTTAGGCTCACATGGCCGAATCGCCGCTTTTTTTTAACCGAGTTGCTATCATTGGCCGAATCGTCTCGGGAGGTCAGAACATCGGGCCTCAGAATGGCACGAAGCCGCAACCCCGGAAGTGCCAGGTTCGCGAAGAATTTAAAAAAACAAAAAAACACCGTCAAAGATGTGGAAAACACAATGGCAAGTGTGTATCCAAAAATTGAAATGGAGATATGTTCAGACAAAAAGCCAAAAGAGAATCTGCCGAAGTCGGCTTCTCAGACAGTTCCATGGGGTGGGAACTGGCGCGCAGTTTGCAAACCATGGGACGCCCCAAATCTTCAACTTGGATGTGTATCCGTGTATCCCAGCTAGTGAACTGGTTCCTGATCTCAGCATCAGTGTTTCATTTAAAGATCACCTACAAAATGCCTGTCTTTATCCACTAAAATTGCAATGGTTGTCGAGGTAAGTTGCCCCAAAATTGGGACTCCGGACTCATTGGCTCCAGCCTCACTGTGTTTGGCAAGCACCAACATGGCAAACTGGAAATGCTATATTAAATATATAAATGGGGAGTGAATTTCAATGGGAAAAATCCTCGAACAAGATGGGGAATTGTTCCATCGCCGTCAATTTCCGACCGGGTACTGGGGAAAAGGGATGAAGAACAACAAATCAGGACGAAGCGAGCCAGACTCGGGATGATCTGGGTGGATGTTCACAACTGGATTCTGCTGGACGCCAAATTTACATGGCAATGCCATGCAATGCCCAATGTTGGTCACTCGGTCTTGGTGAAACTCCAGTGGCTAATGAATATGACTCAGGGTGCTCAAGCCTGGGGTTCTAAATTTGGAATTGCGCACATCATTTACCGCTATGCTAGTTACTGATTATCTTTCCTATAGGATCTCTCCTGAACTTCCCAAGAATGTTGCCAAAAGAGTCTATCTTCGGGATGGAATGAACAACCCAAATGCTGGGGATATTTGTGTTGACCAATACACACACACTTGAACAGAAACATCATCCACATTCCCATGATTGATTGTTGGAAATCCCCACTCCAACCAGCCACTGGGGCCCCAACAATTGGGACCACCTCCTGCGGAAGATGGACAGGTGATATGAATATTTTTGGGCTACAGGGCATGCATCAAATGGCATGGTTCTCTACACGACCTGATAGCTTGCTTTTCAACCCTTTGCTTGATATGTTTCGATAAGTTACAACTGCATGGGGAACGACCCAGTGCGGCTCGGTAACTATGGCTTTAATGCGATTCTGAAGGTAGTCCAATTCCAAGGATATGTTTCATTCTGCAGCTAGATTGAATTCTAACCAAGTCTAGGGGAGGGGTTCGATGAAATTTCATATTGTAGCCACATGTGTTGTCACTTCCAATCGGTGGACGCCTTAGAGAAGTGCTTGGATCAGCGAAGATGCAACCAATGTTCATCCATCGACCCAAAAAGAATTGGAACGATCTCCAGCCAAACAGGGGACATGCTGCTAACTATGTACATATATATGGCATGTACACAAGTGCATAATCATTTCATCATATGATGCTGACAGCAATCAACCAAAGGTCTGATGTTCACTCACCAAAACTTGGAATATCCTCCATTGAAAAATATGATAGGCCCATCTGGTTCCGGGTCAACCCGCAACAAGTGGTGCACATCAAAAAAAAAACAGCAGGAGAGCCGCTAATCTTGTGAGACAGAGTCAACATTTAGGGCGCGCAAAGCCTACAGAGTTTGATGAACCCAAACATGTTTTGCTTGAATACTAACAATTCAAACTAGAAAGTTTAAGTTTGACCCTTGAAGTCATTCTCACTTCAGTTTTGACCCGTTAAGTCCTTGAGGACCATTGGTTGGCTGGTTTTTTCCTTTTCAACCAGCCATTTTTGTGGGCCAAAAAGAAAAAGTCCTAACCTGGAACTACCACTTGGCGGTGCAGTTCCACTAATAAGTGGACAAATCAGCATAGTTATACATACTATAATCCAACTTGTAGAGTTATTACCATAGGTATATCCATTGATAACCCCAACTGGACCCCCAAGCATGGATGTCCCCACTTCCCAACCATCATCGATTACGCATACAGCTGGTCCTGATCGTCCTCATCCTCCTCCGCATCGGGCCTAGGGAAATCAACTTTTGGGCCAGATCTGGAAGACACACAGAGCTTCTGCATGTAAAAAGAGGGGAATAATGATCATCATTACATGAGAGGGACAATGGGATAAAAACAATACTGATAATAATATGAATATGGGGATAATAATAACAATAATAATTACTAGTCGAAGGAAGTTTAGAAGCTAAACCTTCCGACAATATGGACAGTTGAAAAGCAGAGGTGAGAAAAGTCAGAAGTGAGAAGATCAGAGATGAGANATATGGACAGTTGAAAAGCAGAGGTGAGAAAAGTCAGAAGTGAGAAGATCAGAGATGAGAAAGTCAGAAGAGAGAAGATAAGAGATGAGAAAGTCAGAGAAGAGATGCAGGTGCGCGAAAAGGTAGGAAAGTCGCGAAACACTGTGTTTTTCCAATGTTTTGTGGCTCCGGAGGGTCGAAAAGTAGGCTCGCTA
>BGPT01000042.1:277336-361103 GCA_003297045.1 Symbiodinium sp. clade C Y103
TACCATACATACCATACATACCATACATACCATACATACCATACATACCATACATACCATACATACCATACATACCATACATACCATACATACCATACATNTACATACATTACATACATTACATACATTACATACATTACATACATTACATACATTACATACATTACATACATTACATACATTACATACAGTACATACAGTACATACAGTACATACAGTACATACAGTACATACAGTACATACATTACATACCTTACATACCTTACATACCTTACATACATTACATACATTACATACCTCACATACCTCACATACCTTACATACCTTACATACCTTACATACCTTACATACCTTACATACCTTACATACCTTACATACCTTTCATACCTTACATACATTACATACATTACATACATTACATACATTACATACATTACATACATTACATACATTACATACATGACATACATTACATACATTACATACATAACATACATAACATACATTACATACATGACATACATTACATACACTACATACATTACATACATTACATACACTACGTACACTACGTACACTACATACACTACATACACTACATACACTACATACACTACATACACTACAATACACTACATACATTACATACATTACATACATTACATACATTACATACATTACATACATTACATACATTAGATACATTACATACCTTACATACCTTACATACCTTACATACCTTACATACCTTACATACCTTACATACCTTACATACATTACATACCTTACATACCTTGCATACCTTACATACCTTACATACCTTACATACCTTACATACCTTACATACCTTACATACCTTACATACGTTACATACATTACATACATTACATACATTACATACATTACATACATTACATACATTACATACATTACATACATTACATACATTACATTACATACATTACATACATTACATACATTACATACATTACATACATTACATACATTACATACATTACATACATTACATTACATACATTACATACATGACATACATGACATACATGGCATACATTATATACATTACATACATTACATACATTACATACATGACATACATGACATTCATGACATTCATGACATACATTACATACATGACATTCATGACATACATGACATACATTACATACATTACATACATTACATACATTACATACATTACATACATTACATACCTTACATACCTTACATACCTTACATACCTTACATACCTTACATACCTTACATACCTTACATACCTTACATACCTTACATCCACTACATCCACTACATACACTACATACACTACATACACTACATACACTACATACACTACATACATTACATACAGTACATACATTACATACATTACATACATTACATACATTACATACATTACATACATTACATACATTACATACATTACATACATTACATACATTACATACATTACATACATTACATACATCACACACATTACATACATTACACACATTACATACATAACATACATAACATACATAACATACATAACATACATAACATACATAACATACATTACATACATTACATACATTACATACATTACATACATAACATACATGACATACATAACATACATAACATACATAACATACATAACATACATAACATACATAACATACATAACATACATAACATACATACATACATACATACATACATACATACATACATACATACATACATACATACATACATACATACATACACACACATACACACACATACATCCACATACATCCACATACATCCACATACAGACACACATACAGACACACATACAGACACACATACAGACACACATACAGACACACATACACACACATACACACACATACACACATACACACATACACACATACACACAAACACACATACACACATACACACAGACACACACACACAAACACACATACACACATACACACATACACACATCGATACATACATGCATGCATGCATACATACATACACAGTCTGCGTACATACATACGCAGTCTGCATACATACATACGTAGTCTGCATACATACATACGTAGTCTGCATACATACGTAGTCTGCATACATAGGTAGTATGCATATATATATATATATATACATACTTACATACGATACGACACGGTACGGTACGGGATGATATGTACATATACAGTTGCTTTTACACTTTCACAGCTAAGCTTCTGATGATCAGCTCTCAGGGCATCGGCCAGCTCTTCGCAGCATTGGTTGTTGGCATGGCACGCAATCCATCAATGAAGGAAGATCTTTTCACGTGCCCAAGCGGCCCAGCTTTGTGCACCTACTTTTATAAGCTGTGGATACCCTCTGCTCATCTGCCTTCAACTCAATTGTATCTATTGCATGGGCCGGAGGATCTTTCCCTGCGTGGCTGACATGTAACTGGGTTGAGCGGTGTGGTTTGTCAAGGCCCTTCCCAAACCTTCTCCCTCCAAAATACATTGACATCGTCCCAGCGTGGGGCACTGCTGGAACTTTGTGCAGCAGGATGGTACATTTGTTGTGAAATGAAGGTTGGAAATGAAGGTTGCACCAAGGGAATACTTCAGGGATGTTCAGGCTTCGTCTCCAGGGGTCAGGATGGAGGCTGGTGAGGATGGTCAGGGAGAGCCAAAGGCCTGCCAAGGCCCAACTCTTGGCGCAAGGTACACGCTCATTGGGATGGGTTTCTTGGAGTTCTTGGCCATCGTTGTCATTCTCATCGCAGGCGTGTATTGAGTGATTTTGACTGATTGACACTTGAATTGCACTTGAGTCCGACCTCAGGAGCAGTGGGTAGGTTCAAGCAACCAATTGGATTTCGCTATCATCCCAATGCCATTAGTGCTGTTAAATGGCGCTCTTCCCCTTCAATCGCTTCAGGCTTGCTCCTGTATTCCGAATGAAGAGGCCGCTAAGTCCAGGGAGCTACTTTTAGATTAGAAAACTTCATCCGAAAGCAAGCGGTCAAGATATGTCAAGATACTGTGCTTGGATCATTTCTTCTGGTGGTACAGTGTGTAGCCAGCATGATCTGGCATTCTACATGCGACGCTAGGTGCTAGACTCGCTAGACGTGAGGGCATGCCATGCCCGTAGAGGTGCAGCGAAGTGTCAAAGAGATCACAGGCTTCAGTGCGGGTTCAGAGCACAGCACATGTGGGAAAGATATGGAGGGACTATAAAAAGACTCTTGGGGATGTGAAGTTGACATGGTGATTTTGCGTTGAGCAAAATAATTGCAAAGCTGAACGAATTAAACAAATGAATACATTTGACATCAATTTTACAGTTATTTTACTATCTTATTTCCCAGTTGATGGTGAACCCTGCTCTGGAGTGCCGGGCCTCATATGAATTTTGTAGAAGAGCTGTCCGCAAGATCGCTTGGCGGAAAAGTTTGTGGTGTGTTTGCAGGGAGAGCTGATTGAACCTCCAAGATTTACACCAACTCCCCAGCAGGTCGCAACAACTTCTTCATTTATATTTGTTCTCCCAACTTCCTTCCATTAAGTCTATTGAGTTGTGCTATTTGGCAGGCTGTTAGTTCATAGCAGCTTTAGCAGCATGTGTAAGTGCAGTTTTGATTTCCAGGATGCCACTCAACATGTTGCTGGACGACCCTATAGTGTATCGAGCAAAGCTAGTCAGAACATGAAGTGAAAGACACGGTTAGGAGTTTGGAGTTTGCCATGGTGTTTGTAGCACCATGTTCTTCTCAATTGATCGTGCTTGCAGCCTAGGGTTGCTCAAAAGTGCTGGCAGAAGACTCAATGTACAGAAAGTATTGCCGACAAAAGGTCTCTGGGGAAGACAAAGGTGTAGAGACCAAATACAGTCAATCAATACTCCAAAGCTAGAGTATGTTTCACCTGATGACATCAAACCAGAGAAGCCGCGTTGGTTTAAATTGTAGACTAAAGCACAAAGGCAGGGGACACTACACTTGCCTGCTCTCAGCAGAAGTATTGAACATTTTGCTTGGGCACAGTGCTGTAGGCATGCGGCAGAGGCAGAATGACAATAATTTTGGGGTGGGAAGAGGGTATCAGCTAAAGAGCCATAGTCGTCAACGATCGAAAGTTGAAACTACCCGATGAAATCAGAGAATAGAAACTGTATGACACTGTATGGGCTACTGAACTGCTGCCATGTTTTCCAAAGTTTCGAGGGTTCCCTCCATGTTTCTTGGCAGGTGGGGCCTTCTTTCTCTTTCAATTTTAGGCCTGGTGCTGCATTTATCTCTTCGCAGAGTCCTCAACAAGTGCACATGCGAAGATATCACCACTTCCACCGCTTTGGTGAAGTCTTTACACAGCTTTAGCAAGAGTAAGAATGCACAGATTCAAACAGAGGAGAGGTGAGGAGATCCGAGGAATTTAGGAGCTGTAAATGAAATTCTTAGGCTGGAAGAAGACAAAGGAGACTGACCTGAGACTTCCGAAAGAATCCTTAGACAGCTTCACCAGCTTCAACATGGTCTGAGGTGAAAGCTTTGTTCCATGCAGATATTTGTGGGCAGCCCCAATTCCTAGGGTGCGTCGCCATGCACAAGATTTGGATGGCAGGAGACAGTACTGGATGCGTGCAGCACAGCAATGTATGGCCTATCTGAGATTTCAGTCCCTGCAGGCTCTACTACCTTTGCCCATACCGTGCCCATACCTTAACTGCTTTGCTGTTTTTTTCCCGATAAACCTGCAACACTTTGATAGAAGTGGCTTGAATGGGCTTGCTGTCCCGTTCCTGCCAGAGCCTTCTTGTTTAAATGCGAACCGCTCCAGTCTCCCTCGTCTCCAATCCTCCAAAGCCACCAAGAAACTGTCACCGAAGCCCTCACCAAAGCCCTCAACCTATCAAGAAATGCTGATGTCGCTGATGTGCTTTCCTGTGCAGGAATGTGAAGAAAGAGTACAAGGTGAACGAAGAGATCCGTGCCAATGAAGTACGGGTTGTTGGCATTGCCTCTGGTGAAAGAGGCCAAATGCAGGACTCGGAGCACTATTATGGAGCACTGCTGGTGTTCAGGCCGTTTACAGAACCGTTTAGATATGCGCCACACCTCAAACCAGTCGGCTACACCTGTCAACACCCCGTGTTTTCCAGTAAGTTCCTGCACGAACCTAACTCGACGAGCCAGGAGACGAATCAGATTATGTCCATTTCTGCAGCACTTGAGATGGCAAGAGACACGGGTGTAGATGTGATCCTGATCAATGAGGCCGGGCGGCTCGAGATGAAGAAAGTCAGTGTTTGTTTCAGTCAGTTGAGACATCCTGTGAAGTTCAACTTGAACTTCCGTTTTCTGTCATTTCCACCTCGCAAGGACCAGGATCCACCACTGGTCAAGATAGCAAGTGCGAGGCCTCAGTAATCGACGCTTTGATAGGAAAATGAAAACTACCCTGGAGAGAAGTTCACATTAATGACAAAGTATAATTATGATGAATGTCTTTCAAATGACACGTGGCAGTAGAGCAAACTCGAGCACCAGCACTCAATCACCCAAACACATATGTAACATGGAACTGTCCACAAATGCACAAATGCACACACAGAGAGACACACACACACATACATACAGAGACAGACGGATCGATTCATGTGGTACTCATGTGTATTGATCAACAGGTACATGCAATAGATGAGATATGATGAAATGGGCAAAAAGACATTGGATTTCTCGCTCTGCTCTGTAAAATGATTCAGCTTTCATCATGTATGTTTGGATTCTTGCGCCAAGAAAGCCAGTTTTCAGCCAGATAGTTCTGAGGCGTGGGAAAGTATATCTATCAGGAAAACAAGAAGAAAAAGGCCATGAATTTCTTCCACAGCACAGCCACGAACCGGAGTGTCACCCAGAAAAATCTACCGAGATGCTGAGATGGATCTCAGTATCGGTAGCCCCCGTAGCCACTGCATGCAAGCGCCTTTATATATCTGTATATGCATTGTGACATGCATTGTGACATGCATTGTGACATGCATTGTGACATGCACGTCTGAGTGTCCACTTCATGATTTTCTAAAGTGCCACATGAAGCTTGGAAGGAGCAGACGAAGAACAAGCAACCAAAGATGAAAGAGGTGCCATGTTCCCAACACCAGACACCTGCAGACACCTGCAGACAGCTGCTGAAACATGCTGACATGTGCAGACAGCTGTCTGGGCTTTCTGTCCCTGTGTGTTTCTGGTTTCAGAATCCAAAGCTTTGCGCCACGGCCGTTGTTTCTGCTTCGCAGCTGAGATCACGGCCGTGTCATCAAATTCTTTCCCCTTTGCCTTTGTGACTTGCGTCGCTCAGCTGGCTCCATTCTCCGTTTCGTTAGCTCACACTCTCTCATATTCTCTTGATAGGTGAAGATCAGCTACACCATTGGCGATCATGACCTTTACACAAGGCAGCTTTGACATCATCATTTGTGACAATTCTTGATGAAGTTGGGGCAGAAGTCCTGAAGCTCTTCCTATGCTCCACGTGCACTAGCCATAGTCCGGCACAACGCATTGTACCGTAAATGCAATCAATGACTTTGCTGCCAACAACAAATCTTGCTCATTTATGGATCCGCCCAAACCAAATAGTGAATGCAAACATCGGGCAGCTTAGAAATGGAGCTTCAGATCCAACAGTGGAGTGTCTATGCGGCTGCACTGCAGTCTTGATCTTGGTTTCTTGGCGTGATTTGTGAGGTTGACTCAGATTGAGAAGTGGGTAGCGAATCCTCGTCAGCAGGCGCTGGGAGGAGTGGAAGCCACCTTAATGATGACCTTAATGATGTCGTAGCTGTTATGGGACCAGTTTTCTAGCAATCAGTTCTTGTTAATTCTTGCAGGTTCTAGCTTGTTTTTGGTTTGTAGCTCTACTATCTCCTGCTGTACATGATTTGCACACATAGATGAGCACAGACAGACATTGTGGTCATTCTGCCAATGAAAACCCAGCAACTTGCGACAAACTTTGGAGTTTGATGAGTCCGTTCTTTTGGAGAGGTCGAGTTCTCGGTGAAGGTTCTTGCTTGGAAGGGAAAATGCAATCTGTTCAGGTGAAGGTTCAAGTCGTTCTCAAGGGCAGATCTCGAATGTTTGAAAACCAAGCCAGGTCTGGTTCTCAGCTGCAATTGACACACGAGTAAAGGCGAGCAAGAACAGTTGGATAGCAGTGGCATATGCAAACCAATCTAAAGAAATGATGAGGAACACGCTCAAAACATGACTAGCTGTTCTTGTCTTTGCCATTCACTACCAGTCAGGATCTTGCATCTCTTTGCAAAGTCTTGGCACTTCTTCATTGCATCTGCGTTAGGATCAATTAGGCAAGTTGCTTAGCAAATTGATTGGCAACCTTTGAGACAGGCAGCTCTTGGATCGGGTTCGCCGGGAGGTAGCAGCCTATGCGAAGGTCCCTGGAGTAGCACGGACGCCCAGCTCAACGTTTGCGTGTCTTATATTGTCTTATGAGCTCTGTCTTATATTGTCTTATGAGCTCATGGCTACGTGGTGGCTACGTACCAATGATTTAAATATGACCTCAGAAGCCTCAGAACAATTTCGCCACTCCTGGGCGGCTATGGCTTGCCACTCTGCTTCTCCGTATCTGGATTTTGTCGGTGCTCCGCTAGCCCTTGACATGCCGAAAAAGGCAAAATAGCATAAACCAAATATATCAAATAGATATCACTAATCACACATCTTTCGTTTTGTTGTGGACGATCATCTGGTGCTTTCAGGACAAGGGCAATGAGCCCGTGACCAAGGACGGCAGAGGTGGATGCCTCAAATAGTTTTGTTTAGAGAGGCGTTTGTCCAACTGTGATGAATTCGATAGATTAATTACTATAATTAGACTATAATCACTGTAATTGTTGTCATTGCAGTGAGAACAATGATGTTGTCATTACTATTCTTAAACACTGTTATCATTATTGTTTGCTGTTGCTGTTGCTGTTGCTGTCGCTGTCGCTGCTGCTATGTTGCTGTCGCTGTCGCTGTCCCTGCTGCTATCGCTGTTGCTATCGCTGTTGCTGTCGCTGTTGCTGTCGCTGTTGCTGTTGCTATCGCTGTTGCTATCGCTGTTGCTATCGCTGTTGCTGTCGCTGTTGCTGTTGCTATGGTTGTTGTTGTTGTTGTTGTTGTTGTTGCTGTTGCTGTTGCTGTTGTTGTAGTTGTAATTTTAGTTGTAGTAGTAGTAGTTGTTGTTGTTGTTGGTGGTGGTGGTTGTTGTTGTTCTCGTTTTTGTTGTCGTTTTTGTTGGCGTCATTATTATTATTATTACTACTATAATTATCATTATCAATTATTATTGTTATTATTAAGATCATTGTTATTCTTGGTATTACCATCATCATTATAATGATATGCATTGTTGTTTTCATTTGTGCTTTTAGACAGACTACATATTCAGTATTGCTGTTACAGTCAAGATTATTATTATTCTTGTAATTGTTTCTTAATCATCTTCATTATTTCAAGCGAATGCGAATCAATTCCTCCAAAGCAATTGAGGTGATCTGATCATGCTTCTGGGCCAGGGTGGAGTTCCCAGAACCGTTGTGGTCTCCAGCGTGGCTTTGGTCCAGGCTGTGGTCATGTCCAGATCGAACGAGAAAAGTCCTAGGTCCTGACAGAGCACTCCTCAAGCAGATTATCGAGGAGAGCAAAAACAACTGAACAGCTGAAAGACTGAATGGTGCAGGTCGTTTTGGAGATCCAAGTGTGAAAAACAAAGCATTTTAAGTGTGAGAAGGACAGAAAAGCAATCTGCGAGGATCACATGCAGACAGCACTGTGACAGATGTTGTACAGATTTAGGGATTACCAAGCTCTATCCTCAAGCAAACACCATCGAATTGCTGGACATGTGTGACTGGGAGTCGCTGATAGATTGTGTCGAGGAAGATAAACAGATCAATTTCATTCAACTTCAAATTTGTAAATTTGGAAATTGGAAACGGATATAAACAAATGCAATTTTTGATAATTTGGGATTTTGGTTCTGTCTCCTCAGGAGGCTGGCGGCAAGAAGGTGCCGTCTGATAGGATGGCCACCGACAAAGTTCTTGCAGCATGAACTGACCTGTCTTGAAACACAGAACGCACAATGCAGTCAATGCGATTATATGCGACTGATACAATACTGATACAATGACGCCAAATGTATAGGGAAAAAAGGGGAACTGCTTCACCTCACCTGTACTGTAATCTGCACTGTTTTTTTGGTTTTGCACTTTATGTAGTGCTTGAGTATACGTGCAAGAAAGATGCAAGAACAATATTGTCATGTAGGGAAGGCCGCCAGCACAACCGCGTGTGGAGATGCACACCGATTGCTGATTTCTGCAACATGCTGTAGGGGCATGACTATTACAACAGGCCGTCCAGAAGGAAGCGCTCGAGGAAGAGGAAGTGGAAGAAGAGGAAGAAGAGGAAGACGAAGCACCAGCAGATGAGGACTCCGGTGGTCACCCCGCTTTTGAACGTGGCAAAATCCAGCGCCGCAGGGGGATTTCTTTTTTCAAGAGGATATCTTGATAGGTGTGCACAGACAATGTGGACAATGCCAATTTTTTTAGACTAAGCTCTCTGTAGAGTGAACACATGTCCATGCAACTTCACTTGAGACCTCTGTTCAGCAAAGACCATCTGTTTTTCCTTCCCGGAACCTAGAAGGCTTTCATCTCAACAGGTACAGTTCCTGGGAAGCCTCAGTGCTCACTTTGAGAACCTCAGTGCTGGCTCGAGCGCAGGATGATGAAGTCAAAGCCATTGAGGCAGAGATGAAGGAAATGCGAGAGGACCAGTCACTGACACAACGCAAAACAAAACAAACAATAAAGGAGTCACTTGAAGAGTCTAGAAGACAGGGAAGAAGACACTTGAAGTGTGTCTTTGGTCACTTTGGTGTCGTTGTGTCTTTATCTTGAGCTCAGTTCCCATTCAGCATGACAAACATAAATTTCAGAAAGTGTATGTATGGCCTTAAAACAGCCTAATCGAGCAACTTGTGGCTGCTTGAGAGAGGCACGCACGTGACAAAGCATCAAGTTAACATCTCACTGTGCAACAAATGCCTCCTTGGCTAAAGAGATCTAAAGCACCTTCCGGCAGCCTGCTATGTATGACAACAGGACCTCTACTTCATGCCATGCCAAATACACAGACAGGCAGACACAATCACGAAAGCATTGGTAAGCATAGAGCAATCAGAAGACATCCAAGCCTTCTTGAAGGTCCTTGTGACACCCTTCAGGCCAAAAAAGCAGGAAGGGACCCGGTGTTTGCATGTTCAAATCAAAAAACCAAAGACATCGTGCTCGGCCCCAAAGTCTGCCTAAGAGCTCTGATCCTATAGACTTTTCTGACCCCATGGTTTTGCGTTGGATTTGCCCGACCCCTGCAGCATGTGTATCTCATGTCATATGTTGGAGGTCTCTGCTGGGTTTTCCGGTCAACTGCCAACATTTAACGCTATGATGGCTATAGTGCTATATTTCAGATATCCCATGAAGAACTTGATGCTGCCGAATGAGACATCCAAGATGAATCTAGTGGAGAAAGTGACTGCTGTGAGGAGCTGATCGAGTGTGGCATCAGCCCTGGCCAAGTGAACCAGGAACCTGAGATGCAGGAGCGATGGTGTGATGTGCTTGAAGACAGCCACAAAGTAACTTAAGCTGTGTCACCCCATAGTCTAGTGTGCAGTAGGTTGACCCATGCTCGGAGACATTCAGTTTTGCATCCAAACCCAATGATTTGAGTGTCGAACAATTTCATGAAGTGAGAGTGATAGGGAAACACAGAGAAAGAGATAGAGAGAGAGGGGGAGAGAGAGCCTGTCGCACGGTGAGAGGACTTGCTAAAGCGCTTAAACGCCGCAAAGGTGCCAAGCTGTTGACGATTTTTCTGCTTTCCTCTTTCCTCTCTTTCCTCCTCAGTGTGTTGAGTCGGTACAGCCAGGAAGAACACCCTGAGGTGAACCTTGAGTCGACCAAGTTTGCAGACCATCCTGTTGGATCCAATTTTGCAGTTGGCATCATTTTACGTTCACAAAAAAGGTGATGTGTTGCATTCTCCAAAGCAACCAGGCTAAAGCCTTGGAATGCTTAGGATTATTAGGATGGCTAGGCAACTTGTGGTAAGAGTAATACGTGTCACAGCGTGTTCCTATGCCTCTGATGCCTCTGGGCCGATCTTGTGACGCCAGGCCAAAGTTGGTGCTTAGACTGGCTCTGGGATCCACTGATCGGATCTCCCTCCTTTTTCGAGTACAATGCCACTTGAGCTCTTTGTCACATTTTTCGGACGGTAGCGTCAGGCCGATGATAGAAAAAAGGCAAGTGCATAAGGACAAGCAAGGACATGTGTAGACATGTGGTGTATATTTGTACATCTTTGTCACGCCATCAACATCCGTTGGAATCTAGAAAGCTCTCCAAGTTGTCAGGGACAGTTCTGTTTCACAAGCAAGGCTGCACCACGCATCTCGATTTTCAGATTACGTTTTCACTCTCTGCTGGCCTGCAAGAGACAAACCGGAGCTGCTGTGGTTTCTGTAGTAGAATTTGGCTCCTTCCTGAAACACATTTGAGATGTTTATTTATTCCATCCCATTTCTTCAAAAGACTTGCTTCTCCCTTGCTACTTGAAGGATCAGCATAGATGGCCGCTTCAAACCTACTCTCCGGAACGATGTTCTGCCCTTATTGCAGCATATGGTATTGTCCAAAGGAATTAGTATGATAAAACGTATAGATAGGTACAAACATATATGTATATATACATATATATTATAATATTTGTTGGTTGAACCTCTGCTGGTTGGGGTGCAACGAACTACAATCCTGATGATCAATATACAGGGCAAGACTACAATCATGCTTCCCATGTCAACACCACCGTTTCTTTTTGGCTTGTACAGCTTTGCTTTGAGCTAAAGCTGCGACCTCAGGGCATTTGTATGGCCATCAACATGGCAGAAATGGAGTTACTTTATGTCACTTCAAGAATCTGGCATTTGCACAATGGGGAGTTTTTGATCGCCCAGTGGAGCGCAGAACTCGTGGTTGCAGCGATGGCACTCGCAGCGGCACTTGCAGCGATTTGTCCTCCAGGAGCTGCGAATCCATGAGAGAGTGAAAGCATGATCCAAACATCGCTATTCCAGAAAAAAAGTCCCTAGCCATGGCCTTGAAGCAAACAAACTAACAAACAAACAACCAAACAACTAACCCAAAGAAACGAAACAAACCAAACAAGCCAAACCAAACAAAGGAACGAACGAACAAACGAACGAACGAGCCAATGAATCAACAAACAAAGAAACCAAACAACCAAACCAAACAAACCAAAGAAACCAAAAAAACAAACAACTAACCCAAAGAAACGAAACAAACCAAACAAACCAAAGGAACGAACGAACAAACGAACGAACGAACGAGCCAATGAATCAACAAACAAAGAAACCAAAAAACCAAACCAAACAAACCAAAGAAACACAAAACAAAAACAAGCGAAGGAACAAACGAACAAACGATCGAACGAACAAGCAAACAAACAAACAAGAAAACAAAAAACAAACCAAAAACAAAATGCTAAGAAAGCTCACTGATGTTGTATACTTTGTTGCAAGGGCTGCAAGCAGTATTTGTGATCAAGTGCTGCAACTGCGTCCATCGATGCTGAGTTGTGCAAAGGATCCGATGACTTCTGCGACCAGAACGAAATGATCACTTTGATCACCACCGACGGCCATGCCCTGTTCAGATTCCCGGTAAAGCCAAGGACAACAGGATGACAACAGTGGCAAAATCTCAAAAAAAGGGTAATGTATTTCTAAGCCTGGTCCAGGGGACCAGACTCACCCACACTCGACCATACTGGACCAGACTCAACCGGACTCATGATTTGTGGATCTTTCTCTTTTGGCCGAATCCCGAAGGGCCACAGTTCTGTTATCCACTTTTCCACAGCCTTCAGATTCTTCGAGGTTTTCATCCTCCCGTGGCTGAGGCGATGCCTTGATGGCTTGCTGCGAGCACGTTGCCCTAAGGGCCCACAGGTACCTGTGCCAAAATCTTGGCATCCAAAGCTTGGTGTAGCGCAGCGTCTGATGCTGATGCAGCACCGCCTATGTTTCCAAACTGAAGGAATCAAAGTGTAAGCATCCGCTGATTGTAGCTAATTCCTCCAGTCTTCTTAAGTCCAACAACTTACACTAGATGTTGATTTGAAGGATTGAAGTTGCCGCCCGAACAAACACTGGAACTTTGAAATTTGGAAAGCAAACTTACAAATAGTTTACTACCGGAGGTTTGAGCAATGATAGGCAGTACTGCTATCATAGGTCGCCCGCTTGTACTTCCGGTCTCACAACTAGTCTTAGTGCAACCAACTCGACATACTCGACAGATACTCGACAGATAGTCGACAGATTAGACAAAGTATATGTGCAAATTTCTCAAAGAGCACAACCACAGGCCGCAGCCGGTGAGGAGTCCACAACCCAGTGACAACATGTGACATCTTGTGACAACATCTTTTTTAAAAGATATAGCAAGCGGCTTGGGGACGTGCAACAAAAACGAAGACAAGTCTTAGGAAAGTGTTTCCATGTCTTTCAAACATTTTTGAACGATCTTGAAGCAGATCTTGAAGCAGCTTCGCCCAAGGGGCCATACTCCAGACCCGAGGCTCTCGGTGGTCCTGCCCCTCTTGCAATGGGTTTATGCGGCACGGGTGCAGGAGTGTGAAAGAACATGCAACAAATTTTGAGACGAACTGCGACTCGTCTGTTTCAAAACTCAAACTCCGCATCAGGACCGTCCCTTGACTTCGGGAGATGGAGACATTGAGCATTTTGCGCGTATTGTTCGCTTGGCAGAAAGCGTGGAAGCCAAGAGTTGGAGATCATTGGCTTTATGACAACCTTATCAGGGTTTGCCATTGGGTAGTACTGTTCCGAACACTTGGGGAGCATGAGGGACCCATACTCAAATATCCACTGTTTATCATGATGACTTAGCCGCACATTTGCGTGCTCCAACCCTCACGAAGCTGTTTGCAGTCCTCTGGTGGAGACCGATTGTTCCAGATAGCTGCAGAGCATGACAATTCTTACTTCTCAGATCTTCTCAGCAAATCAGGGGAGTGGCCAGTTGTTGATCCCGCAGCAACAGCTTGTCTGTCAATATGATGGCTGCCTATTCCTATGGTGTCGTGTTGTTTTTCGTTTTTTCTGCAGGGTGGGCGACAAAAGTCTTTGCGGCAAGTACGGTGCAGTACCTAAGTGTCTATTTGAGAACTGATGAACAACCCATCAACATTCTTTTGCTATCTGGCCTCTATGCTGGTGTCATGTTATCCTCCCAACATTCAAGTGGTTATGCTCATATTTTAATAGGTTTGTCAGTGTTGCAAATCATTGTCTGCACGGTGGCCAGCCTTGATTTTTCTCCTGATATGCAGCAGGGCCTTACTTTCTCAACTGTCCCCAGTCATTCGAACAAAAGCCATGCTGTGATGTTTTATTATAAACTGTTCAACCTATACACCTCCTTTGCGAGCGATGCTTTACTTTCAGACTTAGAGCTGACTGAGAGGATGGGGACTACGAGATGTTGGGGAGCTACAGGAGATGTGTTTTTCCTTTCGGATTGTCTACTCACAATCAATTCTAGCAAGCAGAAGCAAATCAGTCTCTAAGAGATACTGAGCTTCATGTCCTTTAGCGACTGCTATGTCTTGGAAGTGACTGCTTGAATCTCAAAGAGTCTCAAAGCTGCTTGTTCGACCTCTTGAAGGAGCGAATTATGGCAAAACGGAGTCGCGCACGAGGAGCAGGTACCCTTCCAGAGGACACCGTGCATTTTGGTCCAGAGCATACAGGAACCAAATTGTATCCATTCAACTTGATGCCATGCCTTGGAAAAGAACTTCGTGAAGTTGTGGTGACAAGAAGAGCATTGTAAAGTCACGGCAAACAGTTCCCTTCTGGGGAACGGGACCCTGCAAGATCAGGATCTCCTGACTGCCTATCGCAACAATGCTCTGAAGGGCCGTTTCAGCTTCCGTTGCCCTGCGTGGTTGGTATCTCAGAAGATCTGGACATGTTGGACGTTTGAAGCCACGATTTGGGACCACACCATTCAGACAAGGTCCCACTGAGTGTGAAACCAGCATGACTTGACCTGTTGGGCTTGTGCTTCCCATTCTGATGCTGATTCTGCTTCAGCAATGAGGCCAAACAAAGGGGACACTCTAGATGATGAGGTCCTTAATTTTCCCTGTGGAGATGTGGCGGAAGTGGGTTCATGTGGGAAGTTGTTCAAGTGAAAGAGAGTGCGTTGCTGTTCTGCAGATCTTTCCCAGAGTCTTCACAGGCGGATGCAGGAACCCATAACTCCCATAACATAGGGAATCGGATGGAATTGGAAACTCCGAAGAAGTTACTGTGAGATGCTGTAACCATGGTCAGGCCATGTCAAGCTAAAATCAAAGACTGGCCTTGCCATGGACTTGTCACAACTTGTCGCTTCAGGATATGGAGGTGCCACTGGAGGGCGGGCTCACGGCGCTCCTGTCGCTGGGAGAAAATCAGGACATGGATGCGAAATGATTTGCACACATGCAGAAGACACAGAAGACACATCAACATAGGACTGAAGACACTCTCGATATATCTCAATTATGTGGTGGAGTTTGGCCATACAGTCTTTCTTGATCAAAATCTTCACCACTTCGCCATATTACTTCTTCACACCACGTTTCAGGAACGTCCTTATGACAGGAAAGGGCAGGTGATTCCCTGGGACACTATATATCTCTCGACGATACGGCATGCACTCTGCTTTGCCCATTTCTGTTTGTCTGGAACACCATCGAATCTTCATATCCCGAAAGTGTATTTTCACGTGAGTGATTTCATGATCTGTAGCTCTAGGACTCCACAAGACGTGAAACATGAACAGGAATAAATCTGTTCCATCCTCTGTCACCCATCCACCAGTCTGTTCATGTCAGCTCCTCCGGCCAAGGCAACTACGCTCTGAGTACTTTCGGGCTATGCTCTCCGGTGCTTGGGCGGAAAGCTGGGATCCAAGTGTCGGCATTTCAAGGTATCCAAGGTATTGAAATCTATGTGGTTCGACTTAGACAGACATGATGTCAGACACGAGATATCTAGATAGGAGATGGGAACAGAATTTCTTGGAGTAGTGAGCTTGAATTTGTGAATAAATGGGTTAGTCGCTCCTGTGACCGAGTCTGTTGTATTTGGTGCGGATGGCAGAATATCACCTCAATTCACAATGCTCTATCTACATCTTTCAACACAACGCTGGCAAGAGCGTGCTTGTGGCCCAAGAGCACATGTAAGCTGTAAACAGTTTGAGTAGGAATAACATGTCTCGCGGATAAACTTCCACAAAGAGAGCAGCATCAAGTCATGTATATATATATATATATTATACATATTATTGATTTGATCATGGAAGTCATGTTATACACAATAAATCATATTGCAAAAGGTGCTCCATAGTCTAAGAGGCACAGCTTCCGGGTGCCGCTTGTATTTTCCTGGTCACTTTGCGGAGCGATGGCAAACAAAGAAGACCAAATCCGGGTCAGATCCAGAGATGAAGGCTTCATAACTCTGGAGCAGCTCTATGAGGACTGGCCTTGCAGATCAAGTTATCAAGTTTCATCGATGAAACACCTCTGCGGCGACGTGTTGAATGTGTCGAAAGTACCATGCATTGAGGTTGAGCAATCTTATCTTTTTGGCAGATATTCAAATATAGATGATATATATATATATATACTGTTTATATATTAATATATGATAGTGTATGTGAGTTTTCAATGCATATCTTTTGTGCAGGAACGGAAACTCTATGTCGATTTACCCCAAGACATCTATGGTGTGGCAATCGCTGTATCTGTCGGAGATTTGCCACTTATCCTGGGCTTGGATAGCGCGACCAAGGCAAGGACACAGACTGACACAGACTGACACAGACGAAAAGAGAGACAAACAGAAATCAAACAGAGACAAACAAGCATATCTGACACATACGATGCTATCATTCTACTTCCCATATCTATGCATCATATGCATGGTTTTGGCGGTCATTGGCTTGAAAGAGAAAAAAACGATGAATCAGTACATGACTTGAATGACCGAGTAGAGTGTTGGCTCAAGGACATTACATCAATTGACGTCTGAGAATTGGTTGGTTGAAGCTTCTGAATCACCTAACGCCACGTGAAACCAGGTTTCTTGGGCAAACAATTCTGACAGGAAAGAACCAGACATGGCCACACGATGCCACACGATGCCACACCATTGAGGGAATCACTGGTGACTTTGGACTCAAGAGTGCAATCTCTTTGCTCTGATGGCTCCCACCTTTCGGCTGCTGAGTGGCAAGATTTTGGAGGCAAACTGTGACACTCTGGAGGAGCGCTGCAGATTACGGCTGCTCGGTGGTGGCATGCCATTGGATTTTGAACCAAAAAAAGATTGTTGATTTTGTGAATTTAGCTACGCTCCACGCAATTTGACATAATGATTTCTTATGTATACATACAAATGAACTCTACAGAAAGGCTCAGCCGTTGCTTGCTACAACAGCCTTTTTGAGGGTAATTGTAGGCTTGAAGAACTGATGCGGGTTTACATTTTCAAGTACACAGGTCATGTGAGCCTGTTGTAGCAAGTTTTTGTGATGGAAGTGAGATCAACCAAGATGTGTTAGAGATTGGAAGTACATTTTGTAGCAGCTTGTGTTACAATAAATAAAGTCTCAAAAGTTGGTCACCCTTAGTTGAAATGTCCTTGAGAATGGGTGGGGTCGTCGACCTCTTCAAAAATAACACTTCAATGGATCTTGAAGTCTGAAAAGTGGGTGGGACATACAATTCTCTAGAGCTGAGAAAATTGCTTTCGACCTCGAACTTGCTCGCCAAAAGAAAGCAGAACCAGAAACCGTAGACCAACAACACTAGGCAAATAGATCATTGCAAAGGAACCCACCTACAACCGGAAACGAAGAAAATGGGTATGGCCACGCCGGATTATCATCCAGCCACCAACAAAATGCAAGGGCCGAATAGAATGCTGCAAAATGAGCATTGTGCATTTTAAAGAAGCAGGGGCCACATTGGTTTTGTTGTGACATCAAAAGCACCAGCGCATACTGCGCAGCCCGACATTCATACAATTCATTGCTTTGATTTATCTTACAAAAATAACAAAAGGCATCTTATGGCAAAGCCTAATTCCTACATTCCAGCAGCATTTTGTAGTGAGGAGTCATGCAGGGCACGGTGGTGACACAACGCAAAAGGGGAGACGGGGGGGTTGTTCGTGTATGTCTATATACATGTATATGTATAGCATTATATATAATATAATATAATATATCATAATATAAGATAATAATATAACATGATATAATATATAATATATAATGTATTATAGTACAATGTAATGCAACATAATATATTATAAAATGACATATGGATAATATAATATAATATGATATGATACAATATGATGTGATATATTATGATACAATACAATATAATATGATACAATATGATATGATGTAATATAGTATAATATAATATGATATAATAGAATATCAAATGATATGATGTAATAGAATATAATATAATATCATATATTATATGATAGAATATAATATAATAAACTATAATATAATACAATATAACATGATATGATATAATACAACATAATGTAATACGATGTAATATAATATGATATGATATAATATAATAAACTATAATACAATATGATATGATATGATATAATATAATATAATGTAATGCAACATAATATATTACAATATAGAATAATATAGTATCGAATAATATGATATGATATGATATGATATGATACGATATCATGTATTATACTACAATATATAATTTCTACATATTAAATTTGCAGTATACATTTCATCGAGGTTTATCCATTTGCCAGTCTGCGGGCCTGCAGGAAATTCGTAAAGCTTTTGCATTGAAGCTTTCGGTCGCGCCGAGCCAGTTGCAGTTTTTGACCACTGCCACCAACTTTGAGGAACTCGGCGATGACGAAGTACAAGTGCCTCTGTCAAAGACTCTGTTCTTTATGTTCGCCAACATCGATTCTTCTGCACGGATGTCGGTAAGATAAGACATGGAGGCACGTTGATATTCGTCCTTGGCGTTTCAGTACATTTTATGACATTTCTCCGGTTTTCATGTTTTGTTGGGGGCGTTGGGGGGGTTGGGGGGGGTTGGGGGGGGAGTAGGGGGGTGGGAGGGATGGAGGGGGTGGGGTTAATAATGTTTTTGTTTCTTGCGTGTGGATGAAAATATCTTTTCTATTGCAACTTCCAAATTCCAACACGCTCTTTGCTCTTGATGCTATGCTTTGAACTTTTTCATGTAACTTCAACACGCTCTAGATGCTATGCCTGGCACTTTTTCATGAACTTCCAGGACGGTCTTGATGCTACGCTCTAAACTTGCTTTTGGAACTTTTAACAGTGGAACTTCTGACACGCCCATGATGCCAGGCTTGAAGCTTTCTCATGCAACTTCCACGACCCTCTTGATGGTGTGGCGAAACAATTTGCACAGCCATGCCAACTTGACAAAGGAGTGGGGAACAATCATGTGACTTCAAGTGTTGCGGATAAAAAGATGGCAACACTATTTCTGAGCGAAACAGACTATGAAAAATTCAAACCACAAAACTGCGGTAAATATGAATGAAAAACGAACTTCGCTGCACCAAAACCACGGCGAAAAGCTACTTTCATTTTTACAACAGGCAACATTGCTGCAAAGGTTGCAAAATTAAAGATGGACAAATGAATAAATGAACTAAAACCGCAAGGTCGAATATCCGCGTGTTACCATGTGGACAAGACACGATAGGAAATGAACTAAGTCCGTCTTTATAAGAAATGTTTGCATATTTTCAGTCCTTGGATCATTTCTCGGGCTTTCAGAATCCATGCTGATTTCTTAGGTTTGTGTGCAAGCAGATCCACTCGAAGACGCATTTGTTCAGCACCTCAACCTCTTGGATTTCCAGGCTCTGTGCTTCTGTGTTGACTGTGTTGCTATTTCTTGGGATTTCTTGGGATTGTGCAGATTGCTTTCGTCTTGCCGAATCTTCTCCAAGGAGGTAGCAACACTTCGCAGCCTTGAGCTGAGTGACTGGCGACACCCCAGACTGCCCGAACACATTGGAGAGATAGCACACTTGAAGCCGTTGGGCTGAAAATAGCGTTGAATCGAGTCGAAATGGGTGGAATGCATCTTCCAAACTCTATTCATTTTGTTTGTCATTGTCATATTATAATGTCATATTTGTCTGTTATCGTTTGTTAATGTTGCCACAAAAGACATTGCAGCAAGAGAACAGAACGTAATTGCATCCCAAACTGCTGGTACTCTTTCCGACATTTTAGCCTGAGCAAAGTGTTTACGCTTTCTGGACTCGAGGAGCATCGTTATCAAGAACTCGGACTTGGAGTTGCTACCTCCTCCTCGCATATTTTCACCAATATTGCAAGTGTTGTACATTGAAAGGACCAAAATCTCTGTGCTGCCTTCACTTCATGACCTCAAGACCCTCCAGGTGGGAATTAGTCACGCGGTTTTCAGCTGTAGTTGTATTTGTTGTATCGTTTTTTAAGACTCCAGATGTGATGGAACTTTGGACATCACGCTGAAAGGTGTTGCAGGTGCGCTCCACCAAGCTGGAGGCACGAGACACAGGGAGGATAGGAATCGGCACGAGGAATCTCTAGTCCTTCGGCATACCCTTTGAATCCCTTTGATATCATTGATATGTTTTTTGCAATTGGCTGGGGATTGCTGCCTTCCTGTCCATGGTCTTTACAAACACTTGGGAGCGCTAAGCATTCTTGCGATTCTTGTGGAGTTGTGACGAAGGCCAAGGATTTATCAGACGTTAGTCAGCAAAGCCGTCAGCGAAGCCGGCAAATGACACACTGGGTGTTTCGCTGCGCTGGCAATGGCTGTCAGGAGGTCCCTTCTCTTCCGGACTCGTTGGAGTTTCTACAGCTTGAGAGATGCTCTCTAAGGCCCTCTGGAATCCGTTTGGAAACGCGAGGTATTCCAGCCACAAAAAAAATCGTGGGATTCACTGTAGGTCATTGTGATTCATTGTGATAAATTGTGATCCCCAACATTGTGACGTGTACAACATGATCATTTCCGATCTGTGAAGCGGGGGAAGCCCAGAGCTTTTTGATGCTTTTTGAGTTGATTCCTGGATCATGAAGCCAGGCGGATGTCAAATCTCATGGGCTGTTGTCAGCTGAAGCGCTTGTCATTGGATGGCAATTATCTCACAGAACTTCCGGACTTTCCTGTTTCTTTGGAGAAGATCAGCCTGCAACACAATCGCCTCCGTTACTTGCCAGGCCCGGAGCGAATGAAAATGGGAAGCAAAAAGCAATCGCAAGTTTATCTTGGTAGTCTTGCATTCAATCACGGGACCCTGTCCAATCCCTGTCTTGCCTCATGGTTTGAGACTCCACTGGTTCTCTGAATCAAACAGAACTTCTTCATATGTGACTGTGGGTCTTGGCACCAAAGTGTGTTCCCGAGCTTTGTGAAGAGTTTCTTGCTGAACTTGGCAGGAAGTCTCACGAAGCTGCAAAATCTTCAAGGCCTTTTCCTAACCGACAATTGCCTCATGGAGCTGCCAGCGGACATTGGACAGCTGAAGAATTTGAAGGACGGAGAGCCGGAGAGCAGCTGATCTGTGCTGCGCATGCGTAGGATCAAAAAAAGGACGCATAGGATCGCACGCCTTTAAGAATACTCGTTACGAAGAGCAACAGGAGTGGCGTGGAAGAATCGCCTCCTTACGAATGACACGACTTAGCTATACCAAGATCCAGTCAAGACTCAGCCATACCTCCTTGGAAGTATTTAAAAGATTTTAAAAAACTTGTCCAAAAATATCTTGATGCCTCCACTGGAAGGAGCTTCACCTGGAGAGCAACAAACTTCGTTCGATACCTGACAGCTTCGGCAACCTCACCGAGCTTCAAAAGTTGGACTTGGAACGCAATCCGACCCTTGGACAAATATTGAGTTTTGCCTGATTTTGAGGCCTATATTATTAAGGAAACACTGCTTTCTGCTGAAGACACAACGACAAGATACTTCAAGATTTAATGTATCGTACTATATCTGATTTGAATGTTTGATATGTGCAACAAGAGTGTCACGGAGTTGAGCTTCCTGCTCAAAGTCCAGTTCGAGGCGTCACGGAACCTGAGTTCACAGAACTTGAAGGTACATTCAGGTACAGAGTCAAAAAATGCTTCAACATGAAAACCAGTTAAGAATCTATTCTGGGCCTGTTTGAATTCAGTTTTCATCTATTTTGTAATTTTGGTGGAACACAAAAGCAAGCAGAGTTGGCGGCAAAGTCAGGATTCGACAGCTTCCAGAAACTTGTGACTCAGCTCAAGTAGAACATCAGGGCTTAGTGGCTCTTCTTCCCTTATTTTGTTGTCAGAAGCGCATCTGCTGGAAACAACATACAAGTGCTGACAAAGTGCTTTCAAGGAAGCCTTGTCAAGTCTCCTCAAGACGAGGTACCGATCAGTTTGACAGGTGCAACAGGTGCAACAGGTGCATCATATGAAAGAGCTACAAACACGAACGCATTTCCAAGACACTGGGCACAAGCAAATTAAGATTCCGACCGAAATGGATAGAACTCAGCAGTCATATCTCTTTCATATATCTTTTACATCTCTTTCATACTTCTTTCATGGTTTGTGTATGTGTACTGTCATGCGATTCTGTGGCGCTTCGAGGTGCAAACATCCAGAAACTTGAAGAACTGTACATTGATGCTGACAAGCTGGATGAATGGCCGAATGAGCATTGGCGCAATGTGTACTTTGATATCCAGTTCATGGCCGGAACTTGATGGACTTGGAGTCGACTGTGACACGATGCAGCAAGTCTTGCTCCCGTTGAGGCAATGGAATTCTTTGCTCACCATGACCATCGGGTGATCACGGGGAACTTGAGCTGAATCTGATTTCGGGGATTTCGAGTCAGCAGCCTTCACAATTCTTTAATGGGTGAGGGATTGGGAGCTGCTTGGCACACAATCACCGACTGTTTCTGACTCCGCGGGGAAGAAGACAGGCACAGGTGTACAAGCTGCGCTCAGCATCGATGCCATGAATGGGGATAGAACCGAAGTAAGTGAAGACTAGTGAAGTGTGTACAGACTTAGAGTCTCTTAGAGTACTGCAGGAAATGCTGGTGCCTTTTTGGAAAAGGCTTGGATGGCAACCTAGCAGCCGTTCGGATTTCAATGCAGATCCTGCGGATTCTCTGAGAATCAGGGACAAAAGATATGCTTTGCTTGTGAGTCACAGAGGGTCCAGGGATAGTGCGAAGAAGCTTGCTAGGGTCGAACTTGGCAGAGAGATCAGACAGGAAAGTGCGTCCTTTGAACGTCCCTCATCACACTTTAAGCGGAGCAGCGGAGCTGGGACTTACAGCTTTGAAGGAATGGGATTAGTCGAACAAACCAGTGCCGCGCACTTGTTTGCAGGTCAATGTGGTGCGCTTCGTGTTCGGCCTGCTGACTTTACTTCTGAATTTGTGGCTTCAATTATTTATCCTTTGGAATGTGAATCACTACATCGTGCTGCTCGGCATCAAGTTTCTCATTCAAAGATCAAACATTTTGCTTGTAGAGGCTGTAGATCTTTGGAGGTTGAAGGCTTGTTTATACCCACATGCGCATTTCCGATAGATACTTCAGATGTTTTCAGCTGAATTTCTCGGCTGGTTTGATCCAACCATTTTTTTTACATCTTAAACAAGGGGCGAGCACTAGTTTGAAGTCATTGCAGTGACGTCCATCGCAGGAACTATATTATGTTTTCGTAAGGTCCCAATGCTTTGACAGTTTTCTTTCAAGTCACAATGTATTTCTTCCTTTCAGAGTTTGTTGGGCATTTTGCTCCCTCGTTTGAGCTGAGGCAAAATGCAGTGCACGATGCGCAGGAAAATTATGCACGGTTTCACCACGAGGTCTTTGACAAGGCGTTGAAAGTGGAACTGCTGCTATATGACTTGGCAGTTTTGCACAGACGTACTAGTACAAGCGGAAGATGAAAAACAGATAAGGACAAAAAGCAACAAGGAGGAAGCAAAAGGGCAGAGGGTGACATCTGAAATGTATCAAAGATTCAAAGAATAATTGAAGCTTGAAAGTCTTCAACATCACCCTGGTGTGGAAAAGATATCCCAGAAGGTGGAGAACAAATGTGGGGAACCGAGACATACCGAGACCTCTCCAAGGAGGTCATTGAGCTCTGCCTTTTTCTCCAGGATGGCGTGTTTTCACAAGAGAAGTGGGACAATTGGAACAATGGACCTTACATGGAGCTATGCAACATGGTTTCTCGGGCAAAACGTAAGCGATGCCTGTCTTCTCCGCATTGGATATATGAAAGACATATTTCGGCAAAATAACTTTCAAAGAGCAATGTTCTTTTAAAAGCCCTCATGATATCAATTCTACATGAAGTTGTGTGTCGGAATGATTGCACAGTCGGGAAAGTTTGTGCAAGTTTTGACTCGCAACAAGATGAACTCAGGCTGTTAGCAAACTCAGCTTTTCCGTGCCTTGGTTAGACTTGTGGATAGGTAAACTCATTTCCAATGCAGACATTACGGTTGCTTTGTGGAGGACTGCAAGGCCTTCCTATCCATTGCTTTGGTGTAGCCATGACACGAAGGGCGTAGGTATACTCGCCGCACTCAGCGACCAAGGCCGGCATTGTTTTCCTTTGGAGCGCCCGGATGTTGAATGAGGCCACGGGCAGACCATTAAGAAACAAAAGGCTCAGCTTGGGATGCGACAATGAAGACAATACAAGATGTATATGGCAACCGGCGCGTAGAAAGCCACCGGTTTTTGCAGCATGTTTGTCATCTTGCAGCTACGAATCATCCTGAATCATCCTGAATCATCCCGAATCGTCCGAACCAGCACGAGTCATCATCATCGTCTCGTCATGATGAGTCACCATGATTCACCATGAGTCATCATCATCATCATCATCATCATCATCATCATCATCACCATTTTCACCACCACTTTCATTACCATAACGTGCCTCATGGGGGAGGTGTGGTGGGGGGTGAGGGGCCAATAACGGCCAAGTCTGCGTCCAACGCAGTGCCTTTATCTTGTGAATGCCACACAGAAATACATAGGATCTGAACATTTGCACACATATTAGAGGCTACTCTACTGAATGTTCACCTGCACTTGCACGCATGCTTGTTGCTACGCTAGTGAAAGGTCACTTGCACTTGCACACTGGCAGAGGCTACTTAAAAGATCACGCGTTGATATATCAATGAATGGGTCGTGTATGGTGTCGCCATCTGTTCCTATGGAGTCTATGATGAGCTGAAGAGGCTGCGTCTGCCAAAGTGATTAAAAATGTCTGCGAAAGAGTAGTTTTGTGAATTTGCAGTCGCTTCCGAACACAGTGTTTTGGGACATCCATGTGCTGGTAGACCAAGTGGCGTTCTACGCGCTGCCTACTGGATGTGGAACTGGAATCTTTGGAGAAAATTCAATATCAGCACAAACTCTTAGGGTATATGGACTGACTGCAAACCAAGGCACATGTAGCATATTTCTTGGTTCAAAATGCAAGATGCAATGGCATAGTCTGCTTGTGTAGGAAATTGAGGTCATGTCACGACTATCATGACTGATACAAGAGAATATAATTGATATAGAAAGACGATAAATATCACCACGGTCGAGGCAAACAAAAATCATGGCATACTCATCGCAGATATTTGCCATATGTAGATGCAGGGGTCCCCATTTTAGCCATGGAGGGTGGAGACAGCAGAACCGACATAACATGCACGAGGACGATGTTGCGCTTCACTGCGTAGCGCTATTCTGTGCTAGACTACTTTGCAGTTGATTACAAGGTTTTTACTATTTTTTTAGCGCATTGCCTTACTACTCATTTGAACTCATTTGTTTCATTGATTGCGCTGCAGCACATGGTGTACATTATTGCTCCGCCTTGCAGTGCGCCAACCTACTTTTTAACACAACGCAATTCCTTGCTCTATATTTGTACCGAATTGCATTGCGTAAAATCTTGGCACATGGCATTACCTAGGTAGATATTATCACTGTGCCAGCTTTGCATTGCAGTACTGCATAAAATTAGACTATATTACACTTGCATCACCTGGAGGTATGGCACACTAAATTTCACTAGAATCCATGCTCACGGGCAATGTAGGAATGCATGTACATATATTATACACATACAAGCACATGTGCATAGAGGTCTAATCTTGAAATTTACCTATATAAATCTACGTACAGAAAGTGTTTTACCTAAATTTACATACAGAAAGTGTATGACTGGTTGATTTTGCCTGGTCTCTTAGAAGTGTTTTGGAACGCGAGGTCAGGGACAGTTGGCACTTGGCTCACGATCTATTCGCAATCGAATCGCTACCTCTCGGTGCGAAGCCACATGACATGCTCCACGAGGCACGTCGGATCTGGGCTGCGCCGGGTTGCGCCGGGTTGCGCCGAAGCGCCGAAGTTCCGGTAGATCCCAGGGCTCCGATCAGGGGCTCCCAGCGGAGTCATGCAGTGATCGGAGTGGTTACAGCATGGTTACAGCTGTAGTATGGCCGTTGAACACTGCCCTGTGAGCTTTGTGTTTGTTGGAGTCATGAAGGGATCAAGTCGTTTGCAAAACCAGTTACAACGCGATGGACTTCTGCAGTGATGCTTTGGATCAGCCTCCACTTCTTTTCACAACATTTCTGCTGTTTCGAAACCAGAGACTTCCCGAAATCCATGCAAGGTGAAGGACGATAGTGGGGAAACACTTCGAGTTGAGATTGTGGCCGTGAATGGAATGGCAAGGTTTCTCGTGACAGTCTTTGTTTTGCTTCCCAAGAGACTTGGCTGAGAAGGACCAAAGATCATGAATCCCGGTTGACAGATATGGACCTTTCCATGGAACAGCTCACTGTTCACGTGGATTTACATCTATGGCAAAGGTTTTTGCCTGACATGCAAAGATTTGGACATGCTTTTAAAACAATCTACAAGCAACACACAAGACGACATGCGTGGTCACACATGTTTGTGTTAGATGATGTATGATGCACATGGGGGAATGTGTTTCTTCAACTGCGTGATTTTTGAACAACTGGTAGTCTCGGTCGGACTGAGGATTATTGTGGCCATGTTGCTCACATATATTGGATGCCGGTGGTTAGCTGCGACCCAGTCCTTTGGGGATCTGATTTTGAATGCATTGGCCTTGGAATTTGCCCCCTGGCAGATTCTGACATGCTGTAAAGTTGATAAGAGTACGTTGCCAACTTCAGATGTAAACTAATCCCAAAAGCCCACACTTGTGAAGAATAGTGTTCTTTCACAGGCTTCAGTGCGTAGTCAGTCGGACTGGAGGTTTGTACTTGAAACAAGGTGCAGTGCAGGGACGGAATTTTGCAGGCTCCTGGCCAATGTTTGCAAATGTTTGCTCTGGGCTGTAGGTAATTGGTATAGATGATCTCATGTATGAAGCCTTTACTCCTTTGGACGTACGTGACTTGGCACCAGAGGCAGCAATCAGGGATCAAGCTGCATTGGTGACCACCCTGTGCATATTTTCATGACTGTTACACACTCACACAAGCTCGCTGCGTTTCCATCGCCAGAATGCATCTAGAAGGAACACTGCATGCACAGGTGTCTTAGGGGTCTTGGTCAAAGACCTTTGCACACATGAAATCTTCTTCATTTGTAAAACATCAATCAACACATTGAAAAACCCATGTAACCGGATAGGCATAGAGGCAACACACAGCCTCAGTGCAACGCAGACTGAAAGCATTCAGTGACATTCTTTATTTTGCACTTCCTTGTGGCTCTCTCCCTGAGGTCAATTTATTGAGCAGACGAAGTTCGCTCATCTTCCCAAGGACGGTTTTCTTTGTTTTGGTTGCAGTCCGGGCAAAAGCTGAAAGACTTAAATCGTTTATATAAACAATCTCACAAGCTTCGGCTTTGAGCATCTTTGAACTGTAAGAGCTCTGCACGTATTTTGACAGCCTCTTTGGCATAGTCCGAAAGAAATCCGCGACTTCCGAGACATGGTCCAACCTGATTTGACCAGCCCATCCAATCAGCCGATCCAAGCCAGAAGGTGTGGCCACTACGCGACTAACATGTATAACATTACACATATATAGTATGTACATAATATGTTTGATATTTTCATTAGATGGTTTTCCTTTCAGTTTGTCAAAATAGGTATTTCGACAGAACTAAAAGATCTTATGCACTCCAACTCGAGTGCAAGACCTGGTCCCCACGCGTTGCCGTGGCAGGCTGACCAAAGGGAGAACACGGATGAGACCATTGCAGAGCTGCTCAGGAGCTGGAACTGCAAAGCCAGCAGCAAATTGGGACGGAGTATGACGGACTGAAAAGACAAAATGCTTTACATGCATTTCATTATATTTCATTGATTGGTGTAAGAATCGTATGGATGGAAGATCTGTGACAGCACCATCTTCACAAATCTATTCGGGTAAAGTCGAACTAGCTTTTCACACCTGCAACGCCAATTTGAAGTTGTAAGCAGCGCTAGCACGCTCTCAAAATGATTTACCAGACTTTGCAGGCTTGGGAGATTTTCAACCATGTAGCTTGCATCTGTAGTTCTGCTACAGCTAAAGGGCCAAGTCAATGTGTTAAGAATTTCAAGAAGCTTCAGTGTCAAGTGATGCGCTAGCCTGTTTCAGCATTGGATTGGTGAGGAGCACGGTGCTACTGGTTGGAATTTTGATTTGGGCATTTGTCTACTTGAACTATCTTCAACAGGCAAAGATCTGCAGAGATGCTGCGACGGTGGTAGCGATGCCAAACTCTTGTTCAAACTACGCGGGCTGGTGCCTCCGGTGCCTTCGGCACCTCCGGCACCAGCCGGGTACTTAGGCTGGCCCCTTCGTTTATAGTTTAAAAAGGGGCTGTTTATAGTGTAAACATGGGTGTATATATATATATATCGGCATGGAATATGATGCCATTCAACTGATCCAAATTTCATTGTTTCTGGTCTGGTGACGATGGTATGAAACGGGGCATTCACACCGCTCTGACAACAGATCTAGCACCAGGTTTTGCCGAACTTTCCCCATGACATCCGTGAGCATTGTTCGGACAGGCGTGGATACACACGGTGTCACACGAACAATTGACAGGCAAAAGGTAGGTGACAGCGGAGATGATGGAGATACAACGGAGATGATGTCACATGACCAACACAGAGCAACACAGAGCTCTGCACGACGCATCGACACTGCAGAGCTCCCTGAAGGTTCTACTCGCACTACAAAGAGCTCTGTGGCTTCTTCGGCAAGCCTGATGAATGCTTTCCATATGGCCCCAAGTAAGAACAGGAACCAACAGGCGCAAGTTTCATTGATAAAGTCAGCTGAATGGTGGCAAAAGAGAAACATCTATGAAGAGTTGAAATAGAAGGGAGTATATACATCATATATAGAATGATACAAAGATCTATGTATCATGCATATCAGAATTACAGTACGTTGTTGGATTCGATAGTTGTGATCCTGGACGGTAAACAGTCTTGGATTATCTTGCAGAATCTCCGTCCTGTGGCAAAGCTCCACAGTACACCTTTGGCCTTGGCGATTGGAGACTGTGAACGGATCCTTGGTACTGGCAGCCAGACAGGCAAAAGATGGCAAACGCATCGCTTTAAAATGCTTGAACACACATTTTCGCTTACATTCGGTTTGCTCGGTCTGCTGCCTTCCAGTTTTCTTGCCAGAAAACCTTTTCACCCTCTTAGCCTGTTAGCCTTGAGGTCTGGATTGACTAGTTTGCGCTGGTTTTGATCATGCGGAACATGTGTTATTGATCATGCAATCCCACCATCTCACAGTATTTGCTTGTTTACTTTTGCTTGGTGAAGAGCAACCGGACCCCGATTTGCGGGAGTACGCAAGGGCAAACATAGCCCTGTGAGCTTGATTTGTAGTATATCCAAACAAGGTGCGAGCAATGGATTTTATGCTGGTGATTGTTTGTCTATCTTTCTCATACTGGGCGCCGGCTTAGGGTGGGGCATGTGGACTTTGACTCCTGAATCCTGGACCATGTCTGGTAGGGCCGGTAGGGTATGTACTCTATGAATTTCCGAATGCTTCACTGAACGCTGCACAGGGAATGCTTTCAGGGATGCCTAGACGGATGCCTTCTCGTCCTCCAAAGATCGTCTCTGAGGTTGTCCTACGAGAGATGAGAAGACCGTGGTGACAATGTACTGGCCACGGGACTGGGGTGCTTTCACACCGCCTGCGGTCTTAAGTAAAAGTTGGAAAGACACATGATACAGCGGCAGGTTTCTCTATCGATTTCTTCAGAAATGGGAGATCTCAAAGCTGTTTACAGGCAATTTTTTTGGTGAGCAGGGCTTGAATCGGCAACCTTTTCGTTGATTTTCGCATGGACTTTGGACGTGATATCTGCACCAGGATCAAATGGCCCGTTTGTTGGAGTTCATCCATGGTGGCACCTTTGTGGTTTGGAGCTTGGATTTCGAATAGAACAATCTCGAAATAGAACTACAACCTGCATGAGTCTGGCACTCGTACTGCTCATATTTGAGGTTCTCTTTTGGGAATGGATACAGTAGTTAATGTCCCAATGGTATGCGGCAACCGTAGGTTGGAGTCATCCATTTCTCACTGGAATTTTGTAATGTGGGAGGAGAGAGGAGAGTGTGATCCTAGGCCAAAGCGGAAGACCTTCGCATTGCAGTGGATTGCGCCTCCTTTTTCGGTGTACCATCTTTGTTCGAGGCTCAGCAACGACAGGCAGAGACGGCAAACACATGAAAATATATGCAAGTATGATGATCTGCAGGCTCTCCGAGCTGTGAGGCTTCTGTGTAGCTGCTTTGTAGCCCTTAGGCTGCACCACGTGCGCGAATGGATCGCCAACAACCTGAAGGCAGAGTAAAGCGAAAGTCTTCATGTTGCTGATTGTTTCAGCAAGGGCCTCACACTCGTGTTTCCTTGCTTCATGCCAGGTGAGCACGGCGCCCACTCTGTGGAGATTTGTTGAAACCGAGCCCTTGTTGAAGATGCAGGACACCATGGACACTATCACTTTGCTGATCGGCAGCTCCGATTCGCTCCTGTCAATTTACCATGTGACCGCAACAGCCAGCGCCTTCGAAGGTGTATTGAGGTTTGGGAGGAATTGAAATGATTAGAAGTTGCTTAAGAAATGCCCATTTGATCCGTCGAGAAAAGAAAATCAGCCGGTCTAAAGCTGTCACTCAAAGAGTCAAGACTTTGAACATCTTTGAACACACTTTGATACTCGCGCAACTTGTACCGAGTCAGCAGGCTCTCGCCCACTTTGGCGAGCCTTGCGGGGTTTCTTGCAGCTAAATCATCCCCCTCAGCATTCGTGTACTTGTCATATAGTCATGAATGCTCAACAATGTCATCGGGCTTGGCTTGCCATGTCACTGTTGCTTTGCTTTGATCAGATCATTGGTTTTGATGTCCCACTGGAGTTTCCTCCTTGAGTCAGGACCACTGAAAACAAAGTGTTCTTCAAATTCAACCAAGCATGATGCACGAATGGATATGAGCTGGATAAGTGGAGAAGTAAAGAAGTTCCATTCGTGTGCCTTTCTTCGATATTATGTTTTTTTAATCCGGTGCTGCTTACAGGATATCGACTGCTGTGAGGACGCCGAAGATGTCGAGGCTGATGAAACCTGTGGCATCACCGCCATCACCACGACTGAATACCACTGAACAATACTGAACAAAAAAACATATATAAATATCATCAAATGTCTATAATTATTTAGACAACATGATTGACATATGATTGACATATGATTGACTTAATGTGTGCTGCATGAACCATCATGAAGCGCCACTCTGTCGAGTCCTTGTGAGGCCGCATGTTTTGAGTTCCACCTGGAACATTTCTCCGAGCTGGCTGGCATCAAGGCAGATATCCAAGTGCTCAAATTTGGAATGGATCGGAGCCGGATGGGAGCAGACTGGAGCACGGGATTCACGGGATACCTATGGATACCTGAAAACCATTGAAAATCCTGAACAATGAACTGATATGAACTGATCATTTTGATATGACTTGTCTCGAAGGGGCCTGAACTTGCAGATGCTTTCATACACCACAGGCAGACTCGTGTCTAAACGGGAGGCTTCTTAGTTTTATGCAACCGCCTTGTCAACCTCTCACGCAGAAATATGACATTTCTTTTCAAGAGACCTAGGTGGATACAGTGTCGAGAAGAAAAGACATGTGTAATATGGACATGTAAAGACGGCATACACAGCCAAACTGAGCTGCATTTGTATTTTTGTGGTTAGCATATGATATGTTGGCGCATCCTTCCAAGGGCGACTGTTGCCGTCACAGCAAGCGATACGAATGGGCTGAAAACCTCCTGTTTCATAGAGATCCAACTTGAGACAAATTCCCGGCAGTGTGTGCCTATACGATGGCCACAAATCAAGGATCAAGTAGTCTTCGAACCTGACCACACAGTACCTGAATCTCCTTGCGACCAAGATCAAGCGCCACAAATACGATGTGAGATGATGGGAAAGACCGGAGATGCGTATATTGCCCCCACTTCACCACGGGGTGAATCCTTTGCTGACAGCTCAACCGCGAGCCAAGTCGAATTGTGCTTTTGATGCTTTTGCAAGGTCTGGGAATCCTTTGGAGGTGATGATGAAACAAATGATGCATCGGAAGAGGACCTAGATTGGCATTGCATGTGTCGTCAGGCAGCTTTCACATTCGCATCTTTACAAGCTTACACGCTTTTTATATATATCTTCTGACTGGCTAATTATTTTGTGCTTGGTTTCTCCCCTGCTAGATACAGTGTTCTGCCCCAGATCAAGTGTTGAAGCCTTCTGGAACCTCGAACCTGTGGACTTTCTTTGATTTGACTTGAGGCGTTTAGAGAGGTATATATACAGTACATATACATTTTGACTTGAGGCTTTTAGATGTATATACATAGGCAAGACAAAACTCTGTAAAGCATAAGACAATTTGGAAAGCACTGCTGGACCTGTTGAGTTCAGGTCGATGTTGAAGGATCTGTATATAGAAGTGAAGGCCCAATCCCATCTGCCAAATCACATGAACCGAGTCTGAAGGAGCCACCTTTGCACACGTTAAGCCCGGGTCTGAAAGGGGAAAAAACGCAGATAGCAACACAAAGTAATGACTAAGTAGTGAATTGATGACAAGCTGGTGGAACCCATTCGACAAAAGGTGGTTCCTGGTGTTGTACTGTTATACCATTCAACTCAACAATCCTGTCTGTAATCATACCTGGCGGTTTACAAACAAACTACTTTCGATTCCACATCCCGGGGACGTGAATAGGCTTGAAACAATCACCAAAATGATGAAAACCAGCAAGGATGAATCGTGCAGTGAAAAGGTCTCCTCGTGCTTTTGCAATGAGGTGAACTGCGAAAGATAATGATCATGATTCATGATGGCGTATCCTTTGCTCAGGTATTGAGCTCTTTCATCGGCTTTTGATGAGCGGATTGGTGTAGAACTCAGGATGAGAAGCAGCGGCCAAATTGTGTGATAGAGATATGTTAGATTTCATGTCAACACTCACGGTCAACACAGTCACCACACTCAGAATGAAAGTGACATAGACATTTTGGACATTTTGGAATGTGGTCTGAACTCTGCATGATCATCTTCATTGACCCTGCTTGAACCTTTGTCCAAGGTGCGCTTGCCGACACGGCAGTTGATCTGTGCCGGATGGCCCAGTCTTTCAATCGCCTTAACTTTCAGTTGTCCCTAGATGATTCGATAGTAGGTCCCTGATTCTGAAGTGGGAACACCTGCTGCACGGACCGGAGGGGCTTCCTGTCTTGATGTTTCCAGGCAAGACAAAATATTGTACCACTTGAACCACCAACCATTTTAATTGGATGGACACAATAGAAATCATCGGAATTTGCATGGTGCTACTAGAGCTGTGAGAGAGATAACATCTTTTCTGTTCCATATCATGCGAAGAATCGAGGAATATGCCAGGTGCTCTGAAAGAGTAGACTAGCATAGACTTGCGCATTGCCTTTCAGTTGTTTCCTGAAAGACTGGGGCATGTTGAAGGTGGTGGAGCGGTTCGCTCGCGCCAAATGTTCAGATCCAAGCTGCACGGAGGTGGAAAAGCGATGTCAACTCATGTCACCCGGAGAGAGGTGAAAAGTGGCCAAATGCAAAACGAAGGTTTTGGTCTTCAAATGATCTTTTTGCACGTGTTATATATTTGCTTCAGGACATTTCATTTGATCATTACTTATGGAATGGACAGAAGCCAGTCATGAGCACTAGTTGATCACACATTGAAATGACCTGTGCAGTGCACAGTGCAGGCTTTTGCAAAGCTTTTCACGAGCCTCATGCCACCGGCACGCCTGCAGGGAGGGCTCATTAAGTTAGAGACGGACAAAGCTCACTCTTCCCATGTCGTGCATGATGCAATGTTTCATGCTACAATGCTACACTCCCCTCAAGTTTGCCCTGGCGCCCTGGTGCTTTTTGTTTTTGGGTTGATGCCGGTCCATGGGCAAACAAAATAGCTCATGCTCCCAAAATTCTTTACTCCACTACTCCACTTGAGAGTCTTGTTCCGGCGGGGACTCCGCTTAGGGATCTGTGGCTGTACGGGGGTATGTGCACTTTTTGGGTCCACTTCCAGAGACCTACCATGGTGTTGTCATTGTGTTAGTTGTCTTCATTCTATTCATCATTAATCAAAGTAAATCTCATTAGTGCATCATCAGTGCATCTCATATCCTCCTCTTCCTCAGAATCCCTGTACACACGCATCAGCATTTCTCTCTTTTGAATCGTTTTTACAAGAATCATGTCAGAATCACAATGATCCACCTTATCGCAATCGTCGTTACATTATCCTTGTATCGCTCCCTACCTCATCTACCTCATCCCCTACCTTTCCTTCACCAATTCTCCCTCAAGTATTGAATCTGATCGGCTTGATGAGTGACTTGTACGGACATAGAGGAATCCTTGTGAACTCTGGACACAATGACACGAATTCATATGGTGCACATATGTACTCTGCATCAGTTGATGGAGGGATTCCCGGGAGAGGAACAACTGCCCTCAGCCTTTGGAATCAGGGCATCTAACTCCAGACTTTTGACCACTGTACCATACTGTACCAAGGTTTGAGATATTTTGAGCTCACATTTTTGAGACACGTTCAGTGTCCGGAGATATGAAAGCCTCGGACCTATGGACACAGTCGCGTCCTGCATCCGGTGCTTCAAGGCACTGCTGCTCGGCCTCGGTGCCAGGCAGTGATCTTCAACCGCGACTGCAGGAGCGCGCTTCTGCAGTTCAATGACGTTCCAGCCGGGGCACCTTGGAAAGTCTTAATAGGGCACCATCGGCACCATGGGCACCGAAGAGTGCTCAAACATGCTCCTCATGATCTGCTCCTGGAGACCCTGAAAAAACCTTGGACAGGCAGTATCATTTTGTATCTAGACGATTCGAGATGCCCGTGATCGTTATTGACGGTTTGTTTTTCAAAAGCATTTGCAAAGTAGCACCATGTTTGAAAAGAGAAATGGATCATGACTCAGCTAGGATGTCATTGAAACAAAGGACAAATCTGCAGAGACCTATTCCTTTTGCTCCAAGTTGTCATTTTGTTCCGTGAGAATCTAAGGCCAGAACCATGATCACCGTTTAATTTATGGCGAGCTGAGCCGGGGCCGCGGAAGCGTTCAGTCCAGCACTTCCAGGACCCCAGAACTGGGGAAGAAAAACATCACTTGTTTCAGGAAACAAGATAAGACACATTGACAAAGCAAGTATTGACGGAGTGCTTTGCAAGATCATCCAAACTTATGATGCATCCTTATCAACTGGACGATCTTCCGATCTTCCTGTAGGCCATGCGTGCATGAGTTCTGAGTCTCTGCAACTTCGTACAATGGCTATGATTGTGTGGTGGAATATATCGAAGTAGAACATGGGTGCTGTTTTGCAGGGGCCAGCGGCGTAAAGTCAGATTGCGATTTTCAGAGACTGTACAGAGCATGGCTAGCTCTGTTATCGCCTGCAGCTTTTGACAGGTTGAACACCAACTCTGGCATTCCCTCAGGGAAGCACTTGGAGAATCTAGTGCATGGCACCAGGATGATGGTAACATCAAGCAGGAGATTGCCAGATCTGAGCAGATTCCGAGCGGGTTAGCAATGGCCATTGTTTTGCTTCTTGAAACCATGGACGCCACCAATTTCCCCCATGCACATACACTTTGCAGCTTACCGTTCAAGACGGTGAAATAGCCAAGAAAGCAGACGCACGCATCATCCACGCCGCACTGCAGCTGGGCTCCGCATGTGTATAATTAATATGACTCCCAGAGCAGAACTTGTGGTAAAGCTCACATCTTGGCCTTTTGCTTGCTTTGCTAAGCCTTCCGCCCTTGTTTCGAAGACTTGCCAGAGCTTCATAGGTCGGTCAATGTCAGTTGCATTCAGTCTCTATAAGTCACTGCTTTAAGTTCTTCCTTTGCACCAAGACTGAAAGAAACACTGAAGCAACACCTGAAGCAACACCAGCCACACGGCCTCGAAGCAGAAGGTATGAAGGTGGCCAGCGGGAGTCAGAGTTTGCACTGAGGCTTCTGGATGTATCAAGTTTGCTCGTTGCCCATTGCAGCAATATGTAGCAATATTTTTTGCAATATGGAGCAATTGTAGTGTTTGCAACATTCTGCAAAGCAACAGCTCAACCGTTCAATAGCTCTATAGACTTTGCCACATCCAGAAGACCTCTTGGACTGTGTTCCGTCATTGGCATCCGGAAATGACGAGTGACTGATGAGCCACGTTCCAGATGGCACTCTGAGTTTCCGGCAGACAGTGACTGAGTTGTGCATAATCGATTTCAGCCGTCCAGAGGAATGCAATTGTTGTATGTTTCAAAATTCAAGCTGAAGGTTGTAGACTTCTGAGATGGATTGAAACTTTGATGCACTCACTTGCCACTCAGAACTTTCTTTGGCATGTTCATCATTCGAAGCAAACTAGATTATCTGAAGCGTTGAACTGCTGCTAGAGCAGGAACCGTTTTTTAGGATTGTGATTTTTTGGCATTTGTATCACACCTTATGTCTTTGCGTTTTGAACTCCTGATCATAGTTTCAAATTCATGGCGATATAGCTTGCACATCTAAATCGGTTTCGTATGTGGTTGTGATATATTTCCGCAGAAAGCCTGCTATTTTAGGAGAAAAATCAAAATTGTCTATTGAGTCTATTGGGTGCGTGGTGGCCCATTCTAAGCTTGAATTACTGTTGGGCCAGCCGCCAAGAATAGTAGCTGCAATCGGCCCGAAGTACGGACAACTGCAAAGACTCTGGACAGCAGGGCTTGGCATTTGAAATGATAGGCCCTTGTGCTCATGAAATCCTGAAGTCACGCAGCTGCAAAAGCCTCAGCTCCAATCTACCCATTTTCAGTTGGTCATTAAAAGTCGTGGCACACACACAGACACACAGAAGAGGCATGAGCGACACAACAGGATTGATCTTTCACAAAAAGATGGACAAATGGAGTACTTTGGAGCCGGTTGGAGCAGCTTTTGTCGACTTCAGCTTGCGTTAGGCCTCTGCGTCGCGCAACAATACCTCCAGGGACAGCCTTTTTTCTTGCTGTCACTATAGTGCTCCCATTCTCCCGCTGTTGAACGGTGGCATATTCCATTTTTTTTCACTACAAATATATTCCTGAGTGTGGCTGTAGCGGCGTAGCGTTCGTTTGCTGTTCTTGCCACCACTTCTGCTGCTCATGTGGCAATTGATAGTCTTCAAGCGCAGGGAGTCCGCACTACTCAATTTCGGCTGTGGCCTCTTCTGCCCGCCGTCAATCTATTTGATCGCTTGGGAAAGCAGGCATTGCAAACCACATTACAAAGCCGTTTAAATGAATTTAAATGTCAACAGATGCCCAGAAAACTCACACTTGAGAGTCTTGCAGTACTTCTTTGTCTTCTTTGTAGTTCGCAATTTGGACTAAGATTACGGATACACTCAGATGATGGGGCTTGTGATGCCTGGCGGAGCAAGTTCTAGCAAACTGTGGCGCCCTCCTGTCCGAGGCTCAGTTGTGCTTTGTCCTTTTGGTTCATTGATGTGTCGTTTTAGTTATTTTAGTTGTTACCAGCTCGTTTGGCAATTCGTTGTGACCAGTGTGACCAATTGATGTGACACCAAAAGCGTAAGCATGATGGCTGTTGATCGGCTGGTGATGTCGGGCTGTAGGGCCAGCAGTTGACATGTTTCAGACATCATGGAGCTACAGCCAGCTACAGCTTGTCTGGTGTTATTATTTCAGCCCCTATTCAATACTCTATTCATTCTATTTTCACTCTATTTTCACTCTATTTCTTTTTTTTAACTCTGAGACAGCTGTTGCTCATTCCACACTTTCAAGCAACACGGAACTGCATGATGAGTATTGCAATTTGAAAGCTGCTTTATATAAACATCTTTACACCGATTTTCATATCCCCACTTCCTTTGAGTGCTTGGTGTCATTGGTGTCCTGCGATATCCTGGGTTGCCTTTCCGTGCTGCCAAGGAACCTCAGTTCCGCAAAGGTCTAGCTGAGTTGTGGGAGATCGGTCAAAAATCAGCGTGTTCTTGCTGCTCCACTTTGGCCATTGGCAATTTAGTGTTTTTTGTTCAATTTTCTGGATCACTGGCTTTCTTTTTTGTTCAATTTAGTTCGCCACTTGCATTGGAAAAGCTCAGGGCTTGTAGCCGCTTGACCATGAATGTTGCAGGAAGACCACAGAGCTCATGAGATATCAGGTCCCAACACCTCCAAATCGAATTGATCCACCTATGAATCCAGACTTCAACCATACCAAGATGAGACTCTCACTGACACTTCAGTAGATCAAACATTTAGTCTGATGCACCTGTCCCTTTCATCCCTTTCACCCTTTTCATCCCTTGTCAGCCTTCTCCGAAAGCAAACCAGAAACGCACAAACAAACAATCACAAAGCAATAGGTTATTTTGGTTTCAACAAGCAGAATGCAAATACGAGACAACACTGCAACCCCCATGTCACCTGCATTGCGCATATTTTTAACCTTGCTTCTGCCATGCGTCGCCTGCCATGGCTGCTTGCGGTCTTCGCAGGTTTGGCTGGCCGCCAGGAAGCCGAGAAATGATCGCTGCATGCCGTCCGAGGACAGAGTATCGTACGCTCTCAAAGTGCGGTGAGTTTGTACAGCACAATATCTTTGTTGGTTCAGCAGCTTTGCATTCACACCGTGGCCGCGAATGTAACCTTTCTTCACAAAGTGGACATAGCATCTGATAGCCCTAACCATCCCGGTCCGTTTCCATCCCTGCGGCATCCATGGACCGTAGTGACCATCTTAGGCACATGGTTGGCTCCCATTCACGAGGCGCGATCCGCTTGTTTTTGCATCAAGTTCTCCACTTCTCACCCCAAATGACTGAACCATGCTGAACCATGCTGAACCATGCTGAACCATGCTGAACCTGAATCCAGCATATCCAGCTTTGCATTCTGAAATTATGATTGCCAATGATTGCCATGTATCTACATCTCACTGCAAGGTGCTTTCTTGACACCTTAGCGTACCAGCCTATTATGTGTGGTTGTCTTTGCAACCTACCCAGTCCTTACCGTTTCACTATATTTTCCGCTCCGATATCCACACTATTTTTCCGATATCCACAAGATCTTGTCAAGTTGAATACGATAAGATGATATAAGCTGTATATAAGATGTTTTTTTGTGCATTGCTGTGCCACGGCGGTTTTGCGACACTTGCTGCAGTCAGGCCGAGCATCCGGTTCGATTAGGCCAGGCTGCTGTGTGACAATTTGAAGAACTTTGGAAGACTTGGAGATCCTGACATGGGCCAATGGGATTTGACAACTTGACAACTTGACATTGTTTGCAAGACCTGCAAATTCCTTGCAATGTTTCCAAGAATCACGAGGCCGTCGAGGTTTGCTGCTAGCCACCGCAGCAGGTGAGAGCTAGCTATGACATGTTACGACTAGAATGCAATGCACTAAAATATCTAAAATAGTTCACATCATTTCACATTGAAACCACTGCAGGAGATACATTACAATGCCCGTGGTTTGGAAAGGCCACATGTTTTGATGGCTGATCCTGCCTGGCTAACCAAGATGATTGACACTTGCTGATTCAGGCTCCCGCTGCCTGAAAGAGTTTTTGTATTTCAGATACAAATTATATATATACATCTCACATCATCTCACATCGTCATACGCCACCACAAACACCAGCTCCATCTGAAGTTGTTTTGAAAAGCACTGTCTAAATCTGTATAAAAATAAAGAATTCCTAAAGAATTCCACATGTGCGGCTTACTTGTCTCACCGCAGGGCTGCCAAGCTCAGCAGCAGCTCGAGACCTTTCAATAGAGGAGCCTGGAAGCCTTGGAAACTCTGAAACTTCAGCATTTGGGAAAGGCAATGTACAGTACAGATCAGTACAGATCAGTACAGATCAGTACAGATCAGTACAGGATCAAAACAGGATCAAAACAGGATTAAAGCCAGAAATTATACAAGGATATACAAGGTTTCTTGACATTTCTTGACACTCGGCGGATCTTGGCGGTCTGCTCGGGCCGAATTCGGCTCTGGTGGCTCTGGTGTGAGGCCTCTCATCTACTGTGGCGGCGGCTTTTGCGCCACCTTCCGTTTAGGCGAGGAGCCCAGTGTAGCCCGGCTCCGCTGATTCAGACCAGGTTCACTTCAAGAGCCAGTAGCAGCCAGTGCAGCAAGTGCATGTGGTTCGCCTTCAGAGTTTGTCAACGTTTGTCTGAGACCTCGGAAGGCCAATGAAAAGCATGTATCGAGGGAGGCGAAGGCATCCTAGATTTGCTCGAACAGTCAGTATTTCATAATTACTTGAATCTAATGTCAGCAAGGTTGGTGAGGTTCAGTGAAAGGACAGTGACCGTGACCATAGGTTTTTGCTCTACACGTTGATGCCGGTTGGGTTTCAGGACTTGGTCTCCGAAACATAAATCAAACATGAAAGATACAACATAAAACGAGGCTCTAAAGCAGCAAAACATTGCAATGGAAGCAGGAATGTCACGTATGCATTCCTTCAAGTTTGCGAAGCCACATGATAACTATATTTCTGCCAGTGTGATTACGTTTCGAATTAAGTGATTTAAACATGTTTACCCGGGTTGTGTCGAGCACGTTCTGAGCATATGTGGCTTTCGACGAAACTTACCATTGCTTCTCTCGCAATGGTCCGGGCTCTACGTGGTTTGGCGTGCTTGGCAGTGGGTGTGCTCCCTCTCAGCTTCGTAGCACCAAGGACTCCACTGAAGTAACAAATTCATTTTTGTCACATCATTTTGTTTTGCTTTGTTGCTGTGATTCCCAGGATTCCGCGATGTGAAGAGGAGGCCAGAAAAGTTTGAATCTCTGATCTATGGGCAGAATGCTGAAGCCATTTTGTAGCTCTTTGGACATCAATTTCCTGTGGAATCTGCTTTGGATGTCCTGGCTTGAAAGTCGAGGCATATCAAGACCTCGAGTTCCTTTAGAATTCCTTCAAAAACTTCAACCTGTTTTCATCTGTTTTCTCTTCTCCTGGGTTGTGATGGGATTCGGTTCCAGGTCTCTGCGTCCAGTCCTCGACTGTGCGGATCTGTGCCTTCAGCTCCAAGCTCCAGGGTGGTGGTCAGCGCCCACAGCGTGACAGTAGCAGGCTGCCTTGGCTGCCTCGGCAGGTAATAGAATAGACAAAATAGACAGGAAATGGCAAGAAATGACAAGACTACTGCGCAATCAGTACAGCAGTACACACCCTGCTCTTGATGGACAGGCCGTTTGTTGACTGAGCTGTCTGCAAGACCTGTCCTATCTGCAACATCTGCTGGCGTCTGTGCGGCAGTGGTGACTTGGAACAAGCTGGAGTTAGAACAGCAGAACTCTGTCATGTTTTGACGTGAGCTCGAGGAAGGTTTACTATACCCTAAGCTAGGACATAACATCTGCATGCTCAACTGCTGAGTCGATTGGACCAGAGTGGGTCTTCTAAGCCGTTGAAGACTGAATAATGCATGAGATAATAAGGTATATACACATACGCTCATATATGCATTCGCACATGTATATAATATATATATATATATATGTATATATATATATATATATCTATTATACATAGTTGGGTATACATACATACGTACGTACGTACGTACGTACGTACGTACGTACCTACCTACCTACCTACCTACCTACATGCATACATACATACATACATACATACATACATACATACATACATACATACATACATACATGTATAAGTGTATATGTACATATGCTGTGGCATTCTAATGTACATGATTGCGGGCTTGTCGCACATTCTCAGTTTCTTCTTTGGAAGCCAAGGACGAGCTGCAACAGTCTGCAGCACGAGTGTATTAAGTGATTTGTGCCTTCCAACTGTCCCAGAAACAAAGCATACGATGTGCCATTTGCAGATAAGTTAACTGGATCATAGATTTGGAAGTCAATTTGAGTTGATTTGAATAGGTCATGGCTTTCCTTGGTGCAATCATTGACCCCATCAAGGACAGCTCTCAATCGCCGTGGATTTGATTTCTGTATGAGACCACAGGCAAAAGTAAAGTAGCCCATCATCAAAGCCTTTTTTCCCGGCAACTTACATGCGATTCAATGATTTCAAGAGGACATTTGCAAGTCCAGACATGATTTTTGTAGCTTTTTGGAATACATGGATACAAGTGGATACAAGTGGATACAAGTGAAATAAGTGAAGTATGCTGCAGGGAGCGTGGAGTAGTTCAAAATGGTTCTCGACAGGACCGCATCCTTGGACGACGCCTGTACTATGGACCTGGCCAGTCCTGGCGCTGTCGCTTCGAAATTGGCTTCTTTGAAGCGCCAAAACCAACCGTGGACAGATATGGATTAAACTGATTAGACATGTCTCCAGAAAAACTGGTTTAAACGTTTTACACTTTTAAAACCAATCTTCGCATAAATGATATTAGCTTGGCGAGTCCTTATTCTTCAAGCATGAGAGTGGACTGTTGTCTTCCGATCTATCGTAAGCGGACTATGTCCAGTTTTGGGAACACAAGAGTTAAGGCTTTGTGGTCCAGATCATCAAGTTCCCGATCTTTGAGCCCCTGCTTGTTTGGATTCTCTCCACAAAGTTTTTGCACCTTGGTGAAAAGCATGTAAGTGTAAGTAGAACACAAGTGTGCGAGAAGTTTGATTCGTTAGCATTTTGTGTCATTTTGGGTGGAAGCACTCCAGGCAGTTTAGTTTGCCTCGTGTTGAGCCTGCCATGTCTGAGGGCTGAACCCCCAAAGCTGGCCCAGGACTTGCGGGCTCTACACACGTGCTGCTTTGGCAGGGCTGCTGTTTGCAGTCTTGACCTTGCCCTTTACCAACTTTCGCTTGGGAGCCCGTGTGCCCAGTTGTCCGCAGACTTTTTCATGTGAGGTGTGGGTCGACCAATGAGACGCCAAAAGGGCGAGCTCAATTTGTTGCATAAGGCCCATTATCTTTTTAACATCGGTATTTCTCGGCACCCAATGTGGCAAATCGATGCAAATTAGCGCTTTGTAAGTGGACTATCAGTTTTGAATCTGGGCCGAGCAATGTTGCCCTTTGCTCCTGGTTCAAACCTGGGCCGCTCTGAGCCAAGGTGTCGAACCAAACAATGGCTTCCTCGCCTTTCAAGGCCCGAAATTGGCACTTTGGGGTGCTGAAAGAATGAGGTCTGAAGGAATTCTGAAGGATTCTAAGTTCTAGATGATGGTGCAAAAGGAAGTTGAAAGGAAGCACATTCATCTTGTGTGTTCCCAAAGGATTCTAAAGGTCTGTGGCCCACATTCAGGGTGCAGAGAAGAAGATCTCAGTGCATTTCTCAATTTTTTCCAAGTAATGCATCCAATCCTCAGGCCATTCTGCCCACCATTGCTCGCGATATAGCCTACTCTCTGGGCCGTGCAGCCCTGCCAGTGCTTCCAGCTGCACTATTTGAAGCTACGTCCTGCGACTATCCAAAAAAACATCAGAAACATGTAGAAAATTGTAGAAACATCTTATCAATATGCTTGGCATTGACATAGATCAGGAGAAACTTGGGTTCGCAGCCCCCCTTGTACTAGACTATGTTTCTACGCGAATCACAAGCATCAAAATCCGGGCTAGTACTCAACCGAGCACAAAACGAATTGACACCTACACCTTCTCCAGAAAGAAGAGTTGGTATCTTGGTGCTGCGCGATGCTTTCGAGAGTCCTCACGGGACTGTCGGGACAGACTTACTTAGCCACAAATGTGTCCAAACACGGTACATACATCGCAAGACTCGTAAGACTTGCAAGACCCCTACGAGTACTGCAGCTGTGCAGCTGCTGTAGCTCCAAGATTGCCCAGGCAATGATCATCGCACACTACAGCAGTAGGGCCCATCGCCTCACATCGTCGTCGCCAGAGGCGCGCACATCTGAGTTGGATTCCTGTGTGCCATTTGCAGTTGCCAAAGTCTCGGGGTGGAGAATCAAGGACCCTGAGAATCCTTCAACTTACCCGGCATCCTGTCAAATCAATTCAAATCACAGTTCTGAGATGCCTCTTTCATCCTCTTTGATGCTTTTTCTGTTTCACAGGCAATGTACAGTACTTTTCATCATTGTGCTAGGTACTTTTTGGTGCAGTGGCCGGGGCGTGCTTGCTAGCGGCACCTTTCAATGAACTGAGGGACCGCCAGCTGTCCTTAGGCTGCAGGTTGTGGATTGAACCTAGTTCCCCTAAACGTCCTGGAGGTTGATGTGTTTGAGGGTGCTGCTGGTGGTCAGAACATGAAGCCAGCTGGCAAACTCTGCCCCCAGGATTTACAATTGTTTCACGCTTCGAAGCCTTGGCACACAATGATTATATACATAAAGTACATCTTCGTGGTCCCTATGTAGTTGAGCTAAAGTTACCAGTTCCTTTGACACACTGTCGCCTGACTGCACTTCTTGGCATCGCAGCGTGAGGTCAAAGTCCCATGCAGCTCATTTCATGCCCCTTGCTTGAAAGACAGTGGTGGACCCAATTTGACAACTGACGCAAGACCAGTAGGATTGGTCAAATTGGCAGCATGGTACCGTATTCAGATGAGGTTCTTTCACTCGTCGAACTCATCTAGGAATCAATGCCCGGGGTTTTGATGCCCAAAGACCCATGACCTGCAGCAATATCTGAGCCCAGAGTTCCGCATGCGCAGCCAGCATTACTAGCAGCACACCGCGATTGTTGTGTATCGCTTGAAAGTCAAACTGATCTTCCTGCAAAGTATTGCCTCACCAAGACCCACCCATGTTTTGATTCCTAGGCCTTTCAGATCAACGCTCTTCGCCGTGTGACTTTGCTTGGAAGTCTTCTTTTTCAGTTGGTGTGGGGAAGCCTTGTACCTGACTTATCCAGACTCTTCTGTTTCTGATGAGCCATGCGCAAGAAAGGGCTTCTCTGGGACTCAAACTGCTCAAAGATTATTAGAGCTTGGATAGCAATGCCGTTGCAGGCTGAGCTGCTCTCCTCTTGGCTGAACTTTAACAAGTAAATAGAACAAGGATGAAACCAGGATGAAAACACAGGGCTTGTGAACACTCCCTTGTGAGCTCTCGTGGAGTCTCGGGTCCTCCTTGTCGACACTCCAAATATGCATGAAACTTCATCCTCCATTGAATCCACACGGAGTTTTGTTTTGATGACAAACTCAGTAGCCTCTCATGGCCAAGAAGTCCAGCGGTCCCGGATGGTCCCGGATGGTCCTGGATGGTCCCAGTCTCAGGATCAGAAGCCTCTTGCAGGCGGAGTCACTTGTGCTTGGCTACCGCCTCTCGACTGTATTGCATAGAAGGTCATAGGCCCATAGGTCTTTCATTGTGTCGTATGTGTAGGTCTTCCAACTTTCCGAGTTGCAATTCAACATGAGGATATAGTTGATTGAAACCTAAGGTGCAAGTAGTGTACAAGTTGGGGACTTCAAGTGGCAGTGTAAGAGGAAGTTGTTCTGTTGCGAGTTGATGGGGCAAAAGACATCCTGGTCAAACTTCAGAAATAGCTGCTAAGGATGAGATAAAACAACATGACTTTCTAAATCGCACAGACTCACTAGGCAGAGAGTTTGAGAAAGGCTGCGGTTGACAAGAATTCACTCCCAGATGAAAAGAGAGTTTTGGGATTTTGGCATATTTTGAACCGAATTCAGGTGAGCGGGGAGGTGATTGGGAGTCAGATTTTCCAAGCAACTTCCTGAAGGGCCCACTTCCATAATATGAAAGTCTGCAGCGGCACAAGTTTGTTTACCCTGGGGAAGAAAAAGGTTCTCTCCATTTTTGACACTCTCTGCAGTTCATGTCAATTTACATCCTGATGCTTTCTATGACTTTCCACTGTCTTACTTTTTTGGCTGTGCTTCCATGTGAATGCGACCATACTCTTGGGAACTCAGCAATGCACCAAAAGAAATTATGGGATCCAAGATTTGAGCTATTTTGATCCCCATCTCCACTTCGATGAACGTGTGTAAGCTGAAAGACAGCGAGCTATTCAAGATAGGAATCTATTCATGGGTGGGTAAGATTCAACATAGAATAGACGTCAAACACATGTTGTGACATCGTCAGGCTACAAGTTCGTAATTCTGCACTTCAGTCTTCGTGAGAGCGAAATAGGATCTAGATAAAGTACAGTGTTTGGCTCAGTTGGTTGTGCTTTGTCTGCCTCTGGACATGATGGTTTTTCAATGTCATTTGTGGAGTCAGGCTATGCTCCAGATGCCGTTCGAGCAGTTGTTGAAGCCTAATTGAATGAAGAGGTGTGGGGGAGGCTGACTTTCCAAATCATTGAAATTTCAAATGCAATTTAAGTCAAATCATTGAAACTTCTTTGCCGTCTTTGCAAGTCCTGTATCTTTCTAAATGCCACAGTGGCGGATTGCATTAAATCCAACGGCGAGGGGTTCTGACAGACATTTCGACACTGGCAAAGATTTTCGGCAGTCGGAGCGGAGTAGTAAGATACAGAGGTAGCAGGAGGGTGCCCGGACCGCATCAGTGATGTGACTGTAACAGAACAAATCAAACGAGCGGGCCTAAAGCATCGGACAAAAGACCACTCACGACAACTTTTCAGCAAATGCTCGTTGTTCATTTCACTTTCCCTGAAAATGTGGTGAAACATCGCAAAAACACAAAAAACATATCAAAAAAACAGAAAACATTGTTACATCTCAAACAAGGCAGAAGGGCCCCGAAACGGCCCAGAAGGGTTCAATGCGCAGTAAGCACTCCGCAATCGCAATAAGGATGGAGCCTGCCATTGGAAGTTCTCGAAGGGCGTCATGGCCTCGTGGAAGGTGGACAGTGTGTTTTTCATGTTTTAGTGACGGTCAGTTGTTTGGCACCGGGCGTCCCAGGTCCTGGTAGAATCCTTGTAGAGTTTGAAGAGAAGTGCTTGACATATTGGACTGGCAGATACTTACAGGATCTTCACAGATTTGCATTCCTGTCTTCATTTGGTATGCTGCAGTATGCGTAGCTACAAAGATTCAAATCGAAGTGACAGGTGGCTCCTGATGTGGAGTTTTGGGCTCTAGCTGGCGCTGGCTCTGTGGTGGTGCTACTGATGCTTGTCACAACATTTGCAAGATTCTTAAGCTGCCAAAGATTGGCTGGAATTCTTGTATTCCCATGCCAAATCTTTTGAGACAGCGTGGAATTGGCTCAACTCTCTTGCTGCAAGGTTTGCCTCCTTGGGGCCTACTTAGCTTCTTAGTGCTATGTTTGTCCCGTTCTGATCCCAGGAGCTGCATGATAAAGCAGAAACTCAGAAAGATGTGGCGATCACAGCCTGATTTGCTGAAAGAGATGTTGCTGGAAAATTAGGATTTTTGTCAGTACGGGCTATCACTCCAGAGATTCTGGATTTGAGATGTTGATGTCCACTGCCATTTCGCCTACATGGAACTGGAGGATTTCAGTGCATGGTCTGACTTGGTATCCCATTGATTGTTGAAATGGATGTGCGAAAAGTGACAGCTCGGGCATGTGCAACTGTGAATTCTGTGAATCTCTGACGGTGGTATCTCAACTGTATATATACTATCTGCGCGGCGTCAGCCCTGAGTCCAGTACGAAGCCAGCAGATGGACTTCAACCACATGCAAGTCGAAATGCTCACCTTAAAGTGTGCATTATTGGCATGCTGCCCAGTTTTGAAAAGGACCCTTTTAAGCTCTCGCACATGTCTACGACTTGAGGTGATTTGAAACATTTTGAACTGCTATTCACAATTGTCCAAGGAACCTCAATCTCACTGATGTGAAGGTTTGGTCCCATGCTGGCGTGCAAACATCATTTTGCATGTGCATTAGAAATACAAAGATGCATGTCTAAATAACCAGACATACACTTGTACCTGTAGCAGTGAGTCTACTAGATGGTTTTGTTATCTATCTATCTATCTTTCTATCTATCTATCTATCTATCTATCTATTTGCAATGAATCCTTTTGTCCCCGTTTCTTGCCAACATACGGCTGAAGTCGCTCAGGGACTCAGGCTGCAGCGATCTCACTGGCTTTGCACCACTGACAGATGCCTTTCTCTCAAGTCATGCCCAAGAAAACACGTTTGACATCGCAACGTCTTTTCCTCAGCCACTTTGAGAATGATAAATTCAGCCTGAGTGAAGCTACGTCAGGCAAGGCCTGATTGTCCAGTTGCGTTTTCCAACAGGAGCCGGCAGAGAGCTGTGGGTACAAGTGGCATTCATTGTTTGCAAAGCCGCCGCATTTCAGTCAGGCTCCTGAAATGACTCTCTGAGAGTCTGCAAGTCGATTTTATAATGTGCAAAGGGCGAGCCTTAATCAAGGATTGCCGCAGAGTGCCCAACAAGTGCCTGGTGCTTGAGCATTGAGTTGCTTATTGGGCAAATCTCCTCTACAAAGCCTCTCTCCTTACAGGTGACAGTTCCGCTGGAGGCTAGCAGCTAGCGTGTTAAAACAAGTGTTGCTTTCAGTATGATAATTTCATCAGATCTCCAGGATTATCCCACTGGCAGTGCTTGAAGTATCTTTTGTTGTATGTCATTGTCACTTATTAGATTGTTGCGGTCGGAAATCCCTATCAACAATTATGAATTATAAAGCAATCAGTAGGTTTGTGTAGGATGAAACCCAGAATTGAACTTGCACCCGTCATCCACCAAAAGGTCGAATAGAATGGAGATGTCTCGTGTCTCATAACATTATGCCTGCACGCTCTCCAAATGTGTTTTCTACAAGGCAAATGCTCCCAGTCAAAGGTGAGATGCTGTGAGTATATTGCAATCTCAGGTGGGCGACTCTTCCGTGGTGTTGTGGATACAGGAAGTCCCTTTCTCCTGGTCTGGCGCCAAGGCCGTTTTGTATTCACTCCTTTGGAAAGAAACATCAGATAGAGATGCATAGATATCAACATCATGGCTGCCTCATGAGGACGAAGCCAGTGCTAAAAACTTGCAGAACCGTCAGGACATTTCAGCGAAAGGGCTTCTATCACAAACGATTCCGCTGCCATTTGCACCAGTCTGTAGCAGGTCTTTCCTTCGCGCCTGCGAAGGTGATGGTGGGGTTCTTTTCAGTCAATTGGAGCCGTTTACGAACCTCATTCTATCACAGGAGGCAGAATCCGCAATGATTAAGATTCAACATTGTCAACATCGAGGAAACTTAACTCCTGCTTAATCGTTTGACGTGACTATCCTCTAGCTCGAAACTGATGCCTTCCAATAGGACGTGAATGCAGTGAAATACATTTAATTTCTGTGAAAGAAACAACATCTTCATCTTGCGCGACATCTTCCCGCCCAGCCATGCCAAGTGGATAATGGCAGCGACGGGTTTGAGAGCTGTGACCTTTTTCTCTTTGCTGCTGTCTCTTTGTGACTTCACCAATGCCGGGGCGCCTTGGCTGAGGCTGCACTTCTCTTGAACAATTCATGACAGAAAAGTCATGGTGGAAGATGGCTTGTCTGTTTCCAGTGTGAAGCAGCATATGCACTTTATTCGTTTGCAATGCTTGAGCTCTGTTTCGAGAGTCTGTGTATTCTGTGCCGTGTGCCATGACATTCATGAGCTCTCAACGATTCTGAATTTCTTTCTTTTCTCTGCTCATTCTTCACCGGGCGCTGGGAAGGACTGCACACCTCCCTTTCAAATCCTCTTTTCATCATTCCATGATGTGGGCCATGATGTGGGCCTTTTCATTTTGTTCGGATACAGCATCATTTTTTTTGACGTCGTATTTTTGAGGGATCATATTCTCTCTTCAGAGACCGAAGAAAGCTGCTTGTTGAATCGTTAGCCCAGGGAACGGATACGAGGCTCATCCGGCGCAAAGACCTCAGCTGATCTGAGCTGATTAGTTTTGGCATATTGGACCATTTTTTTCTCTGCTGAGACTTCTGTCAAAGTTGCTTTGAGCCGGACAGACAGCAAGCCATGGCTGGGGATGGCCTTGCTTCCAGTTCTTTCAGGTGAATCGCTAGTCCAAGACGGAAGGTTGAGAATCTCCGCAGCTTCGCTGCAATGAGATCTTGGGCATTTGTCTTGCAAGTCTTGAAGGAGTGCGTTAGGAGTCTTGGAAGTACAGAAATCGCGATGTGGTACCCCTTTTCTTTTTCAAACGAGCAACTCAATGCACATTTTCTTTCTCTCCCGCAAGTGTTGCAGAATTTCAAAGCTGAGGCCATGCACGGTCGACAGCGGCAAGTACCTCTCGTCCCAGGCAATGCTGCGCCAACCGCAGGTCCTGCAGCGCCCACCATAGCGCCCACCACAGCGCCCACAGGACCTGCCGTCACTGCGCTAGCTGTAACCACTGCAGTGCCTTCTGCTGCTGCATCACCTGGGGCAAAAGCAAAAGTGCACACTGTGAAGACGGAGGTCAGGGAGGTCAGGGAGGTGACTGAAAAGAAGACGGACGAGGATGAGGGCGAGAATGAAGATGACGCAGACACAAAAGATAAGGAAGACAAAGATCAGGAACAGGGCAAAGATGAAGGGAAGCCAAAAGAAGAGAAGGCCTGCTGGGTTTTGCAATGAGATCTACTCTGAGGGCAGGATTTCAGGTCAACAGTTTCGTTTTTGTGCTTGCAGTACAACCTGACAGCTGGAAGGTCACACAGATGCCGGGCTGGACAATAGCTGCAGGTGGAGTTTCTTGCCATGCCAATGGCTTTAGCTTTCAAGAGCTCACTGTTTCAGGCGGTGTTTGCCTTTACTTGGTATGGGGAAGATCCGGGAAGTGGGTTCACAAAACACTGATTCCATGGGTTTTAGAGCATGTGCACTTCCCCTTTCACCCAAGAGGCTGTCTCTTGTGAATCGCATGGTTATGATCATCTTCCGTATTCACAAGCGATTTTGGAACGCTCCTCATTTTGAGACAAGCACACATCCCAAATGATCCAAATGTATCCCTTCACCGGTCCGGAATTGGAGACGCCTGAGCTGGAGTCTCAGTCAGTATCAGTCAGTATCAGGTTCTTCTGGCTGCTGGTGCCTTGGGGGTCTATGTCTGGTCTCGCCGGCCTGAACCAAAATTGAAGCAGGACTGAACCTGGAAGCTGATGTCAAACAGGTATGGACTAATGTCACATTCATTCTTTTCAAACAGTTACTGTATGAGACAGGAACGCGGATTTTGCCAGGCTGGTAAAAGATGTTACTGTTAAATACTGTCAAGGAACCAATGTCATGGTGTTCTGCGTTCCCGAAACTGGTGCAGGACAAGCCAAGGACGAGCATATTGTCTAGAAGGCTGGAAGGATCAGTTGAGCTTAAGGCATTTTATCCCATTAAGTCTCACGCAGGACTTTGTTCCTATTGTCTGCTCACCATGTCTTTCAACTTTCTGTCCATCTCTATCGCCTATCCCTTTTGGGAAAGGTTTGCCATGATTCCTCACCTTGAAACTCTGCGCTGCACCTTCCCGAACAAGCGCAGGTCAAGTACATCTGCAGCCGAAGAGAAAGGCGAGGTCGGAAGAAAGAGATGGGAGGAGGTACTAGCTCCACTGAATCTCCTGCAGAGCAACAGGGGATTCATATCAAAATTATCAAAATATAAATTTACATACAACACCCATATGTTTCTGCAGGGTCGACTCCCTTAAATTCTTGCGATGAATTGATTGCCTCGGTTGATTATGAGGTTTCAGTTGCTTCAAAGCTGGCCACATTCGCATTGCAAACCAGTACCTCTGTGGGAATATTATTGAGGATGCAGGGTGCCGATAGGGATGAACTGGTATGCCTCCAAGCATCATGCAGTTTATGGACATGTGTAGGGGTTTGTTTCTGTTCGCAGAATCATCGCAGTGAACTGGATGTACTGACTCAGGTTTGCATTCAGTTTCTCAATCCGTGTTGCAACTTTTGTGTTGTTTTCTCTCTGTTTCGCAGGCCCACGTCGCTCCATTCGAGAGGGGCCACTTGGATTTGGCATGACTTTAATCGTTGCTTGAGTTCTGTCTGTAAACCACCAGCACAAAGGGCCAAGGGGGCGGAAAAATGTGCAAAAGACATTGTGGGGATTTAACCCTGTGAGGCAGATATTTCTTTCACTGTCCTTTGGCACTGTGGGCCCGTTTTGTCTACTGGAATTCCCATCTTGTTCTTAATCTTGCTTTTGCTGCTGCTACTGCTGCTACAGCTGTTACTGCTGCTACTGCTCGCTGGTGCTGTCGCTGCTGCTGCTGCAGCAGCAGCTGCTGCTGTTGCTGCCATTGCCACTGCCACGGGGGGTGGGGTTGGGTTTGGGTTTGGCTTTGGGTTTGGGTTTGTAGTTGTGGTGGTTGTGGTGGTTGTGGTGGTTGTGGTGGTTGTGGTGGTTGTGGTGGTTCTGGTGGTTGTTGTTGATGTGGTGGTGGTGGTGGTGGGAGGAGGAGGAGGAGTAGTCGTCGTCGTAGTAGTTGTTGTTCTTCTTCTTCTACTCGATTTTCCTTCCTTTGGTTGGATGACATTTTTCTAAGCTACTTTCGATGCCCCATGCTGCCTGACATGCAAACTTGCTGCTGCGAAGCGACAAAATTAAGATGCTCGAAAGACAGCTAGATGCACGTGAGGTCGTCTTCAGAATCTGAGCGGCAGAAATCCAGACGGTCGAGGCCTGAACTACGTGGCCCTATTGCGGCTGCAGCATTGTCGGTGGTAGTTTCATTCGCTAAAGATTGCACATTTGCTTTTGTGCTTTCTGGCTGCTACTTGCAGAGAGGGATATTTCAGGGCAAAATTGATGCAACATAGAACCTGTGCGTTGCACTGGCGGCTTCAGCTTGCAAAAGGATCGCGGGTGTGTACAGTGTACAGCAACTGTTCTTTTCTCCATGATGGTGCTGAAGCAGGACTGAAGCTTCAAAGAATGGAAGCCAACGAGGAGACCAAACCAAGCAGATTGTGATCCAACCTGTTGGTCAGAAGGTATTGTTGACGCCTTTCACTCTAAGAAACTCTTGAATTGCAGAAGGTGATGAAGACAGCACTTTGGACAAGGAACGCTGAGGAAACCAGCGTGGCTAACATCGAGGAAGATACAGTATCATATTCCCAAATAGTCCGAACCTATGCAGATGAAGACTGTTCACACAAACACAAACACACTGAAAATCCCAATCAAATACTCATCACTCTCTAGTAGGGCTCTCGGACAAAGTGTCCCTTTCCATTGCATCCAAGCATGCTTTGCTCTGACAGGAAGTTTGACGAGGAAAGACTCTGAAAAGTCAAAAGGTAGCAGAGCTGCGAACGCCGATGATGCTAAAGTCATTGCCACTGAGGGTGCTGCTGCAAAAGGTGGCTACAAAAACCGCAAGCAGCAAGCAACAAAAGGTGCCGGGGAAAAACAGCAAACAGAGGAATCAAAAGCTCCCCTCGCCACTGAAGAAACACCTGCTGCAATTCCTGCCGTGCCAGATGCTGCAACTCCCAAGAACGAAGAAGCATCGGCAGAAGGAACTCCGGCTGATACAAGTACAGCAACTCACAAAAACGGAGAAGCATCGGCAGAAGGAACTCCGGCTGATACAAGTACAGCAAGACCAAGTGCTTACAGAAGCCGGAAGCAGAATCAGCCAGCAGCAGCTGAAAAGCCAGCAGAGGGCGCAACACCAACCCCACCTGCAAGTGAAGAAACACCTGCTGCAATTCCTGCCGTGCCAGATGCTGCAACTCCGTGGCTGCAAGCCCTGAAAGTTTGGGAAACCCTGCAGACTCGGGTGGTCGGTCAAGTTACCGTCAACGGCGGCAAAGTGCCGCTGCTGCCAAGCCAGAAACGCGGCCGAGCGCGAACCGGAGCAGAACTCAAAATCAGTATCTTGGCTGATTTGTTTCAGACTTGTTTATATCCTCAGTGTTGAATGTTCATTGAATTCTTAACACGGGCACATGTTTAACAGAAACCAGAGCAAAGGCCTCAATCGACTTTGAAAGGGTTGCCTGAGCGAAACCTTGGACAGTGTTGTTTGCCATATCCTGCTCCACTATGTTGTTGTTTCCCTCATTCTGTCTCTGTAGTTTGGGTCTGAAACCTCGTTCGGGCTCTCAGATCAGCTACAAACTTGACTTTCCATGGCAAAATACATACCATACCTTTGCAACCAAGAGATTGGGGAGAACAACCTCGCAAGCACATGCAAGCGGATGCCATAGTTGACTGGTCCCCATGTTGACATCACCACTATGGCAATGCTGCCCGCTGGATACAGATAAATGCTGTGACCATACTGTGATCAGCAAACCCTGCTACCATCCTTGGAAATTGTTCGTAAATTCAGTTTCTGCATTTTCTGGGATGGACTTGCATGGTTTGCATTAAAAGGCCTCCAGGAATTCTAGGTGCGATGATTCACTGAGGCCAGCTGCAGAGGTGCGGATGCGGTGGCCAGACATTGTTCTTTTGAGGGGAAATCTGCTACCATGAAGCAACAAACACAAACTGCACAACTTCAAATTGGAAAGTATTTCTCCAATGAGGAGTTTGGCGGCTCTACCAGGTAAAGAATGCACGTCTTAGGGTTGAATGGGCAGACGGGTCGGAGCATTCCCCTTTGCTGGACTCAGTCAATGGTCTACCTCGTTTCCAATTTTCTTTTGTGTTTGAAGACCTCAACAGAATTGTGTATGATTAGGAAGACAACAGGTATTTGCCACAGAGTGGCCGCTGAAAGTTATAGTATTGAAACATACAACACTGCTTCCGTGGTACTGAACAGATTAACATCGTTGGCCGATAGTAACTGACGTCAAGTGAGAGCCAGACTTCCTGACGATTTTGATGCTTTGAGGTGCCGAAAGATGACATGTTTTGACGAGAGCGAGATGGAGTGGATGCGATATCCATGACATACGTTGAGGAATCGTCTTGGAGGGCAACAATCTTGGTTTATTCTCGTTGAACTTAAAAAATGAATGGATATGAATGGATCTGAATGGATTAGCTTTGTAGCTATCAACTCACGGGTCTGGCGCAAAGAACACCGACCCGTAGCCGAGATGTTTTGAGTCCGCAGATGTCAACCTCAGGGCGTCTTGTGGCAAGTTTATTTTGTGGCCGCCATACGGTAGAAAATGTTCTAGTGGTTGATGGCGGGAAAGCAGAAGTAATCTCTGACTAAGCGACATAGTCCATTGACGTCCCTTTGGCAAGCTCCAGAATGTTCAGGACCTTGGAATGTCTCGCAAGAGTGTACTGTCAAATGCTACTTGATCAGTACGTGCAAACTTGAAATGGCCGGCGTGTTCCTGAGCGACTAGGAGAAACAATGAGAAACAATGAGAAAGTTATCTCATGTTATCTCCATGTTATCTCTATGATCTTTTCTCCTGCTGAGAAAAGGCGCATTTGACAGTGAGGAAGTGATGAAGTGCAGATCCAGAGAGGATTTGGTTTAGAGATCTGAAGAGAGGCTTAGAGAAGCTTAGAGCGGCTTAGAGAGGCTTAGATAGTTTGGGATACTTTGAGTGATTTCGTTGCCAACATGGCAGCTGAGACCGCGGATAAGGCGTGCTGGCTGCCATTCGCTGGAAATGGTACTGCAGAATATGGTTTGAGCTTACCAGCCTGCGACGACAGCTGAAATAAACATCAGACATTCAGAAACCAAGATCTGAAGACTTCTGAAGGTTAGTACCTGTGAGGGTGATAGCTGCGCCTCTTACTGCAGAGCATGGGGTTGTGTGAGCCTCAGCAACCCTTCGAGACCTTTCCGTCATTTCTTGCTTGGAAGCAGCATCCAATGCCACCACAGTGACAACCTCCTTCAATGTATTCCACTGAAAGACACCTTGAGGAAACCAGCCATTCACAGCTGACGGAAATCATGGATGTTGCCAGTTAAACTTAGAATCCGCTGAGAAATGGTTCAGCAGCGTAGGAGGTTGTCTCGTACACCAAAATTATAGAAGGGATGCTTTGATCCAGAACTTGTGATACTGAGGCACAACAGAAACACTTGGCAAACCTTCTGGGTTAAAGGACACTGACGAGGCAGACTGGGTTCCAGTCCAGGTTATGCCTGGAATCAGGTCACCCAAACGACATGAATTTCATCGGTGTAGCAACGAAGAAACGGAGGTACACGACTAGACCGACGGGGATGCTGGAAGTCGAGCATGCAGAACGCTAGGATCTAGAATACCTGGATAAATAAAACACTGATTCCCATGACCGGGAGTCCCTGAATTGAGCACCAGCATTTCTGCGCCTGTTTATTGTATGATGCTGTTTGGCTGGGATCCTGCCTGCAAGCAGCTATGATCAGTGTGTTTGGAAACTAGCCGTATGTGAGCTACCAAAAAAAAGGGAACAGATCTCATCCGAAAACAGATGTGAAGGTATTGCACATCGCATTAGGATGCATTAGGCATGTTTGCGTCCTCCTGGAAAATCATTCCCTGCTGGCACGAAATGACAGTTGTTTGCTGCTGGCCTCGCTCGCGTCAGCTGGAAGAGGTGCCATTGAGGAAGGAGCAGTCGAATTGTCGAAGCACATCGGAGTGCACACTGGCGCTGGATGACAGTCAATGACACATCGGATATGACCACAACATTCTTTCAGGGGTACACTCTTAGACAAAGCTCAATCAAATAAACCACTAATGGGAACATTGAGGATGTGCTCTTTCGTACCAACACAAATACCATGACTACTGTATAACCCATGAAATAAATTGGTAGCACATGGTGGGCCAAGTTGCTAGCCTCCCACGAGTGTCAGCCTGCAGGGATTCTCTGGAGTTGGGGGATCGCAGCTTTGGGTCCAGTACTCAGAGGGTTGCGCGGCTCCTTTGCAGTTCGACTGCAGTGATGTTATTCTGTAGGAGTTTCTGTTTGACAATTGTTTTGACGGGATTCACAATTTGTTTCTGCTATTTTCATTGTTTGACAGCTTCTTGACTTTTGAAGTATTTTGCCATGATCTTCTCACGCTCTCTTGTATTCTCACCTCGAGGTGACATATGTTTGCATGGCGTGCCAGTACATATAATATCATATAATAATCTGTCCATTCTTACATGATTCTCATATTTCATGTATATATAAGTATAGTATATACATATATGTAAATCATATGTATATATTATGCACATGACATGATATGTATGGTCATCGCCAGGTCTGTGACCTATGGCGCGATGCTAGAGGTGAGGGGAATTTCAGCACATTCAGCACATTGTACTCAAACATCTCAGCAATGTGCGAAGTCAAAGCCCGCTTCAGAGACAAAGGCAGTGAGACTCCCTGAGACTCACTAAAACTTCAAGCAAATAAACACAATGAAACGAGTGAACCGAGGAGTCTGATCTAGTCCTATGCGATAGCAGGTCGAGTCCTATGGTGGCAACGGAGGGGGTGCCTTCTTGGGCCTGGTGCGAGAGAAATCCGCCAGGTTCGCAGGGACCCGCTGTAGACGTTGATCAAGTGGTATTTTGAATTATTTTGAATTTTAACTTGTTATTTTGATCCCCGGCACTTCTGCTTCACCAGTTTCTTGCGGCATTGCAGGATACGCCCTACGCTTCTGGGCCAGACATCTGTCAGGAGCATTGCCGTGGGAAGGGGAAACTCTGTACTTTCTTGGTGTTGGCACAGCTTGGCCACTCCAAAGGACTCCAAAGGTCTCCAAAGGTCTCCAAAGGTCTCCAAAGGTTCTTCGGTGCTAGATGCTTCTCTTCCCTGAGCTATACTATATTACCATATGATTAGTTTTCATGCTTGTGTGTAACACTGACACGTTTGTATTTGTGTCATCTCCTGTCAAGCTTCAGCCAAAAGCCGTGCATTGGAACTTGCCCTCAGTGAACAAAAGCAAGCCTGGCAATCTCGGTAATCTCTGGCCACAATATCCGTCGGGGAGTCGGCTCAGCGTTGTTCCAGGACAGTGACTGTCGACTTGCGTTCTCCTGGAGAGGACTGACTCCAGATGTCCCGTGGAGAGATTTCTCCAGTCTGGCTGCCATGTGGTGCTTCACAGTTCAGAGATCACCATGTCCAGACTCTGGGACAGCCTGCCAAACTTTTCTACTCTCAAAAGACTTGAAAAGTTCAGTTTGACTTGCAGGTTTGTCAACCAATTGTCAACCAATCTCGCGCATATTGCAGATCAGGTAGAGTCTTTCTGTACTCAGGAAAGATGCTTTTGGATCCACAAAAATGCAGAACATCCGATGAAAACTTCTGACACATCTTGCATATTATATCGTTTGCATGTTTCGCTGGACAGGAGCGGCTGCTTCTCTCCGCAGGTGCGCCTTCTCGAGGCAGACTGACACTAGCGGCACTAGCGGTACTAGCGTGATCAGCGTCCTCTGAGATGTAGGTCAGTTCCATCCTGAAAGCTTCATGTGTTACTTGCAGATCTGGGGAAATCCGTTCAGATTTTTGCAAACCATCGTGTGCCGCCATTGTCGTTGGCTGCAGCCAAGCAGTTTCATTGATATTCCAGTTTCAGTACTTTTACCATGCCAGGCCCAGCCCCTGCAGCATGGGTCTCAGTTTTTTTTCGGCATCGTGGTAAACCATTTGTTGTAAAGATTTCTTGGCCGATTGGTAAGCGGGTTGCATGACAGAGTCCGACTTCCATTTTTTCGAAGGTTTTCCCGTTCTTTTCTTCTCGTCTTTCCCCTGTCTTTCCCCTGTTTTTCTCTGTGTTTCCTGTTGGATTTTGATCTTCGTGAGGTGCCACTGGTGGATCTGCGGCCCAATGGGGCGCCAGTTCGCTACTACGCTGTGGAGGCAAGTTGCAAGTTACTTCCATATGAAATCAAATGAATATAGCGAATACATGTGAATACATGTGTGGACACGAGGTGCGTCATATTGCATATCCTGAGGCAACGGCCCTGCGAGTGGCAGGGCAACGACTGGAGTTGACAGCGCCTTTGATCGCTGTCATTGACACAGGCACAACAGGCCAGGGCTTCGCTTCCTGTGTCATTTTGACGGATTTTGAAGAGCAGATCAACATAGATCAACCAACATGCTGCATGTAACATGCTGGTTAAAACTGTTAAATGTGTCACTTTTTGTGGCGCCAGGATCTCAGTCTCAGTCTGGGCTGAGTGATGTTTGCTTTTCAGCCGTTTTCGGCCTGGTCAGGGCTTGGTCTTCCGTCCGCACTTTTCGAGAGCTATGACCAACTGCGCAGAAATGTTGCGCAAGAGTTTGGTTTGCAGCGGGCGCAGGTGGGATTTGCCGATTGGAATTCCCACGATTTCTATTAAATCTTGACTTTTGGGATTGATGTTGAATCTCTGGAGAGAAACTAGAACCTGGACTCAAAAAACAACTGCAGAATTCTCCGGATGTACATGTTTACCACCCTTTTATCATCTTTACGACTCTCTTACCCGCAGTGAGACGACCGGAGAATGTGCGTCAAGTCCTTCTGCACTCAAAAGCCACGGCCAAATCGAGTTGATCGAGTTGATCGAGTTCATACTTCTTTGTATTTCTTCGCACCAGAAATTGACAGAGCAGGAAGTGGACCTGCTGCTCCGTGCGGAGGATGGTTCTGAGTTATCCCTTAGCTGGGAAGCTTAGACTTTGGACTGGCAATTGTGTGTTGTTTAGACTATTTTGGTCCTTTGAGGTTTGCTGACGATGTACATAGTTTTAAATACAAGTGGGACGGAAATTGATTTAAGAATATTTAAGATCTCTTGGCCTTAAAAAGAGTTCAGGTGGCTCAGACATGTGATTCATCCAATCACTAGTGGGCCGCAAGTGCATCGCTGTAAAATTTGCAAACTACTGGTATTTGTGGGGCTTGCACTCCTTGCAATCTTGTGCTGTTTCCAATTGCGGATTCCTGTAAGACAGAAAATGGAAGTGCAGAGACTGAGCTGCCACAGGATTTCATTTGAGAGCGAGATGGTGCAAATGCAAATGCTACTTTCTGTCGGACAGTGCTGTCAAGACAACAAAGTTGTTTGACCTTTGCTGGTGAGGCATGAGGCCAGGGCGACAGAAGGCCTACAAGCAAGATCGTTTTGCAACTTGGTCAAGAGCCTGCGCTGGGGATGCCTTCGACATTGCGCCTTCGAGTGATGGCTGTTTCCAATTTACTATGTTTTTGCTGGAAAGTTCCTAAATCGTCATCTCCAATGATTTCTAACATTTCAAGTTTTCAATAGCGCCAAAATCTAGGCTCACTGACCGATAATGATCCATAGCTCAAGTCACACTTGACTTAAACTTTGATTTGGAGCCAAGGATATTGTCACTGCGTTGCCGGAACCTTCAGGCCCGATACTACCAGTGATGCTGAACCCATGTGAGCCAAGATGATTTTATCAGATGTCAAGCCCTTGGGCTGAGCGTACCAAATTGTGATCTCGGCGTTGCGTCGCGTACCCCTGGGAATTTCAATGACTTTAGTCTAGGCTGCCCTTGTTGTGGAATGAAGGCTCCCTCAGCATGGCTTCAAATTGATTTAAACAAGTGATTCCTTAGCTGATGCCTTTGGACTAAGACTTGCTTTTGTGGCTGAATATGAATTGCATGCGTTTGTCTTTTGGTCATTTTCATTCCCAATAATTAAGTCTCAATCTCCCTGCAAGCCTGAGTTTCCCTGCCAACAAGGCATGAACGCAGAAGCATCAGCACTTTGGACTGGACAAGGTGCTGAAGTCAGCGGGTCTTCCCAGGGTCCTTCTCAAGGATCATATGCAAGACATTTCAGTTCCACGGAGTAACTGGGCTTGCAGCCTAAAGTAAGGTCCCGGCCTCAGGGGGAAGGAACTAATACCCTTAATGCCCAAATAGCACAAGCGAGGGCCTATCCTGAGTCAACACCAGCCATCAACGCGGACCTGCCTTTGATTACAAAATTGAATATACTGACTGCACGGGTTGTCTGGAAAGTTCCAATGGAAAGCAAGTCAACTCAAAAAAGGAAATAGCATCCGCATCCCACACATTGCTTTCACTGGAAGCTGGTGTCAAGCTCAACGATTGCGAAGTGCATTGTTACGACCACACTCGGCTTGCAGGTCTTTCCGGCGCTCAGCCAATGAAGTTGCGCGATGGGAAGTTCATAGCCCAGGCCTCCACACCGCTAAACATCTCCAAACTCTAAACATTCTAAACACGGAATGGCCGAGGTGGCAACTCCATCTGGTTTTCCCATTTAGTGTGGCGACACTCTTGCTCGTTGAGACACTCGTAGCAATCAGGTTGTTTGGCGAATGCATGCTCTCTATGCCTCAGACCAGACTTGTATCGGACGTCATTCAAACCAGACTAGTATTGGACGTCATACCTGCTACACATATGACGTACAGTACAAGATCCTACAAGGCTCTACGGCTCTACGGCTCTACGTGGTCCAATATTTGATCAACTTGAGTGTCAGATTTTGCAACACCATGTTTTCTCCTCCTCTCGTGTCCACAGAGGCACCAAGTGCTTCCATTGGATGGGTGCAAGCAGACAGGTCAGGGATGCTCTTGGGCGGAGACCCTGCAATCGAGATGCTATGCTTTTTAAATGGGAGCAATCACACTAAATCAGACCAAATCACACCAGTGCGAAGCCATGGGTTGATTTTATTGGTCCTTCCAGGCCTGTGAGTCGAGGAGATCGATTCTTGGCACTTGCCTAAGACCCTGAAAGGAGATTCAACAGCGATCGCAGCTCAATGCCTTTCAGAGAACCCTGTGCTGCCAATGTATCCAGCTTTGCTTCCGTTTGTTGGCTTTAGTGATTCCTCAACTAGTGCTGCAGGAAGCCGTTCCGGTATTATATGCACAGCACCTGCATAAACCCCCTTGGAATTTTCTCTGTAAAATCAGACACCTTGGGGTGTCTATAAAAGCATTTTTTTTATGCAGTTTTTTTTTGCTGCTTCGGGAGCTATAGGTTGGGGAGCCTGGGTTTAGATTTTTTTTGTTCCGATGCACCCTTGGGGGCATGATTTTATAGAGAAGCATTTTTGGAAGCATGTCCGATGCCAGTAGGACCTTAGGGGCTTTGATTTTATAACTTTAAAATCAGACCCCCCGAGGGACCAGCCGAATTCCAAGGGGTGGGGGATCCTGCATATTTATATTCGCCCAATGCAAAAGAGAGCAATCCTTGCCTTGAAGCTGAAACAAGCACTAGATTTAGAATCCGGCGTTGTAGCTCAGGTCAGGCTGCTTCCATCTGGACCAGGCCAGTGGGTAAACCACCATAGATATCCATAGATAGTATAGAGTTGGCAAAACTTTCTCACTGCCAGTCATCAGTAATGTGCACAATTTCTTTACCCTTTGATTTTCTCTTTCATTTTCCATTTTGCTTCACTTGGATTATATTTCTTGTTTTCCACTGCATTTTTCACTTGGATTATGTTGAAGACATTTCTGAACATGTTCCACTGATTTCTAGATTCTAGATATATAGGATATATTTCATTAGCAATTTCCACAACGTCTCGACCATTTCGGCTCTGCGGAGCATTTCCAGGCCGTTTGCCGTGCAACGGCTCCGTGGGGTTAGCGCCTCGTGGCGCTCGCCTCACCGAGCGCCCCCAGGACAGTGGTTCCACTACGAAAATTACGAAACCATTTACTGAAACATACTTAAAAACTGTTTACATATATCATCATATATCATATACTGTATGTAATTATTTGCAATCATATTGCATTGGAATTTATACTATTTCATCGCTTTCTACGTGTCCTGAATCCATCGCTACCTTTCAAATGATGTGTCGCAGTCATTTGCAGTCTGCGGTCTCGAAAGGACACTGCCGCATATGGCACAGAAGGCGGGATCTTGCCACTCTGACAAGAAGAGGTCCTTGCGAGGATGGAAAGTGATTAAAAGTGATGAAAAGTGATGAAAAGTTGGGTTCACAGGCCTCCTCGTTTTCCTACCAATTCTGTTTTTTTTTTTGACAGAGCAATTACAGAAATGTTTGTACAAAAGAACAGTGCGCCAGCTGAGTTTTCAGAATCAGATTCACTTGTCATCATGTTCCGATACTGTTTTTCTCTGTCAGGCAAACTCATTCCAGGCGAATCTTAGAAGCACTATCGCTACGTGACGTCAGCAGACGATCAGTCTCATGGAGCACTGTAATGAGCGGAAATCTCCAAGGATCTGGTCGAGTGTCGTCTTGCGGATGATGGTTCTGGCACTGTCACATGGAGGGTGAATGGCAAAGAGGCAGTCAGATTCCAGACAGAGTGTAGGCAGCATGAATCATGGCGGTGTAAGTGTCATATGCTTTTTGCATCTTCTTGCATCAGAGAAATCTGTGTTTGTGTTGCTTGTGTCGTTTGTGCGTGCAGGTGACTTCTCCCGCCTCCTTAAATACTGCTCGCAATGTGTATCCTACTGTGGATGCTTGGAACAAACTGCATGAAGCAAAACGAACTGCATTCATGCTGCATTCATGCTGCAAACTGCATTAGCTGCCATTGTCCTGGGTGGCCTCTTGTGCTTCAGAAACTTGGATCTAGTATGATCTAGTAGATTCAAGGTCAAGTAGTCCGCTCTTTTCTAAGAATTATACAAAGCTTCGAGCCTCCTTAGCTTTGCCAACAGTTATTTGATAAAGAAGTGAAAATCGTTCGAATCTGCAGTACTTTTCTCTCCCGGGACTCCCTGGTATTGTGGAAGTAACAAACTCAAGGAGTTAGCTGCCGGTTGTGATGCGGAGTTGCTCTCTTCACCTTCCGGCAGTTCTTTGGATGAAGGTCAGCAAGGCGCGGAAAGAAATGCACATGATCTTGAGCCAACCATGGCAATAGCAGCATGGGAACAATGGCCGTTGTCCTTGATATCACAAGTCCAATAGCCTTACACATACTTCCACCGCTTTTTGCTGCTAAGTAACGTTCGAATAGAATCATGATCTAGTGAGGATGGGAATGTTTTCGGCAACTGGAAGATGCAGTACCTGCAATCAAATTCTAACACCCTGTACACTGGGCTTCTTACTGTGGAGCACCCTTGCAGCGTTGACGTTCCTTCATATTATGTCAAATTGAATTAGAATTGACAAGTGTGTCACTCGCAGATGCGTATGACAGACATCTAGACATGTCATGTTGATTTTCTTTGTACATTCAGATACGAACATTCACCTAGCATCCAGGCATGGGATGGGCAGAGCCAACGGAAGCCACGAAGGCAGGTCTGGTCTGCAGAGCTCACCTTGGGCAATGGGAGTGCTGCATGGGATGCAGGCAGTTTTCAGTTTCGAATTCAAGACCTTACAGTGTTGCTGCACCTTGTTGGATGATGATTCTGCTCCCATTTTTAAGTTGGTGAGCTCAACGCATGCAAAAGCCGTTGGCATATTACCATCATTAGCCATCATTTCCCAAAGCTTGGAGGCAAAGGAGAGGCCACCCACAGTGCTTTTCTTGGGCCTGGGCTTTCTACTTGGACGACAAGTTAGCATTGAAACTTGGAGCATTTTTGACTTTGCTGTGACAAGGCGTTGCGCCCGTTACATTGGTTACTGTAGACTCCTTGCATTTCGCATGTCTCAAGGACACAGTGGCGAATCGCGCCATTTTTACATGAAGCTCTGGAGTCGATGGGGATGAGAAACCTGGCTCAGACCCGAAAATCCCGAAAGAAAAAAGAAATAGAAAGAGCAGGCAAATACTAAACAACATAGAATTAAGAGGACATTCGACACGTCAATGTAAAGGCCAACAGAAGGTGGAGACTTTCGTCAACTTTCTCACACAACTGTACTATACGTTAGCTTTCAGACTTTCTTGATGTTCGCAAACTGGAACACTGGCCATGCCAACGCAGACTGCACAAGTCAAACCAGAAGGCTTCCTCCAGTAGAATAGTTTTCGATAGTTGGATATAATTGGACAAATCAATGCTGACTGAGCTGTGTTTCAGCAGATACCTGAAATGGCAAAGACATCACATACTCTGGCATGTTCCTTGCATTTTCTTGACACATACTGTCGCATACTGTAAACAAACTAAGGTGGAGCTGGCCACTTCGTCTCTAAAAGTCCGACAAAAGAGACTTCAAAAAGCTGCAGTTGGTGGGGTGATTTAGTGATTTAGCATGCATTAGCATGCAACCGATGCAAGGTTTGCCTTTCATGGAAGACAAACGGAGGTGGCGGGGTGACTAGCCTTGTCCAACCGACTCCTACAGTAGATCTACAGTAGTATCTGTTTCTCACAATTGTACATGGATTCACCAAGGTCGTTCCGTCCAAGTCGTGTATTTGGTCAATTGAAGTGTATGCGCCCGCAGTCAAAGATCGCTGAACCGTCAAGTTATTGAGACAGCAAATTTTGAGTAGCATTTGACTTGTTTTTAGCACTTTTCGAAATAATTGAAAACGAACACACCATGGTGCCTTTCTGCGAGAACATGTTGCAAGTCCAGTACCGCAGTTGAAAAAACAGATTGTCTTTGTTTTAAGTGACATTGTTTTGAGTGACCCTCCTGTCAATCAGATGCCAATCATGTTTGTTGTCCAGTTTGGCTTTTCAGGGAGGCCAACCAATATATGCAGACTAGTATGATTCGCACCCATCAACATGGATAAGAGCCAATTTTCCAACTCGACTTGAGCCATGGTGGGCTAAGCCAAGCTTCATAGACATGCCAGTGTGGGGCTTCCCGGCAAGATGCTTTGAATGCTGGTCTTGGTGCAATTTGTAAGTTTGGGCCTCTGATGCTCATAGAAATGGTGTATGGAACCTGGTCACATGCATAGAGCCCATCGGCATGACTGCAATTTGCTCGCTCCAATGTGCGAGCGAGCAAAAGTCAAGTCAAAACACTCAAGTCAAAACACTCGCAATTTGAAAGCAACTAGTGGTTTCCAGTATTTATCGTTTCCACTTTGGAGCATTTCGAAGATTTTCTCTGCTTCCAATGCTTCGGTTTGTATCGCTCCAATTTCTAGAGCTCCCTGCTTCTGTATTTGGTTTTCTGCTGCAGAAGGTATCAAGATCAATGAGAGAAAGATAGAGAACGATAGATCAACTACCGAGGATTACCTAGGGCATGAGTGATACATCTAGCTTGTTCCCACAGTGTACAAGGTCCTGCACGGAACTTTGAACCTTGTCAGGCCCAAGCCCTTCGATGACATTGACGTTCCGGACGACTTCGTTTTGCCAGAAGGATTGATGATTGACGATGATTGGCAGGTGGTACGCCTGACAGATGTCATATTGCTCAAAAGACCAGTAAACTCAAAATCGCCCTGACTGCGCCTGACTAAAATAAGTTTCTCATAGTTTCTCATAGTTTCTCTCTGATTTCTCATGTTGTTTCCTCGCTTTCGTCTTGTGTCAAGATGTGTCAAGATGTGTCAAGATGTGTCAAGATGTGTCTCAAGTGCAGTACGGCTGTAGCTTTGGTCAAAACAGACTAGTGACTACGGTAACTCGGATTCAGTTAGGACAACAGTTTCGTCTTGGGACCTGGAGGAAATGTTGTCCGTGGCCAGCTGCTTTTCAAGAACCTCGGATGGATCGCATGGATGCACAACGTTGCGTATAATTGTTCGTGATTCGAGAAGGCAGATGCGTGCTTTCGAAACACCATGAACAGTATTGCTGTAATTTGTATCATAGTCGAAAGATGAGGTCAGGAGATGAAGGTCTAGCCAGGAATCTTTCAAGTCTTGTGTGCGTAAGTGATTCTCCAAGGAAGCATTGTGCCCAGCGGGAACCTGAGTTTTTGTGCAGAAGCTCGTTCTTACTACGGCCATCAAGACATGAAGACCAAGGCAAACGAAAGGCTTCCAAGACCCACGATAGGTATTCATAGGTAGGTACGGGCTACTCTTTGTTATAGGTTTGCGATGAATTTGCGTAGTACGAACCGATTCAAACAGATGCGTGCGCACTGTGCATGGCTCAGCACAGGTGTCACACGATCCGAAGAGATGGGACAAATCCATACGGTTTGGGTCTCAGAGCACAGTCAAGTGATCCTGCTTAGACGCGGAGATACACAGTTTGAAAACTTTCAACTCTGCTATTCAATAATTTGAAATGGGATTTTTGAATATGTTTTGCTGTGTTTGGACCACAGGAGCCAAGAATTACTCCTGTGGTGACCTGCGCAAAGCAAGCATTTATGCTTTTTTTTATCCGTTTTGTGCTAAAGAAAAACATCGAAAAACGGCAGTATAGTCTGTTGACCCTCAGTAGCAGACGCATCAAGGGTGACGCTTTCTGCACACAGCAAGGGGTGTCTTTGTCCCAGGGGAGCTTTTCCCCAAATCCAACAAGAATTCTTGAGTTTTGCATACGAACGGGACATGACTCCTGACCAGGCACTTTATTGGGGCCCAACCTCTATGGTGTGATGGGCCGTACCGCCGCCATGAATCAAAGATCAGGCAATCGCTTTTAGATTTCATAAGTAGAGGTGACCAAGAATGATTGATATCTCTTTTGACTTGTTAACGCAAGCTCTTGTTCATTGGCACAGGAGAGAGAGAGAGAGAGAGGAGTAGGATTCCGATGCAAATATCAAGCTGACAAGGAAACAAGGAAAATCATGGAAAATCATGGAAAAGCCATAAATGTGTTTTTGCATGGCAAATTATCGGTAAATGTGGCCAGTGAACACTGTATGCTTTTACCGATGCACGTCTCAGACCGTCTCCGACGCTGTCAGGCTGGGCGAAATATTCCACGAAGCTCGAATCCAGCGGCATCCTTTGGACCGAAAGGTGCCTTTCAGTCGCTACCTCCGCATTTCTTTGATCTTTGATTTTCAGTACAGTATTGTGCGTCAGGTTGCTTGAGTACCGGACAGCACGAGACTATCTTGCCTTTTGATGAACAAACATGAACAAACTAGCAAGTTGATACATGTTGATACCAACCATTCAAGAATCGGCGCTTTCGTGATGTGCGAAGGAACATGATGGCATTCCTGAAGAATCCCAAAGCGTTTGTGGGCGGTGTCATCAACATGAACTTCCGGGGCATCGAGAGCTGGCAGGAGCGTAGACTCTATCCGACTGAGCAGGTTGCCACACAAAAGCAGCCAGCAGCCAAGCAAGACAGTGATATATATATATATATATTGAAATAGTATTAGTGATGATATTTGATCATGATTGTATTCGATGGTGAAGCCCTATCACAGTATGTGAGACTCGGAGCAGTACCTAATACATGAATGGCGTATTGACATGCATGCAGCCCCTGTTTGGCAGGAGGCGTGCAAGTCCTTGCATTAAGATTAAGACTGGTTTGGTCATTTGATAGTTCCATTTTGCTTATATAGCTAGCAGGGAAGGCCAAGGCAACCCGAGCCACTAAAATCACTAAATCATTTTCTGGTGTGTAGCCCAGAATGCTTGATAGAACGTGACATGCATATATCCGGCCTGCATGGTGAAGATCCATGAAGATCCATGAAGATCCATGAAGATTCGTAGCGTGTTTGGCGACAAGTTTGGCCAGGACCGGGTCGATTTGATCCACTACCTGCAGAGAGCTGGTCACGAATCATGGATGGCAAGGATCTCAGTGCCCCACGTCATGCGGACGTCGCAGAGGGATGTAGCTGGTTGTTTCATGTCGTTTCATGTCGTTTCATGTTGTTTCGTGTTGTTTCGTCAGTCTTGTGGTTCTGCGTATCACCATTCTTCACCATGTTTGTCACACTGGAAAGGTGCAGGATGGTACTCCTCACACCCAGAAGCAATGGTGGACTAGGCGCAATGTCGAAGGACCCTGTCAACTGTGGTTTCACCAATTGTCAACTGTATGTACCTCTCCATTACCTTCCTGCATCTGTCAAAACGGCCTGTGACTGGAGAAAAGAATCAGTGATTTCGGGTGGTCTCCCTGTAGGATATAGAGATCATTGGAGGACCTTTTGAACATCAATAATCCTGGTGTTTGCTGAATGTAGGCTGCATGAACTTGCTTTAAATACAAATTGTTTGAGTGGTCAACTGAGTGCATTGACTACATTGACTCCTGTGAGCAAAGATGATCCAATGCAGGGATTTCCAACACAACTACCACTGCCAGGGGCATCTCTGGACCGACCCAAAGCTACTGGGAGGCCGATAAGGAGTAATCTTGGAGACACTTTTTGTTTTTGCATTTTTGGGAAATGGTGTTGATTACTGTATCCACAACATGATGAGAGTATCTTCAGAGTCATTCTCAGCTTCTGTACCAGTTCTCTTGACACTTTTCCAAAAAATTGAGACCATGAACGGGTTTGCACTTGGCTTTGCACTTGTGCTGCCGGTCAAGATATGGACCTACGAATGGCTGAACAGACTTGGCAGATTTCCAATCCCAGCAGGTCAACGCGACCAGTAAGCAGCTGAAACCCTGGCAGCATGCATGGCGAAGTGTGAGCAAAAAGGCAGGTTCACAAGCAGACCCTTCGGAAGGTTTAGATAATGATATTTCTGTGGACGTAGCGTTTGGCGAAATTCTGCATCTATGACTTCGGAAGGATTCGGAAGGTGCAATCCGGAACTGGTTTCATCTTCCAAGCTTTGGGCTGTCAACACCTCGAAACTTGTTTGCCGTTGAGCTTGAAGCACCGACATGATTTAACCCAACATTAGAGAGTTGAAGCACAACCAGAGCTACAGCATGATGTGATTTGTGATTTTCATATCAGGTGGAACGGGGCAAAGCACCAATTGAAGGGCGCCTCTGCGTCATGCAACGTTTACTAAACGCTCTTCGCCTTCAGACGCATTAAGACACAACTTTGTACTTCCAGTGCCCTGCAGGTGGAGGATACGAAGAGACAGGTATGGGACAGGCAGGAGCTAGAACTGACTGCTCCGAAGACCACTAGTTTTATACAGTAGTTGTGTGGAAAGCAGACTTTGTGACTTCAGGGCAAGGAAAGTGTGATGTGAATCGTTTTGCTAGTCGAACACACTTCGAAAAATGTTGAAAACTCAAGAAGACTGAGAATAGCTGAAAGATGTCGCTTGGTCCGCTGCCAGTTTGGGCATTCCTTCAGCCAGTGATGGCATCGAGAATGAAGTTGAGGACATGCTCTGGTCATATTGCAATTATGCAATAGATCCGAGCCATTTGAGCTCTAGGCTTTAGCTGGGCTTGGGCTTTAGCTTTTTCCACAAAACGACTTCGTAAAGTCCGCCGTGTTAGGCAGAAATTCCGCTTTGAATTTTATTTCTAACCCGCCTGACGTGAAGCCAATATTTCGGGCAAGTTGATTCAAACGGATCAGATCAGGAGAAAGATATCTCCACTTGGAGAAGATTGCAGAAGGCCTGAGAGAAGTTGATGCAGTTGCTTTAAACAGACCCTCAGAACATGTGTAATTAGTGATTCTAGTGGTACTTTCTTTGCCCATCTCAGCTTGCTCCTGTATTCTGGGATCGTGTTGTGTGACAATCTTGCTCTTGACTGACTTGGCCTGTTTTCTTGCCCTGTGTTTTGACACGCTGCGGCACTGACCCTAGCATTTGGTACAAGCAGACGAGTCTTCTAAGAAATGAACCATGCCAAATGAATAACAAAAAACAAATGAAATCACATGAACACAAACAACTAAACAAATGATAACAAATAAAAGCAAATGACAACAATCAAACTCCGTGGTTCAACAGCAACCGGGATTCTAATGATTTAATGGATTCTGTGACTGCCACACCTGTCACATGTGCTGTGGCTGGTGAGGTGGAAAACGCCGTAATGGCCGCCTCGATGAAGCGCAGTTACAACTGGCCGCCGCCAGAGGCATTTGTCTAACTTGTTTGTTCGAAGATCTCGAAGCATCCCTATGTGAACAGCCTGAAAGTTTCATATGTGTTTGCTTCAACGTGTGTCATTCAATCATATTCAATTTAACATATTTTAACATATATTTTAACATATATTTTGACTGTATGGAATTTGTACATGCGAAAGTGGAGAAGGCTGTTGACTGCTAGGGATCCTTCCCGATCTAAACCAGACCTGCTGAGTTGTCAAGATCATTTTTGCAACAGAGCTCGCAACGTGTCCTGAAGGTCATCCAGGAAGGGCCTCAAAGAAAGGCAAATGTGCCAAGATGTGCCAAGGGTCTGAGAGACACTGGAAAGACAGGCTTTAGTCAGATGCCGAAAGATAAACGAACATAGGCGTCACATGCATATCACATGCATCCAATGCTTCTAACTTAGAGAAGGCTCGTAGGTCATTGAGCCAAGGCCTGCAGCGTGTCGCTTCAGGTGTCTCCGGCACCTCCAGCACCGCCTCCTTCTGTCATGAACCGAGAAGATTTCTGGGGACATCTGTCGTATTGCTGTAGCCGCAAACACCACCATGTTCGAAGAAAACCTTGCAGGGATTGCAATGTGAGAGTAGTGGTCTATACCTTGCAAAGCCACCATATAATTACATAGGCGAGGATTAGGAAATTGCTTGCTTTTTTGGGCCAAAATTGGGCCTGACGGGGCGGATTCCTTCTGTCAAGGCGTTTGAAAAAACTGAAGTCCCTTTGCCGTCGAATGACTGGACCCCAGAGCCGACAGGGTCAACAATTGCGCACAGACTGTAATTAGACAAGCAAAAATGGGGGTTGTGCTTGAAACCTGACTTAAGACAAGATGTTACAACTGCTCAGCGCTTGGATTCGCTGTCAAAGCATGTCTCACCCCCACAATTTGAGCATGGGTCACAACCACTGTCTTGAAGGGTTGGGTGCCGGAAAGCCAGGGCTTTCACTGGGGATGGTTTGCCGCTAGGTCAACTTGTCAACAATGCAGAACTTTGCGTAAATATGCTCATTCCATCTCATTCCAAAAATGAACACAATCACGCTGAACAGACTTGCAGATTCACCAAGGTCGCAGCATGTGAAGAGCGTGCTGCTGAGTCACGCGGCACTAGACCAGAGCGTTTTTGTGAAGACCCATTGCCCAGGAAATTCAACCTTTTAGTCTTGATTATTTTCATGCCGCTCCGCTGATTCATGTGCTGAGATGAATTTGGCTGTGATAGTTGGTTGGTAAGTCTATGTATCTATCACATGCTCGAGCGGCCGTTTTGAATTGCTCTACTTGCATCTACTCAGCAAGAACTCTTACGAGTCACAAGAGAATTCAACATTGCTAAGTGGTCAGATTTTGCTGTTTCAGCATCTTTCAACTCTGTCAATTCAACAGGACACCTTCAAGTCCGATGGTCAGACGCTCAGTTTGTTTCTCCGGTGGTTCCAAAGACAGTGCCGGCGTTCTGTGGACAATGTATACCACAATGGTTGAAGGTAAAGGCACGCCATGCCGTTAGTTAGGATGGATGTCGGTAGGCAGACAAGAAACTGCTACTGTAGACTGTTGGACAAGTGAGGAGAGACTCCGTAGACATGTAGAACTCGATCAGAATCGAGCACAGGTACTTGAGACCACCAGGACTCATGAATAGAGGGATGAAACCACGATGGGCTACTTATGACATCTTATGACATCTTGTGACTACCTGTAGCTTAACACTCTAAGCCAGGCTGCCATTGAGTTCTGCCCATTGCTGCACCTAATATTCTTGTAAAATCTGGGCATTCTTGGTATTGACTGCACCAAGATAGCAGCATGTCTTCGTGAAATGCTTGGTGTCTGAGATTTGGAGATGTGTGACCTCCTCTTCCTCCTTCTTCTTCTTCTGCTGCTTCTTCTCCTTCTCCTGCTTCACTTTGTATGTTCAACAAAGATTCGTTGCTCAATAAGTGTTGAGATTGAAACTGTGCTTAGGAGGGCTACTCAATGACGAACGTCACTCAGGTTGGCTCATACCATCAATTCCAGCCACCGTCAGACTCAGGGCCTGCTCCTTACCTCCTTGGGCTTTGACGCGCACCACGAAGTGCACATGAGCCAACCAATTTGTCAACAGTTGTCATCAAATCTGGTAGATTCGGGTAGACGAACACCCCCTTTGCAAAAAAACTCTCCTCTCCGAGAGCAGAGAATTTGCGAATCCAAAACGATGGATAGATCCTCACACCAGAATTACATACCCAATTCAAGATTCTTGAGAGTTGCAAAGGAGCAGAAAATTCTGCACCACATCTTTGGACGGTCACGAAAGCCTTTCAAGATCTTTCAACCTTGGTGGTTCACCTGTGGTATAGATTGATTTGCCTTTGATCCAGAGAGGGACCAGCTTGCTATTCCAGGCATTCTGGAGTACCGCATGTCACTCTTTGTAGCTAAACTGTGACAGACTATACTAATGTGAGCGGTGTGGAGTCTGATGATCCTTGGAATACGTACTATGATGTATTATGCTTGAATTAATTAACACCCTCCACTTTGCTGTCCGAACTCCTGATTTGCAGACCAGACAAAGCACATCAAAGCACCACTGTAGGTCAGAGTCAGCGCCAGAGCAAGCAAGATCGACAGATCACAACGCAGGCGGGGCAACTCAATTTCATCACAGAACCTCCAGGCATCGAATCTTCATTAAATCTATCCGAACTCTCGTCTTTTGCCTTCTCTTGTCTGGGCGCAGCTCGACAACCTTCAGATGGCCCTGGAGAGATTCACAGTCTTTCGAACATTCTCAAAACAACTCTGGAGGTTCTTGAGAGACGAACGAGTGGCGACGCCTGGAGGTGGCTCACCTTGAGTAGTAGTGATCAGCTTTGGTGAATTTCATTCTTTCATTTCAAACGGATGTAAATATACATGTGTATATATATATATATCTCTCTCCCTCTCGCTCTGCACAGGGTACTTGCAGCTTGATAATAGGGGTTGAGCTTCAACCATGCATTTCGTGAGTATATACTCGTACTTCCAAACAACTTCAAATTGGGTTGCCTCCGACAGGCGCGTCTTTTTTAGTCGATCTCCTTGTAGTTTCTGAAAGGTCAAAACGGTGGGGTGATGAGACTTGAGCTGCAAGGGGACAGGAAGAACTCAAACTTGGGACTTCTTGATAGTGCCGAGTGCCCAGGTATACAGCCGGATGAGGGTGCTACCTATTGCTGCTACATTTTGATGGAGACCAGCTTTGCCAAATCTGGCCTGAGTTGGTCCAGTTGTGTAAATAGTTAGCGGCATTCCATGGCTTTGTTGCCAGAGGATTCTCTTTGCTCAAGTTTTATACATTGTGCATTATCCGTTCGTTCAACATCCTCAACAACAAACTCATGGAAGGGCCAATTCGGACGAAGTATTAGGCCTTTGTCCCCAATGTGTTTTCCTTCCATGCAGCTTTCGGAATCGAAAGGCTCTTGGAGACTTGGAGACTAGCCATGTACCACTGAAAAACATGAAAAACTCCGCTGTAGTGCCCTCGATCTCATTGGATGTTTATTCCTCAGCATCGGGTCTTCAACTTTGTGGCTGGTGCTAGCTCTGGTTGTGTACCAGCTGCGCCATTGTCATTGGAGAGAAGAAAATGCTTTGGAGCGGTGTCGGTGAACTTGCCTGGGACCTCACAGATACTTTGAGCTATATTCAGAACACCTGAGAGTTGCACCTTTCACAGTGCTTGAACACTGTTCAGCCATGATATGCATTTTGCCGCGCTAGGCTCTGCACTGCATTTGTCGTGCCAAATTTCAGCATGTCAAGATGTGACAAGATTTAATAAGACACGAAATTTGTCAAACCCGTTTCTGGTCAGGACACGGACAATGTGCGACCTACCGCAAGTTGGCTCTTAGTTGAGAACAAACTTGCAGATCAAGAACAAGACACTGTAGACATTCACCTCCAGTAAGCTTGAGAACAACCTCATATTCATCAGCATGGATCGATAAAAGTGTCTCAGATGAGATCTAGATTCCACCTTTGCAAGCCCTGGAACACTTGATTAGTAAGCAGAGCTAGTGTGAGGCCTAAACTTTGGCAGCCATAGCAGCTCCCTACGTAGTTATATTCATAGGTTGTGCTGCTGCACCACAAAAACTAAACTTTGAAACAAACTTTGAAGGTCTGAAACTGCCTGACTTTGCTTGAAGCTGCATCCGTTCGATCTCAGCTTCTGATTTTTCTCCTCTCTGTCATGCTTCGGCTAGTCTCTCCAGTTTGTCAATGTCCAGCTTTTTACCCCAGTAGCAGCTCCAAGTCTTTCCGTTGTTTGCCTGAATTCCCATGCCATGGCGAAAGTGGGCCGCCGCGGTGGCAGTGTGAGCTCAGCAGCAGCTTCGCTTCTGGGTGCTGGCGCAGGCGGCCACCAATCCATTGAAAATTGAAGCCAACAGTTTCTTAAAGCCTTCTAGGAAGATACGATGAGAAGATAAAGACAGACAAGATGTTGAGATGTCACCTTGTCCCGATGGCAGGGCAAGACATAGATGCAGAAGAATGCAGATGTTTCTTTCATGTCCTTTCATGAATCTAATGGCATCATGGAGATTGATTGATGGACTCCAGTCCGTGAGGCGTAGCACTGCGGGCTATCCACCAATGCACAAAAGCGTACCCCAACTCTGGGACTAGTCTTTCGAAGGTTGAAGGATACTGCAACACAATGCAATACATATCCCCTAAAATGGGTACCAAAGAGATTTGTTTCTTAGAACAGGCAAGGGCTGCGGATCAGACACCTCTTTCATTCCTGGTGGTTTGTGGTGAAGTCGGTACTGGTAGACAGGAACTTGGCTAAATTTAAACTATATACGGTTATATACGCATTATAGATTTGCAAATGATTTATACATGTGTCTGTATCCGTGCAAAGATATGTATGTTTGTATACCCACATATATATATATACACATGCACATGTACAAAATTATACATGAACATAATATGCATAAAACAACGTATACAAAAAATGCTGCACATATCTATAGAGTTCACTGAGTCATTGAGCTTGCTGAACTTTGACGCAAAGATGCGCGCCCGTTGAATGCCTGTCAGGAGGCGTGGAAGAGCTTTGTGAACAGTTGAGGGACAGCTTGGGCTGGGATGAGTGGACCTCACTGACATTACCTTCAGAAGACAGTTGCCCACCAGGGTTCACCGTAGTCTCCATTCCACATGCGGAAGCGAAGCAGAGTCAGATAGCAGAAGATAGGAGATTGAACACCACTTGACAGTGCAGCAGAAACACTCTTTGCAAATCTCTGCGACTAGATTCAGTTAGAAAAGGAACCCAGGATCTGATAGGCTGGGAGGGAACGCGGTTGAAGATTGCCTTTTCGGGTTTTTACCAGGAGGCCTTTTAAATACTTCAGTTTTCAAACCCTGAAGATTCAAAGCTTCACCGTGATCAACTATTCCTGAGAGCCATAAGTTTAGGCGTTGCTGCTTTGGATGCTTTCGAACATCGACAAATCTGTTATTGGTTGTGCTGTTTTGATATGTTGTACATTGTTGTATATGTTTCAGTTTTTCTGTTTGTTTGTGGTTGAAAGAACACAGTGACATAGATGTCACAAAATTGCACTTGGGAGGACGACGTCGTTGCCTGGGCTCTACTCCGCTGGGAAGTGGGTTCCGGCACCTTCGTGCGTTCCAAGCTGGTCCGGGGTCCCCAGCCATGATCCCTTCGTGTCTAACCACAAACGGCTCGGAAAACCAACAAGCAAACCCTTTAACCCCCTAAGGCACAGAAAGGCAGGGCGTTGCTGTAAGACGCAAAGATACGTTTGGCACGTTCAAGAACGTTTCACTTCCCTGAGCATTTGAGCATTGCTGTGGGGCAATCAGATCCAATCAGACCTCGTCCTTTTGTTCCTGTCTGTCCAACTAGTTATAGAACAGCAGAATCGCGGACGCTCTTTTTTCAATCTCAAAGAGGAGGCTTCTAGCACACTTTTCCCGATGGCCTGGTCTTTCTTGGAGATCCTCTCACGACAGGTTCTTTCATGATGGCAAATGATATTCTCTAAGCAACTCTTGATTGCGTCCCACCTTCACATCATCCCAATTGAGTGTGTCTTTTTAGATTTGAATTGTCACCATTTTCGATGGACCATAGCATTTACAAACTTTTTTGATTTATGATTTTTGTTTCTCCTTTGTTTCTCCTTTGTTTCTCCTTGTGAGGTTGCCATCCACTTCAATGGAGAAGAAGTTCCTGCTGTCCGACGAGGACGGCTCAACGCCCGGAGCGGAGAGGTCATGGCTTTGCTCGGCGAGGCGCCTCCGAATGCGGTGCCCAACAGACATCCAGCGATCTCCACGGTGTCAGTTGAAATCAGCTGATGTCAAATGTCTTTCTGAATTTGCTATATTTTCTATGTCATTCCTAGGGTGATATTTCTTGGTTTGAACTAGAATGGTCAGCCAAGGGGATTTTGTCAGGTCCAGATTCCAGCAGAATCTTTGTCGAATCATGATTTGCTTAAGGAAAACCCGTTTGTCAAATCATGACTAGTTTAGCTGCCCAGCTTTGAAAGGAAGGAATCCCAATGCCAATCACAGAAAGGTGCTGCCATGTTCCCTCTGCAGGCGCATGCAACTCTGGAAGTGAAACGGAAAGAGGACGCTTTGCGTCTGAATGTAGGTGTACTAGGGACCAAGGATTGGAAAAAAAATACTGGAGACGAAGATGCGCAAAGATGGCTCAAGTAGGATAAAGTTGAGGAAACGTAGGTGGCTTGCCCTGACAAAGTATTCGTTTTGAAGGATGCACAGCCATGAGTTGTGTGTTTTTGGCTTGTGCGGCCGTGCCCCTTGTATTGAACGGCTTACCCGGCTTCTTGTCCCTTGCCGAGGACCTTCATTTGAACTTCATTTGCGAACGGCTCATGAAGGCCACAGTCGGAGCCACTGCACAAATTTATAGCTCATTCTGCTTTTGGCTCAGTAGATCTGTCAGCGCAGCAGATGGAAGGAAGAATGGATTTTGTTTCTCAGGATATATCAAGATAGTGTGTGTATATATATATATAATATATGTATATGTATAAGATATACATATATATATATACATATATATATATAAGATATATATATATATATATATACAATATGTATATATATATATATACACATACAATATATATATATATGAAAAGATATATCAGTAGTTGCGTTATTGTATATATATATATGTATACATTATATATATATATTTCCATACGTATATACTTTGTGCATAGTTGAGTCTGCGCAGCTCCTTGGCCTTCCGTATCGCCACTAATTTGCTTCACTTTGGGAGCTTGACTGGCTGGTTTGAAGACCTGACAGAATTATACATTACATAGTTACATATAGTTACAAATTGGAAGATGCCCGAAATATCCTGAAACAAGTAGTAATTAGATCTAATGAATGCTTTGCAGGCTTGCAAGATCATCCAGGCATCTGCCATGCCCAGCGTGTAAGCACTCCAGTGTACCTGCAGGTTCTCACTGCTGATGCCATGGAGAAGTCGATGTCTGCAGAGGAGAACCACCCGGCCAAAATGGCGTTGGGGCGTTGGGTGTGTTGAACTATGTGAAACCTGACGTTCACGCACGGTTTTGCTTGTTTTGTCTCCAACACAAACACCAGGGCCTGTGGGCTGCGGGCTGTATCCTTTTGATCGAACATGGTGTGAGTCCTGCACTTGGTGAAGGCCCTCCGAAAAGACTATGAAAACTTGATTGCTGAGCAGAAGATGAAGAAGGCGCAAATTTTGAGCCAAAAGTACAGGAGGCTGCAGTGTTCGATGTATATGTAGCTATATACATATGTGCTGTAGACCTAAACAATCACACACACACACATAAGTATGCCAGGTGCCAATATATCTTGTAAGAGCATTGAGTACGGGCTGCTGGCTGTTCACTTTTGTCCCTTAGCAAAGTCATCGAGGTTCCCGAACTAAGAGCACCTCAGTTGGCAATCTTGCATGGCATGATCGTGTCGCATTGATTCGCATCGCAGTTTGTTTTGAGGATCTCTCGTACTGACCACCTGTGTGACCTCGCCTTGTACCTGGCCAGGCTTCAAGTCAGAAGAGCATAGGTCCACGCACTGCCAAGGCCGAATTCGCCCACCTTCATCACCTTAACATCTTACAGTATCATACAATATCAGTATAACTTCCATACCTCTTTGTCAGCCTGTGAGTTGCAAGCTCTTGGAGAAATAGGTTGAGGGCCTCACATTTGCAGACCTGCTTCTCTCAGTCTCTTTGAGTGGACTGGACAGTGGCACTTTCTCTGGCTGCAGGAGACCCAGAAAAACATCACCGTAGACTGGGCGCTTTCAGCAGTTGGTGATGCCACAGGGTTCCTTGGTGGGGAAGGGGTATCAAAACATCCCTTGTGGGGACAGAAATTTGCAGCCCATGCTGAATTGTGCTGGATTTCTGGTTTTGTCCTAATGATCTTAATGTACCTGATCCCCAAGTGTTTTTCTTTTTTTTAAATAGCGTGTATTGTATTTCAAGTCATAGGTGTCAATGGCTTTGGGACCTCAACAAGTACAGTAGAAGAGAGGCAAAAGTCGCGTGGAGGGCAATCCCAAATACTGTATTGCTATCATGCCAATGGAAATTCCACAGGGATCCACCAACAGCAATCGACAATGAACATGCCGCGACAACATCAGCAACACGCCAACTATCACAAACGTGGTCCTCTCTTGAATCAAAATAAGCTACTGAATAGGTTTCGACGGGCTTCGATGGGTTTCGACCTGGTGCTAACAGTACCGAACTGTTGAGCTCCTTGTGAGGCCATACAATTGGGCACTTTTGGAGCCTGAGAAGTTGGAGCTTCACAATGCTGGTTATGGTGGCATCGTGGAGTCGGGGAAGCCAAGAAATGCCCTGTACTGCACACGTTGAATGATGCACATCCTCGTAAGTAATCAGAAGTACAGAAATAAACTTGTGTGTCGCATGTATCTTTACCTCTTCTGCTGTTGGCAAGTGTCTTTCAGGGCTCCAGTCTGAACTTTAACACCAACACTGCTTTAAAACTTCAATGCCGACTTTGCTTTTTTTCTTCCCTCCTCATCTTTGGTTGGCCGATGGCTCACGTGTTCTTAACATGACCTCCAACATCTTGCGTATTCTTTAGATTTGGAATCCGAAAAAATGGTGAACTCTGCCAGGATGAAAGACTGGCTGAATGAGGACATGGTACTCTTCGGAATGGTCCGTGACTTTGGCCAATTTCCAGCATCGCCTAACCATGGCTGCAACAGAATCTATTCAAACAGCAAAGCCAAGCAGAGCAAAACCGGACATTTCTTCTGGATCCTGGATCCTTCTGAGCATTTCTGGGCCAGGCTTCACCTTTGGACGTGAAAAAGCAGCCAGCACAATGGAGGGCATGACGGCAGCACCTAAAGTTGTGAAGTGCGCCTCAAGCAAGTGCAAGATTCAGCGAGCAACAAAAACCAAAGGGTGAGTATGAGTTTGTCGAAGCAATGAAGCATCCTTGGCAGACACCTAACACAGCCAGTTGACACAGCCACTTCAATCATTTGAAACCCAGGTACGTGTTCATCCATTGGGCCCTGCACTGGGAGATGCTGGGATGATCTGGGATGAATGATACCATCCATTCTACTATATAATGTTCTACCTGTCTTTGCCCATGTGGCATTCATGGCCTTCATGGCATTCCATCCATTCATTGCTTTCAGCTCAGGTTGGACCAAAAGTGTCCGCAGTCAGGCGGCTGCTCAAATGGAGTATCGGTATGCCACAAGAGTCAACAGTTGTGAATAGACATCAATGTTGTAGCAGTTGCCAACCACCTATGTAGAGCTTTTTTGCCCAGCTACACATGTTCAGGCGCGGCAAATGGAATGCAAAGCAAAAACAAGCTGATGCCCAGGTGGGAAAAAATCAAAGCCCCAACCGCTTGCCGACACTCTTTTGAAAGTGCGACATTGGTTTCCTGCTCCCAGCCATGTCCTTTCTTTTTAAAGCTTCTTCTATTTATTTCTTCTTTCAGAAAAAGACACCTGAATGGGTTCCAAAATGTGGCAACTGCACAATTTGCTTTCTGACATTTGTGCCTCTGCTAGTTGTTGCTGTAGTTCTAGGATTTCATGAACTGGTTAACTGGTTGATCTGATTGTGACAGGGTTGCATCTCTTTAGTCGCCTTTCAATTGTGACAGAATGACTGCGGAGCACTGAGACACACATCTGCAAAAAAGGTGCGGTCAATTTGCAACATCACCTTCCGGCGAGAGGCACTACTTGCATGAGCTGATTTTGTTTGTGGTGGGGCTGGGAACCTGTGCTCGGCAACGACAGTGACTTTTTCATTTCCTTTCTGACCAGCCAGCAGCTTCCATGAGCGTGGCCGGGGCACCTTTTTTATTTATCCTTGTCACTGAAGCATATTCAGCCCAATGGTGAATAGAAAAGTCCAAGATGTCTCAACGATGTTCTACATATAGAGGACAACTGTTGCGAATCAATTCACAAGCAACAACCTTAGCTGCCTTAGCCGCCTTGGCCGCCGCCTTGGGATTGGAGGATGGGAGCGTTTGCTGGGCTGCACAGGCACACAGTCTTGATGACTTGGACCTTGGAGATCTGATCTCCGAGCTTTTGCGCAGGGGTCACAGAACTATCACAACTGCTTGCATTTTTCAAGATGATCCTGATTGATGAAAATCGATGTAAACGGTGATTCTCTTGGGAGAAACACAGGCAGTCTATGATTCGGTATTGGATCGCTTGTGAGATCACTTCAAGCTTCTGTATATAAGGCTTGGCGGTAGTGGATGGTGCAGTCAGCGATGCTGGCAAGAGCCAAATCTCAGTAGAGGAGAAGCCCGCGCCGCAGGGCAGACGTGAGATGATGAGACAGACCCATGCGCGCGCACACACACACACACACACTTGAACAGAAACATCTTCACGAATTGGGTAGCTAGAGTGCATTTCACGTGCAAACCACACTCCCATTAACTGGTCCTGACAGGAAAGTTGCAAAGGAGAAATGAGGAGTAAAACATCAAATAAGTCGGCAAATAAAGCGTCATGATAATCATCAAACAATAGGCAGATTGCGGAAACCATGCAGTGCAGAATCAATTGAAAATCGACTTGCCGGTGCTTGGCTTAGCCGGTCGCCATATCTGGTAGAAATGAAGCAGGTACAAGTGGTTGATCAGACCACTCATCCACCGAAATGCCATAGCTTCGTTGGACTGGATAGGCAAATCGGCTCCAGTCCCCCTGCAGAAGTTAGTAAAAGTGTAATACAGAGAAAACCCGAAACGACCAACACCAGACATCAAACGTTCCAATGAGTGAAGCTATCGAGTCAAAGTAGAAGTTTTACATCTCTTCAGATGTTACACACACACACAAACACAAACCATGGCTCCCAAATCAATATAGTCAAACACGTTCATACGCCTCAGTTGTTGCAGTCTCTCGAAGATAATGCGGCAGGTGCATGCCTTCAGGATAGTCTCAAGTTTATGTCAGGAAATTACGAAATGGGAAATTACTCAGCAGTGCTGGTGACGGCGTAAGCTGAAAAACCATCTGTTTTTTGCTGGTGAACCCTCTCATGTTTGCAAGTGACACTTGCGATGCCGCTTTTCAGTGGTGAAGCCGCTTTGTAGATGAACATTCTCAAGTCTTTCCGGGTGAAACTTCTTTTCTTGATCAAACACCCTTGTTTTTGCCTGAGGTACGCCCCGACCTTTCTGGACAGATCCAGCCCGATTTTTTTTCGAACAATTTCCCAGCACAGGGGCAGGTCCGGGCAGGCATTTTGCACTCAAGCTAAGACTGTTGTGCACTGCAGTTTCTGTCTATGTACAGGGGTCTTGAGTTATGTCGCATTTTCATGTTGAAGTCGCATCGTCACTGGCGCCTGCCGTACGAAACAGCTTTTTTCTTAATCTTAGCAATAGTTGATTATTATGAAATTGTTGATTTCTCTGCGCGCCCACAGTGTTTTGTTGGTTATCTGGTT
>BGPT01000042.1:361391-394550 GCA_003297045.1 Symbiodinium sp. clade C Y103
GACTTCAGCGTCGTGATGTGCTTTGGCTTTTTCGTGGCGCCCGCCACACATGATGTGCCTTTTGCGGCGTGATGTGACTTAAGTCGAGAACTCGTATGTGTATATGTATATATATATGTAATTATATGTGTATACACACACACACACATATACGCACTGTATATAGTTATGCAGTGCTACATGTCTATGTTTTGCAGTTTTTTTGATACGTATGTTTGCAAGATATTCTTGGAGATTTGAGCAAGACGAAAAGGTCGTGAATTTGCAGTGTTGTTTGAAGGTAGATTGCACAAAACACAGTAAAATACAAGGGTTTTGTACTTGGTGTGATGAAAGACATGATCAATTAGAATGTTTTTGCCTCTTAGACGTTAGAAACACGTGGTATTTACGCGCTTCTTGCTTTGTTCTGGCGGCAAAAAAGCAATGGGAATGATAGCCGTGTTTTGGTGCTCTCAGCCCCTTTACTTTTGTCCATTTTTGGCTAGTCTTGAAGTCATAAGTAGTAGGTTTGGAAATTGCAAAAATGTGGCAACTGTCGGAAAGCGTTTCTTTTAATGATGTCAGCGAGTAGATGCAAAAAAACAGCTTTAACATGGGGTGTTTAGGGGAAGTCTGGCGCCTCGAAAATAGGATACATGTTATGTAGAGCATCATTGTTATTTGTGTTTCTGAAATCTCTTGGGATGGTGCGCTTGCCTTTTCTTCTCTTAGAAAAGCAGAAGTCAGGAACACGAGAAGAACATGAGGTTATGAAGTCTTTATGTACTTCGACTGGTGTTCTCCGAGAGAGTACAAAAGCGAGGAGGCTGGCTTTCCTTTTCCTCTCCTCCCTTCCCTTCTTAGGTAACTATACACATCAAACATGTACATCATATACACATGCCTTCCTTCCTGCCCTGTGATCACAACAATAGTGGCCACTTGAAGTATCCTGGAAGTGCAAAGTCAGCAGGAGGTCATTTCAAATGGCGGACCTGATCAGGGGAGAACGCTAAAGGTCAAGCTAATGCTTGACGCTATGAGGTTCTGCGTTTTGAGTTTCTCAGTCTCATACTCATCGTGCTAGGTGAATGGCAAGGCCATACCGTGTTTCACTGAAATTGCCTGGCGGGGCAAAACGCAGTGAGGAGTACATGGCATCATTGGCTTTGGAGAAGCAGCAAATCGAAGCGGATTTGGAGGCACCGAGAACACGCTGCATGGCCAATTTCAGTCATTGTTTAAATTGATGTAAATTGGTAATCAAAACATATGAAAACTTTTGGCATCCGAGTTGCAAGTGCATACTTCTTTGCATTTGCACTTTCACCGACTCCTGGCAAGAACACTTAAATGAGCGAAAGGTTGCTCGGGTCTATTCGGATCTCTAAGATACATGGATTGTAGGGGTCGCACTCCAAGTACTCATATTGTGCAGGATGAGGAAGCTGGACCTGAGCCCATCGGAGACGCGTGGGGGCACAGCATTTTCCGTTTCTACAGCAGTCCCCAAGTCTGAAAGATGCCAGTGCAAAGGTCAGGCTCAATCAGGAAACTTTGTCAGGAACTGGTGAAAGCTGATGGAATGTGTGATGTTTGAAGGTAAAACGGCACACCGAGAAATTCGCATCCCGTCCCATCTCACGGCCTCTGAGTTGGATACCTGTGTGGCTTCTGTACGAGAAGCTGGCGGAGATATGAATTGGGTGCTCCTAGGTCAGAGGCCTAGAGGGCCTAGAGCCCTAGAATCCTTCGTCATATCGACCTGGTGGGACGCTGGGAACGGAACTCAGTCGGGGTGTAAAAACAAACGTTTGCAACGTTGACACCTCGTTGACACCTCGTTGACACCTCGTTGACACCTCGTTGACACCTCGTTGACACCTCGTTGACACCTCGTTGACACCCACAAGCGTCACCCCAGAGAATGCTGCCTTCGGCCAAGTTGTTGTGTAGAAAGCGTCCCCAACACTGCTGAGTACACCATACGCAGCACTCTCTTCCAGTGATGCTGCACAAAGTATCAGGGTTTTAAAATCCCAAGTGACTCCCTCACGATGCTGCTTGAAGAATTCCACAAAATATGGCTACAGCATGCTACAGCCTACTGACCACATTTAACTGACAAGTTCCAGGATGCCTCCTGCTTTTTTGTTCCATCCAGCAAGTGACCATTTTTGTAAACGCCACTTCTCCTGGAGCCCCAAGTTATAGAGATGTTCTGGGCCAAGCAGAGTGCCTTGCTTAAATCCTACGCAGGAATGAAGAAACCAGAGACAGAAGTAAAGGCCGCTGTTGATTCAAGTTCTATTTGTTCAAAAGCAGTAGATGCACGTCCTGCCAGGATATGATTCAAATGATGCCGCATATACTGGCCAGACCTGTCCAGTCCAGTCGATTTCTCAATCGACTTGAAGTCAACATAGTTACTACCAAAAGTTGAGATCCCTGTATGTATGAATATCCAATCCATATCTGTTGATTTTATTTGAAGGGAATGCTACCATCTGTCATATCTCCAACATTTCGTTTCCTCCCTCACAAACAAGAATATCCTCTTGCTTGATGCGAGGCAGCTGCAGAAGCCAAGAAAGCAGAAGCGGACACACTGGCCAAAGAAGCCGCTGCCGCCGAAGCCAAAAAAGCAGAAGCGGACAAACTGGCCAAAGAAGCTGCCGCTGCAGAGGCCAAAAAAGCAGAAGCGGACAGACTGGCCAAAGAAGCCGCTGCCGCCGAAGCCAAAAAAGCAGAAGCAGACAAACTGGCCAAAGAAGCCGCTGTCGCCGAAGCCAAGAAAGCAGAAACGGACAAACTGGCCAAAGAAGCAGCTGCTGCCGAAGCCAAAAAAGCAGAAGCGGACAGACTGGCCAAAGAAGCTGCTGCCGCCGAAGCCAAGAAAGCAGAAGCGGACAAACTGGCCAAAGAAGCTGCCGCTCCAGAGGCCAAAAAAGCAGAAGCGGACAGACTGGCCAAAGAAGCCGCTGCCGCCGAAGCCAAAAAAGCAGAAGCGGACAAACTGGCCAAAGAAGCCGCTGTCGCCGAAGCCAAGAAAGCAGAAGCGGACAGACTGGCCAAAGAAGCTAACGCTGCAGAGGCCAAGAAAGCAGAAGCGGACAAACTGGCCAAAGAAGCTGCCGCTGCAGAGGCCAAGAAAGCAGAAGCGGACAAACTGGCCAAAGAAGCTGCTGCCGCCGAAGCCAAGAAAGCAGAAGCGGACAGACTGGCCAAAGAAGCTGCTGCCGCCGAAGCCAAGAAAGCAGAAGCGGACAAACTGGCCAAAGAAGCTGCCGCTGCAGAGGCCAAGAAAGCAGAAGCGGACAAACTGGCCAAAGAAGCTGCCGCTGCGGAGGCCAAGAAAGCAGAAGCGGACAAACTGGCCAAAGAAGCAGCCGCTGCCGAAGCCAAAAAAGCAGAAGCAGACAGACTGGCCAAAGAAGCAGTCACTGCTGCAGAGCCATTGTCAGGAGGGAATGGTGAAGAGAGAATGGCAACAGAAGGTGGAGCACCTGATGTTCAGGCAGGTGATTGATGTGAAAGTTGCAACACTGTGTTGTTGGCAGGGTCGGACAGAAAGCACCCTACCGCTGGAAAGCACAGGGTCTATATGTGATGTGTAAGTATTTACGTAACATATCTATGAAATATATACATTTGCTCTGTTCCAGTGATGCTCCATATCAGCAGGCGGCACGAACGTCAGAAGTGGGCTCGAGCGGGTTGTGCCCTCAAATTCCCGCGATTCAGTTGAGGAGAATCTAAATTGATTACATAAGCACTACTGTATATGCCATATATGCTTTGGCAGGAACCACAGGACTGTTTCGAACATGTTAGGGCGCGCGAAGCAACGAGTTGAAGAAAGCTCTTCCAAAATCTCTTCTTCAAGTTAAAGTATGTTAAAGTATACACATCATGCTTGAGTTTTGCGATCTTAGTATTTTGGCTTGATCTCAAAGAGAATTTGCAATTTGTTCTGTTTAATTCTATTTGTGTTTTTTGTATTTAATTGCGGAACAAGGCGGGATGGCCAATCACATTTCATGTTGTTTCGAAGAACCATTAGAGAGATTTGCCCTGGTCTAGTCTAGTGGGCCCCATAGCACATTACTGGAGGACAGACGACTGTATGTTACATGCCCTTCTGACAAGGACTTCCAAAGGAGAACGGTCCCTTGATGTTTTCGGATCATTTCGGACCATCTGTTGCTGTCTGTTTTGGCTACGCAGGTCTTGTCGTCCAGGCAGGTTGCGATTGGAGGGCCCCTAGGGTCCCAGGGCCTAGGGTAATCCGTGGGTTTCTGTTCTTTGCTAGATGATTGGCTTTGCCGCCAGCAAGATGTGATCTCAATTTTTTGCTTGAAGTTGAGCAGCTGCATGCACTGCACATCTTGTTTGCGACATTGTGGTGGGCTGCAGACACCACCGGGAAATCCTACTAGAAGGGCTTCGTGCACGTGAATAGCTCCTTTGGGTTCATGCTTGGTGGTTAGTGCCTCTTGCAACCGGCAAGGAGCGTTTGGATAGAACTGACAAGTTTTCGGAATTGGCAATCCTCCAGAACAAGTCAGATGTCGCACCACGTCCCTCCAAAAACCAAAGGGAGTTCCAAGATGTTCCAAGGAACAAAAGGTCAAAGTCGGATCGGTGCAGCCTCTGTTCATGCCAACACCAGCTGCGAGGCCAGACCCCAGAACAGCCTCGAATGTGGCTTGATTGATTTAGTGATTGATTTGGGCAGTGGATGCAGGATGATGTAGGCACTTTTGAGGGGACATCAACCATTTCTGCACTCATCAGGCATAAACGTTTTAGCAGCAGCCTGCGGCTTTTCAGGTTGGTGGTGCGTTTTATCATTGTCACACCAGATCTTTGTTCAAAGGATTTGGTCAATGGAGAGAGACAAGATCAAATTTTCTGCAAGTATCACCCCATTTTTTGTTCAACAGTGAGTGCTTCATATCTGAAATGATATGCACCAGTCTTACCTTTGTTCTATGTTGGGTGTTTCCAAGAGCAGACAGTCATGTGAGTGCCAAATTGTAAGGTCTGGTCAGCTGAAGTTGAAGTCTGGCTGGGGTTGGTGGTGGGCCGCTGTCTCAGTTTCCACTCCACGCATTGTGAGCAGTCTTGTGCGGGACGAAAACATACTTAGATTTCCTTGCGGAGTTCATGATGAAATGAGCTGTGACGAGTTCAAGAGCCGGAATTACTTAGTATATACTACCGTATATACCTAAGTACAAGTGCTCACAATCAAAGAGAAGGCAGACGCAGAGAGGAAAAACACTTACATCAGATTCTACGAAGCCCTACTTTTTCTGTAGCAACATTTAAGCCCTTAAAGGACTCCATCTCAGATTCCACATTGTTTCGCCATGTTTTGCTTTAAAGTGGAAACCCTTGGAAACCGTTGGACACCATTGGAAACCCATTTTGCATTTTTTTGCATTTTCTTATCATGCTTTCTGCAAGGCTCAGAGGCATGTGGAGCTGAAACGCGGCAAACTTCAATGGTGGCGGAAGGCCAAGTGTCAGATGTTGTAGAGACATGCGGAGACATATTTCTGCTCCAGCAGGAACTTTGGACTTGTCAACTCCTGACTTCTAGTAGAATTCGAGGGACACAAGTTGCCGGATCAGTACTCGGCATATGCTCTCAGAGTTCATGGGCTCAAGAACCCAGCTTTCGTACTGATTGTAAATGTAACACAGTCTGTTCCCCATACATATCCAAGAGTGCCCTTGCCTGCGAACACACTGCGGTGATGCGTGAAATGCTCGTTGCCAGCTTTGTGTCGGGCATTCTTGTATGCGCAGCCAAAGAATGTGAAGAAGCTCCGATGCTCCAGATGTCTGAGAGCTCGTGGGCTCCACTAGGCCCCACCGGGCCCAGTTTACAGATTGAAGCCGAGGATAATCCGGCCTTTGTCGCTGAGGGAGGCGGTCAGGGTCCTCACATTCACACGCTCCATGCAGAGCATTGTCTTCTGCAAAATCAAGGCAGCTTTTCATTTTGGCATTTATCGGGCTTGAACGTGGAAGCATCCAAGAAAATTCCGGTGAATTTTCAGATCTTTGCACACTACTCGGGCCATCATTCCTACCAGAGGTCTTCTGGTGGTGAACTCGGAGAACCAGGGTGAACAGCCCAGTGCTCTGGAGATGACATCGGAGGACTGCAGGTGGCGGGCCCAGACTGGCCACGGCTGGCACGACGTTGATGGACCTGAGCATCTTTCGGCCTTCCTGGCAGTTGGCCAGGACCAAGGCCAGTTGCGTGTGGAGATGTTGACCCAAACAGAAGGATCAGAAAGATCAGAAGGATCAGAAGGTTTCAAGAAGGCGGCGAAGGCGGCGCATCTCTACACCATGTGCAAGCCAGGTCATCATATCAACGTGAAGATCATCATGTTCTCAGAGGAGCACGTGAGTCTTGTGAAAGGCCAACTTGGTGGGCACAGTGCAGCCGAGGCTACCGTGGCCACAGTGGTGAGCGGCACAGTCGGACAAAGATGGAGGAGGGACCAAGAATCACCAAGAATTCTTGATGAGCAAAAGCTGGATGGAACTTGGAGGTACTTTCGGTGCTTCAGCCTATTTGAAGCAAGTGAATGAAGAGTCCGGCGCCTTTCTGAAAAGTTGCAGCAAGGAAGAGGAGACTGAAGCGAGGCGAACTTGTTCCAAATTCTTGGGTCATCCAGATCCAAAGTCGGATCCAAAGGAGATCAGTTTCCAGGAACATTTCAAACGTTTTGCTCAGTCTTTTCAAAGAATTTTCCTGGATTGCATCTTTGATGTGTGCCTTGGTGGCGGTGACATCGCTGCTGAATTGGCAGCAGAATATCTTCGAACGCCTTTTGGTTATCGATCTGTGAAGCGATGATTGGAAGAGAAGACACAATCCGCAGTCAGCAGCCTTGGCTTATCTTGGCTTGCAGTCTGCAGTTTAATTACCCCAGATGACTCCATATGATCCATTTGTGGACCTGCCACACTGGCAACAGCTATGCCGTGTTCAGCCCATGGGCGCCCCGTGATTTCGGCAGCAAAAAAGAGTTCATATCTGCGGGAACATCCTTCTGCATCTAACAAGCTGCAGAGTCATATTCCATCATGTTCTGAGGCGTGCGACCCAGGTGTAGCATGATGTATTGTAGCTTGTATAGGAAAGCAAGGGGACAGAATGGGACAGATACAGGAAGCAGAATGCCAGACGCAGGAAGCAAGCAAGCCAAAAAAAACATGGAATGAATGCACACTAATCCAGTGGCGATCGGTACGGCCGCGCAGGGAGCAGAAGGGCCACCTGACGTGGAGGCAAGCGAGGGTCTTCAATATAAAATATATAAAGTAAATACTGCATGTGGCATCATGTGGCATCATGTGGTTCTTGATAAGATCTATAGATGACAAAGATATACAAAGATATTATTAAAGTATCGCAGTTGAATTTCAATGGATTGGACTTTGGGACTTCAATCCCAAACACCTCCTGAGAATTGACAGTCCCATGACTCTTGGTTCTATCTTTACTTTTGCTCCCCGAAACCTTTCGAGCAAAGCACAATTACACGCATGCAATTGCTGCGTTGAGATACAATAGTTATATACCCCGCATATAGCATATACATATATACTTATATATATATATACACTGTGGATAAACGTCAACATGCATATGTTTATGTATACATATAGACACGGCATGTTTCATGTATTTTCATTTGCCAACACTTCCCTGTGCATGTCGGTGAATATCATATGCAGACAGCAAGAGATGTCCAAGTTCCAAGGTCTGAACAGGGCAGACTTTCGCGATACGTCAGACAGAACGACTCGTTTGGATTTCGAAAAAAATCAGCACCTCAGCACCTCTCAGAACGCCAGTACCGCCTCTCCGATGGCCTCACACGATGGGTCTTGGTGCGCCATGAGGCCATGCGGTGTATCATGCAGTCCGAGTCATTCCCAGTTATTCCCACTGTACGGGACTGTACGGGACTGGAAGGCTCTCTTTGTAAAATGGCATCGAATTGCCCATTTTGTCTTTGTAGAATGACACGCCGACAAGCCCAAATGGAATTCAGAATCCATCGCTGCCATCACTCAATCGTGGAGACTTCCGGCCACTCGATCTTGATCTGTTTTGATATGCCTTGATCTGTCTTGATCTGTCGATGTCAGAGCACCATCCTTGAGCTGAGATGCGAGAGTCGTCAAGGATGTCATGAAGCTTTGAAGGAGCTTCATGCATTTCTTCAGCTTTTGTGCGTGGCCGGAAACCGATCCTTTTCAGATTCAACTATTTTTAAGATCCTTGCAAAGCACTTTATAGACTTATATAGGCCTTTGAAAACGGTACCTGCATGAAAATGGGGTATGGACCTTGATGGTTCAACTAGAGCGACGTAGCAAACAGCTTGAAATCGAAAGTTGTGTAAAGTCTTGTCTTCACCACGGGTCTTTGTTTTGAAGCTGCAAAAGGCATGAGAGATGTCTGAGCCAAGACGCAAATACTTGTAAGTGACATAAAGGTTTACAGAACAGGTCCCTTGTGTTCCAAGATCTATCCCACTTGACGATCCATGGCACGTTCACATCCTGAAACTTGACACGTATTCCAAAGCAGACTAATGCACTATGCACATCTATGCACCATGACCAACTCCCCGGGGAACACCTGCCGCGAGTTGCCAGGCAATGGGCGAACGAGTGCTTCTTCGCGCCAAAACAGAGGCGCAATTTGTGCCATCTTTTTTGTACCAACAGGCAATTCGTTGCAGTCAGAAAGGCCGGGATGTGCTGCCATGTGGGAGCTAGGCAGAAGCCCAGGAATGGAAGCAAGCATTGATGGAGCAGATGGAGTGCGCTTGACATGTGATGAAATATGTTATGAAGTTCCAGGGAAGATACACAAGGGAAGATAAGATGATATATATATATATGAATATAGTTTTAATTCTATATATATATATATGTATATGTATATTTATATGAGTATACATATGTAGATATATAAATGTAGATATGTTTGTATGTTTGTATGTAACTGTAATGTACTGTAATGTACTGTAATGTACTGTAATGTACTGTAATGTACTGTAATGTACTGTAATGTACTGTAATGTACTGTAATGTACTGTAATGTTACATAACGTTACGAACGTAACGTAACGTAACGCAACGCAACGCAGCGCAGCGCAGCGTATGGTACTTGTATGGTATGGTATGGTCTGGCATTGTATTGTATTGTATTGTATCGTATTGTATCGTATCGTATGTATGTTGATATATATATATATATGCACATAGATGATAAAGAATTGTATTGAGTCAATTATAATATGGAGGATTGATTTTGCCATCTACAGCTGCATAAACTTTCCAACATACTGTATTTCAACCCAGCTGATGAAGCTGGTACACAAGATCCACACAAGACCCAGAACCATCTTTGTGTTGGACTTGTTTTTGCTTTCTCTGCAGACTAAAACGTCCTGAAGGATGTTGCAGGCAACAGGTGAACAATCCCGTATACGCTGTAAACCTTCATGTCTCATGTCTCCATGCTTTTGCGTTTGAACTCAGTGATTTCAAACAGCTCGAAGACAAGGATTTTACATTATTTTACCACTTGCCTAAGTTTGAAAAGAAAAAGTACCAATCGTTTTGACTCTGTTTGAGGTCTGTTCATGTCAGGTATGTTGAAGGTCTGTTGGCTTGGCCAATGCCCTTGGATGGACGTCAAGGAGACATCAGGTTCAGCGCGTCGTTGGGTTGTTTCTTTCCGCAGAAATTCACAGAAATCCTCATTCCCTACATTTGAATTGGCAGGTTCTATGGCATTGAGTATCCGTAAGCCATCTCCCAATAAGCCATCTCCCCATCATCGGGTGCCCAAATTCTGCACCCTTGTACATAGTCACTGCTTTTGGGTGTTTGGGTGTTGTGGCCTTTGCAGTCACTGCATCTCAGCTCACTCTTGTGGTCAAAATAGGCAGTACCTTTCACTCAAGACAATGTGCCGTAGGATTCTTGGAACCTGGGGCAGAACAAATACATTCAGTTTCAGGTTCCAGATGTTTCCAGACTAGATTGTTTGCATTTGCCCAAAAAGGATCGAACGGGCAAGTCTCAGCGGCCAGCAGCTAGACACCTCCGGACTCACAGATTCTTGTCGCGTGAATTTGAGGGTTCTGTTGGCTATGCCGAGCCATGCCTCAAACAAAATAGCCAACCCGCTGCTGAAAAAGATCAGAGCTCGAGAGCCAACCGGTACCATCACAAGAGAAAAGGAATACATTCTGTCTATGAAGATATTCTGAAGGACATTCTATAGCAAATTTGTAACTACAATCTTTCCTGTCTTTCCTTGTTTCTCAGGTTGTTTCAAAGCCAGAACATCGACGTTCCCGCTACGAGTTCAAGCATACACATTCGCAGAGGATTAGCCTTGATCTTTCAAGGATCTGGATGTGCAGTCGCCCAATTCTTACAGTCGTGAACCAGGCGGTTAATAGACATTCTACGGATTTATACGGTACATTTATACGACTTTATTCCAGACATTTCATCCGACGCTGCTTTCACCTGAGCCCCATGGGGGCCGGGCAACTCAGCTGGAGCTTTCAGCATCACCCTGCGCCAAAACTTTACCGGAGCTCAGCTGGAGCTCCATGCTTCAGAGATGAATTGGAGAACGCCATTGCGAGGAACGAATAAGAGAAGAACAATCTGAAGTTTGCTGTATCTCCATTGAATCTCCAGATGGTTCTACCTTTCTTTATTCAAATTATATTTAAATACGTTAGTATCTATTGGTACGCCATTTCAATCCCACCGAGTGTGGATACTCGCCAAAGCGCCATCCCGTGAACATTCTCATGTAATTCCATTTCCTGTCGATCCCTTTTGCGACTCCTTGAATGTTCAACAGGTTCCAAATTTCTTAAATTTCTTCTTCAGTTCAATATTTCTCCTGTGAGGTCGGGTAATAAATCAATAAATCAATCAGGGACCTTCAGGGATCGTGTTCGACACCCACATGCTTCATACACTCAGTACTGGACTGATTAGTTTATGGCTGCACTACAAGAAACAACGAAGTAGCAGTAAGCCGCAGCGTTGGCAAGAACATGAGAAGCTGCTGTCTCAGGAAGAGACAAAAAACACGACTCGTTTCCTGACTCAACATGACTATGATCACATCTCAAGACTGAAATTCAACGGACAGGCACCAGGCTGAGGCTACTGGGTCCCGGACCTGTCTAGGAAAATGCCTCATGTTGTTTAAACATGTTTAAATCACAAATTCAGGAGAAGAGTGTTTCAGTCTTGGGGAAGGTGACATGATTTTGTTGGATGTTTGGCTTGTTTCTTCTCTCAGAGCTTCCTTTAGGTGACTTCATCCACAAGGTTTTCATTTCTTCTCCTTGCGGTGCTGGGCAAATTGACGTCTCTCCTCAGGTCGTGTCGCAAACCCTAAAGTTCCTCTTTTTACTCCTTGGGTTTGTTGCTTGTGGGTGACCTGACTGCAAGTTGCATTCAAATCTAAAATCCGCACACATCAAAATTTGAGGACAACCCCGAGGTATCCACAAGTACTGTCAAGTACAGATTTTGTTCCACTTTTGACCCTGACCCAGCGGTGTGTTTGGTCAAAGTGAAAGATTTGTCTTTCTGTACATTCATCGTTCATTTTAGCGTGCATTTTACCAATGCATTTTACCAATGCATTCATTGTATTGCTTGCATTCAGCCTTGCAGCCCAGGCTCATGATTTGGAAAGCTGCTTGGCAGAACACCTCACGTCTGCAGACCTTTTGACCAACCCAATGCTTTGAATGGTTTTGAATCCAGAACGACATGGGAATGATCCGACACTTTTAGGAGGGACAGAAGGAACGTGTCACTTTCCATGCATCAAGACATATCGAGACCCTGACCTGGGATTCTGTGGAATGTGAAACGCCAGCAAGGCCACCGAGCATGAGGTCACCGCTGCATGTTTAGACCATGGCAGACAATTCGCAGAGATGGAAGCAGCATCGCAATCAGACATCATTTGCTGACAGTTCGTACCTCCTTCGGACGTGTTCTGTATGGTGTGAATCCTTGTTCATTATGGGGTAAGGAGACTACAGTGGATTTGCTCTCATTATATATTGAACCTGTGAAATTGCGTGATCTTTTCTTTTTGCCAAGCATGCATCGCATCCATCGACACCTGCGCGAGTAGAAGCTAGGCATATGTTGCAGTGTGTCCCAGTGTAGCCACATAGAACCACTGTAGGCTTGAGTCCACTGCTATCCACTGCTAAAATCCTGACAGCTGGAGCAAGCCGGAATTCTGGCGATCGTCACTTTTGCCTCGTGCCTTTGATGCAGTCCTTCTCCACTCAGTACAGCCATGTACAGCCAGGAATAGGAAGATCTTAGAGGTAAGTTGAAAGATCGTTGCTTTTAACATGTATCTCAGAGTTGTTTCCAGAGTATCAGGACTTCCCAAATTTGACACGGCTGCCACAAAATCACGAGAACCATGAATTCACCCGAATGGCTTCTTGCAAGGACAGGATTCATACCTATTTCATGGCACTGCACTCGTGCCATCTCATGTCGTTTCAACTTTTCTGACAGCTATCTCATGCTATCTCCATCCAGGTGCACCTTGTCTTTCGTTTGTGGCTTCCGCAAAGACTCGCAGCCCTACAACTGGGAGTCCTGTGCCTCAGACACCTGCCGCCTGCTTCAGGCTGGCCGACCATTGAGATCTATGACCATGTATCAAGTAAGGATCACCTGTATATATTTCTGATACAAACCGCTGCGATGTTTGAGGAAATTGTATTTCATCATTTCAACCAAAGATACTGCAACCCTATTAGCCAGGTTTCTTCCGCACCCTACTTGGACCATTCGGTATCATTTGTTTACACAGCGAGGGGATGCATTTGTGCATGGTGCAGTCTTGTTTTCAGACGCCATCAAGTGTGTTGACATATTTCAGGGCAAATCCCAGAAATGTGTTGCCTAAATCTTTTGGAAGGGGTACAGTTGGTTTAGACACCAAAGAGAAGATTTCCAGCACTCCCACAAGGAAAGGTCTTAGTTGCCTGCAATTAACAAAAAGTTTGAAAGCGGTTCGAGGTGTTTGTAGGATATAGAGTCTAGCCTGAAGAAGAGAACTGCAAAACACAGGACATGAGTGGATGTAGTATCGATTGTGTAAAACGTTGACACCTTGAGCGCTTCGAACCTCATGGGCTATTCTTGGAGTCTTACTGAGGTGGAGGTAGCACCCACTGGGCGTCAAAATGGTCAAATCGCCAGATGCTATGGTCGCTTCTGAGTTGAATAGAGTGTGGCTTGGCTGCTGCGAGCAGACTGGGCTTCTTCTGACCACATTGTGATTGTGAAAAGGCGAACGCTGAGAATGTCAGACTGCTCCCAAACAAAGGATGCAGGAGTAGAATTCAGTATTCTCGTATACTCTGCAAACCCTGTTTTCAAAGCTCGGCCGAAAGTAGAAATGATTCAGGAGACAAGTTCCTGAAAGTCTGTCCAGTGCTGATCGACTCTGGAAAGCAACAAAAAGGGTTATTGCTTGCGGACTATGATCGTCTTCTGTATTGCTTTCCTTGTGATACTGAGTTGGTGGGTCATTTCTTCGATCTTGTTTTTTTTGGTGTAAGATTCTGTAAGATTGTGTAAGTCTTCAAATTGTCAAGGAGTGCAGCTTGCCATGACTCGCAGGGCCCAAGGCCAGGCTCAAGGGAGGCACGGGCGAGTGACGTGAAATTGTCAGCCTCCCCAGACCTGCGTCAACTTTCAGGAGCCGTCCTCAGATCGATTCAGATCGTTGTAAATCTCCTAGCCCGATGCTAAGACCTAGAAACTGACACACTCATTTTTGTAGTACGCAGACTCTGAGCTCACATTTCTCAGCAAAGGGAACCTTCGCGTAAGCGGCTTCAAACCATGAAAAGGAACGAACACACGCTGGCTGCAGGACACATCTCGAACTCACTCCGTCTCATACACAAGTATAGAACATGATACACCTACTACCAATAGTATCAAGGTATGTATCTGTATCAGTATGTCCTTCTATCTACTGAATTGCTACACAGTGACGGCCAGATTCAGATCTTACGACCAGGAAGATCATAGAAAAATCATGAAACGATTTAGTTTTTGAATAACTAATTTGTTTGAGTCAAGCGGCGTTTGCTTGACTCAAAGCTGAACTTGTTACTGCGTCTGCCGCTTGAGGTCATGACACGACGGGCCAGGGAACCTAGAATGGATTTTGTATGATTTCCAGGGATACTTGGAGGAATGAACTTTGCATCTCAATTTCCAGACAGGTAGAGATGCAAATTCCATCCAAACATTTGTATAGCTGCTAAGATTTGGATGTCACACTTGGGAATATTTTTGCTTTCTCTGTTGCATCGTGCCAGCATTCCAAATAACAAGACTTTCATTGAAGCACGGCCGGCTTGTTGTTCTTGTTCCTGTTGTTTTACTTATTTTACTTATTCTAGTTGTTTTACTTATTTTAGTTGTTTTGTTTGTTTTGTTTGTTTTAGTAGTAGTAGGAGTAGGAGTAGGAGTAGGAGTAGGAGTAGGAGTAGTAGTAGTAGTAGTAGCAGTAGCAGTAGCAGTAGCAGTAGCAGTAGCAGTAGCAGTAGCAGTAGCAGTAGTAGTAGCAGTAGCAGTAGTAGTAGTAGTAGTAGTAGTAGTAGTAGTAGTAGTAGGAGTTGGAGTTGGAGTTGGAGTTGGAGTTGGAGTTGGTGTTGGTGTTGGTGTTGGTGTTGGTGTTGGTGGTGGTGGTGTTGTTGTTGTTGTTGTTGTTGTTGTTGTTGGGCCGCTCACCTTGCCCGTGGCTGTGACCTAGGCAGCGGCTGGAGCTGGTGCTGCTGCCATTGCAGGCCGGAGCGAAACCTGAGAGATACACAAGGTATTTAGCGCATTTAGTCAATGTATGTAGATGTACTGTATTTAGTAAATGTAGTCTTTACACTTGGCACAGCGTTACTGTCGATTTGGGCATTTTTTCTTTCAGGTTGCATGATTTCGAGATTCTGTTTCCAGTAGGTTCCGGTAGCAATTTGCGTTTGCTCCTGTTGGAAGAGTGTATGATGCTCAATGAAGTCAGGCATGGCAGCAGTTAGCACTGCATTTGTGGGTCACTGCCTTACAACGAAGTGAGCCGCAGAATGCCAGCTTCTCCATGTCTTTGTGCCTGTAAGTTCCTTGTGCTTCAAAAGGTTTCAAAGTACCTGGACCTGCCGGACCTGCACTTCTTTTTTTCCATGTCGTGTTGCATTTCAGAGTGGAGTCAGTTGATGCTTTTGCCCAAACCCGCAGCACTGGCCACCTCTGCGACAATTTCCTGTTCAGTAGCTGTCTCAGCCAAGAGACCAAGTGTCTTTCGCATGCACTTTTAAGGAATGCAGGGGGAGCAAAGTCCCCCTGGTGCCTCCATTCTATCCATAGTGATCATGTTGGTTCGAAATAGTGATTTCACTGCACATATTTCATCAGATTTCATTATTTTGTGATATTTTGTGTAATGTTGATTGATTTGCACGTGCTCCAAACTTCACATCTCGATGGTGGCTCCTGCTGGAAAGAGCTGGAACTTCTGGCGCGAGAACCCTCGGCAACTTGGCATGCCACATACGTTGGAGTGTCCACGGCTAGGTCAAACAGTCTTGACAGTCTTGCATCAAATTTGGGGAAAGGGGTCGAAGTGAAAGACATTCTTCTCCATGAAGTCCAATGCTCCACTAATTGGAGGGGTGCTGCTCGAGTTTGGGCCAGGTACATCACTTCCACCCTTACGGCGCTTTCGCGCCAAAAAGCCTATCACCAATGCCTCCACATCATCCAGGTTGGGTATGTCCACGTCCGCTAGTTGCCATGCTTACATGTGGTTACGTGAACTATGGAAGTTTTCTTAATTGAAGTTTGTTTTTCCATTCGTTTCCATGAATTTCCTTGTGTCATTGCCTTATTCTATGGGCTTGCGCTGAACTTCTACCTGTCACATAAAGATTGTGTCTTCTGACGGGGTTGCCCCAACCTGCGGGGTCCTTCGGGAGAAGCGGCCCTACTGTTGCCTTATGTCGCCTTCAACATGCCAAAACAAGCCTTAACCATGCCGCTTAAAAGTGGTTTGGCAGGACCAAGACTGACTTAGGACGATCTTTTGAGTGTCAGATTTGCACAGGTTCTACGGCAGGGGCGCGTAGACCTTGATATTCGTCACTGGATCCTGGGCAGATCCATTCACTCGTTTTTCAATGTGATTAGTAAATCAATAGGATGTGATCAGTATGCAGTAATCAGTACTAGTTTTTCTGGCATCAGGAAGAAGACCTGAGCAGCTTGCATCAATAGGTTGCAGGAAGGTGTCAAAGGAGATCCAGGAGAAGAATGACAGAGTTCGTGCAAGAGGCAGCTCCTTAGCACCGCCCGAAAACAGTATATGGAATCGTATAGAATATTACGATATATAAATTACGTACAAGTTCAACCGCACATGGCACAGGCAGTACGTAGACAGGAGTCTTCTGCACCGATGTAGCTGGTAAGATGCAACTGTTTTGGGAGTCTTTGAACCAACCAGCTTGTTTGTTGGGTTGGATCAACGCGTGCCACGCCCAACGCAAGCGCTGTCGCAATATGTTTCTGTACCATGACATATTCGCTCTTGGAGGTCACAGATGCCAATTTGTTTTGCCTTGCGCTTCCTTTGCTTGTTTTTGTTGTCAATTGCTCCGATGTGCCCACGTGATTTCTATTGATCTTTATCAAGTTTATCTTTGTTCATCAGAGGGACGATTCAAAATTCAAGAGGAAGAGTCCATGTTTTTTGGCTGCAAAGGGCAAGTGATTGCCTTCTTGAGGAATATGGCCATCATTGCCGCACAAAAAACGCTGCAGTGGACCGTTTGCCTTGAGACTCTTGAGGTGGGACTCTGATCACTGAGGTAAGCAACGCCGTTTTTGAAGCATCGATTGTAAATGGTTTGATCAGTTTGATCATTTAACTGAACTCATACAGTATGCGATTTGATGAGGTGCAAGCATGTTTGTTGATGATCTGTAGACCACAGCCATTGCCTGGAGGCAATGGCCAGAGCAGAGGCGGGAAGTCCTCTCTATTTAGATCTTGTTGATGTGTTTTCTTTTGGTGTCTTGGGAATATCTTGCTTATTGAGCGGCGCTGGACACGATCTGTACGTAATGAGATCTGCATTAAGTATGTTTTTTGTCTGACTTGATTGAAGCAAATGTACGTTGCAGACGCGGTAACGGACTATGACTCGACTATGAACTGTGTTGAAGAGTTGGAAGGTCGAGTCCGCTTTGAAAAGACCAGTTTCGCTTTACACGTGCTTTTCTGCATCAGGAAAGAACTTTTACGAGTTACCTGTTGCATTCCCTGCGTCACTGCCATGCAGGCAAAGACAGATCACATCACATTTGGCAATGCAATCACTGCATGTGGAAAAGCAAAGAAGTGGTATGTTGCAATTGCTTTACTTCAGGACCCGAGTCCGAGTGGTTTACCAATTGCAGCACAGGGGCACACGACTATTGCTGATACTTGTGATGACCCCAGGTTTTCTTGTCTGTTTTTCCGTCAAGGCTTCTCTTGAATGGACATTGTGGAGAGCTATTGACCTTGGCTCTGTAAGATGGTAGAACACAACTTGACCATGCAGCACTTTGAAACAAGCATCTTGAACAAAGGGAACATCAGATATCATACACAAGACCTGCATGAATGGAAAACTCCTGACTGTGGTGACCCCTGGTCCTGACCAAATAAGACTTTGAATCTGTCCCCATCCTTTGCAAATCTCTTCCCCTTTTCTCCTATTTGGCAGGATTTGCGAAGGTCAGCTCTGGAGTTGGACAGGACAGGGCACCCATGCAGTTCATGCAGTCTTCCACATATGTTCACTGCAGTCGAGATTTGGCAGTTTATCCTGGGAACCAGCAAGTGGAAGTGCAAGTGCAAGCCGGCCAGAAGAATTAAGGGCCTTCGCATTCCTTCACCATCCTTCACACACATCAGCCAAGATTCGACTAAGATTCAAACAAGTAACTAGGACCAACTAGGGGATATGTATTATACATGTATATACTGTGTATATCAGGTGCTGTGACAGGTGCTCTGTCGAGGTCTTGCCAGGTTTGTTCATGGCCTCTGGAGGATCAGCTCGAATGCTGCCCTTAGCGCGTGTGAGAAGGCAGCTCAATGGCCTCTGGCACTGCACTTGCTTCAGCTAAAGGAGCGAGATGGACGGAGATGGACGGATTTCAGGATGTTCTTGGTGTTTGGGGTGCGAAAAAGACGCCACGCGTCGCATCACCCATGTCCGCTAACCTTTGAAACCTGCAACTAAAGTATCTAGAAGATCTAGAGAGCCACTTGTCTTGCCGTAGCTCTGCATCTGAGTTTTTGGACGGCTTTAATGATCTCTCATGCATTTGCAAGATTCAAATTCAAGCAGGCTCATACAATGTTTCTTGGACTTTCGACACTTTTTCACTCCGTTTCAGTGTTTTTCTATGGTTTTTCTCGTCCGCATCGTTTCGCTGATGCGCGGCATTTGCGAGGAGGCGGAGCACGATGTGATTAGTTTCAATGCTTGCATCAGCGCCTGTGAGAAGGGCCTCCAGTGGCAGCACGCCTTAGGACTTTTGCAGCAGATCACTCGCGAGCAGCTGAGCCCAACCCAGATCAGTGGCTCAGCTCTGGAACAGTGTGACAGCATGTAACAGCTTTGAAACGCATTTGAAATATTTGAAATTTGACATGAATACAGTACAGTTACAGCCTCAAAACATTCAGCCCAAACACACCTTGAACCTTCATGACGACGCAGCACGAGAAAGCTTTTGCCAGTTCGAAATACTCTCTATCATGAAGATTGCCATTCTACAATCCCTGTCTTTTTTCCCTACACCTTTGAACCTTGGCGGCAGATCCGTTTGTTTCTTTTGCTTTGCCTGATAACACGAAGCATCATGACGCATGTACACTCTTCAAATTGAGGTTACAACGGGGTCATTACTGCTTGCAGCCACTCCGCTCAGTGGCAATGTGCGTTGCAGCTGTTGAGAAAGATGGAAGAGGTGCAGGGAAGTACAACATCGATGTTTGAAGTCCAAAGCAAACGCGGTTAGTAAACAGGAAATCTGTTGCTTATGAGTTTCTTATGATTTCTTATGATTTCTCAATCCTTTGGTTCTACATAGTCATTCCCACCTCTTATCCAACCGCAGAATGGCGGCAGTCTTTGTATGTCTTTGTCATTTTTCTTTCATTGGAGGTAAAATCTTGTCCATCGACCCATCGAGGGGTTTGTTCCTTGCAGCTTCTTGCAGTTTCTTGCAGTCATTGCTCAACCGGAGGCCAACATGCTGCCAAGCGAGGTGACGTTTAGTGCTCTCTTAACAGCCACAAGCAACGCGCGGCAGTGGCCACTTGAATCAACTTGAAGTAGAATTGAGTTGGCTATCGATAGTTGGATGGCTATGGTTGCATGGACCATTTGCTGGAGCAGCGTGATTGGAACATATTGCCACAATTTGCCACAAGTGTTAGGCGCTCCATGCCTACAGACGCACTGCTAACAATGGGCCCAGGGCGCTTGTTGCCCAAGGTTTCTTTTCGTTGGGCAAAACCTCGGGCCCAGCCCGATTCCAAGTTGTCCTAGTTCCCCTTGAAGATGATAGCTTGCTCAGGTGCATTCATGGCGCATCGTACTTGTTAAGACTACGAAGAAAGTGGAACAGGGGATAAATGGGGAACTACTTCAACAACACCTTTGTATCACTGCATCGAACTCTTGTGAGAATCACTGGAGACAGAAACGAACGGTTTCCTGAGTTCCGTTTCTTGGCACATGCCGAACATTGTATTGAATCAACACAAACGATTCACCCTGGAGACATTCAGTGTTGAAGCAAGTCGCAGTTTTAATTTGTAACATGTTTAAAACATGCATGTATCCCCTGTTGCAGTTGTGTCTCCAGTGTTCACAAGCCACATTCCGGCCCAGCCCTTGGGTCAGCGCTCGAACTCGCGACTGAACCAAGGGTATCTTCAGTGCAACTGCTCGAGCACATGCTGAAGTCCAGTAGCTTGGTCAAATTTGGACGGGCCGTGACGTTGCTGATGGTGCCACTAGGTCACTAGGCTATGATTGCCGATGGTGACCATTGGTGGCCATTGGTCTCATCATGTCTCATCATTGCAGGTTGAAACCGTTGAAAGTCGTCAGATGTTGTTAGATGTTGTCAGATGTCGTCAGTGTTTTTCTGAGGAATGATCCCAAGCGGCATACAGGCAGGAGCTGTCTGTCAAGACTTGCCACAATTTACTGCCTGGCAGTTGCTACGGAGGTTGCGTGCGTGCTGCTGGGACGAATCCCCGACTCAATGGGCAGGGACATGGTATCGAAATGTATCGAAGATATCAAACCACGAAAGCTAGCAGTAGCTAGCTGGAGTTTATCTTGCTCTAGCAAGGGATGATAGGGATGGAGAGATCTGAATCCAACACAGTGATGTTTCAAGTGACTCCCTCCGCCTCAAAGCTCCTGGAACATTCCGAAAGGGTGTCAGAAGCAAATGGTCACAGGCTCAAGTCCTTCCAGTGGCCCATGTCTTTACTAGCTACTTACATTTCTTCCTTACCGATAGCCACCCCCTTGGGCCTCAAGTGAGGTCCATCCCAGATCCCACAGATTCCACAAAACTGTACAGTGATGTACAGCGTTGGGAGGACATGACAGGAACTGAAGCAGTGATCTTCTCTGGGTTTCGCCTGGGTTTCTACGCCCACTCAAAGCAACCATCTGTTTTTGAGGTTGGCTCACAGAGGGGGAGCCAAAGCACATGCCAGGTCACAGAGAGTGGGCGGATGGGCCCTACACTGGGTTTGAAGGAAAAGCACAGCATTGTCATGAATTGATATGAATTGTCTCGATTGTGTTTTTAGAAAGACAGCAACATTTCGTTTGGGCCTGGAAATGGTGCCCTTCCCACTCGCAGACCGAAGGGAAGTGGCTGGGGGAGAAGATTGCTTATCACATCAGTCTTGATTTTTGACGCAACGAACCCTTTTACATCCTCTTACTTGGCTCCTTCATGTTCCTTCAACCCTGAATTTTGTCCCAAACGGCCTGGATGATCTGCATGGCACAGGTCGGAACGGCAGTTCTTTTGGATATGGTGTTGCACTTTGTTCAAAGCCTCCACGCATCACGAGCCCGCTGCTCAGGAAGCACATCGGGGGACCTCAAGGGGTTTGACTCGTTGCTATTCCACTGGAAAGGGAACCTTCTAGACAATGGTCAATGCGTTTCACAAGAGAATGACCGTGAAAGCCCACAGCGATGGAGTCCAAGGGCATCAAGTATTGATAAGATACCGCAATCACGTCGTCATGTTGCCACGCTTGAAATCACATTGTTGATAGAATAAATCCACCAGCTGGGATGTATCAGCTAAGTAGTTAAGTAGTGTAAAGGGACCAAATCATCTGGATTCTTCTTTCCCCGAAACTGGGAGTGCTTGAGTTGTGCTTGTCAAACATTTTGTGTCAGAGTCACATGTCAATTGCCAAACCTTGGTTGGCTTGAAATCGGACATATCACATATCATCACATAATATCACATAGTTATCGCAGATCATCACATAGTATGACATATTATCACACATCAAATATAACGAAGAGATACTCTACTCTTGCTGGTGTCCTGAATTGAAGCGGACACGATAAAATCTTCAGAACCACCAGCCTCAGGCGAGGGATTCATGAAACAGCTGCAGAAAGACCTGCAGTTTCCCAGCACTGCCTCTTAGTAGCAAGAATGTCACCTGTTCCTCAACACGTTTCTGTTCCTGGAGGATTCAAGATCTACGAAAATCGGGCATAGTAAAAGGACAAACATGTCTTCGAAAGCAAAAGGAACAAATCGACCACTTGAATTGAGTTTATCTACAGAATCTATGCAGATATCATTTCATAATATGTCATCTGAAGCCGTCCATAATTTGCATGTTGACACTACGTGTACCTGCATTTGTCCAAATCTGTGCTTTTCAAGTCCTTAAAGCGACCAAAATGATCTACAATGATCTACATGTATTTTCCATTTTGGATGGTCCAGGTGTTTTTGCACATTCGCCTTGCAAAGAGCGCCCATTAGGTGGCTTTGGCATCACGGTTGGACAAGGGTGCATCCGGAGTCCTTCCTGTGGCATGGTCAGAACCAGCCCGACATTGGTTACAGGTGCGCCATGCAGTCATGCAGTATATGGTACTATGCGGGATGAGGGTTCTGGGTGGCACCGAATGAAAAATATCATTGCGAGCTACTAGTAAAGTGCTGTCCCTTAGCTCTTTTTGAGACATAGAATCATCATGTATGTGATCACTTGAAATGTAAAATCAGTCTTTTTTTTTTTAGTTTGATTGGGTTCAGTTGCAGGAAGGGATATCAAAAGATTGCAGTCCTTGAGAACATCTTTGAACGGTTGAATTTAACTTGATTGATGCAGGACTCTGCTGGAAAGCACTTGATATGTCGTTTGACCTCTAAGGCGCAGTTCGCGTCTCGCCTGGTAGATAAGGACATGATTGTTCCGGGGTTCTGTTGGATATCGTTGGATTATGTTGGAACATAATCAAGTTTGTTTTCTTTTTCAATTAGAAATTAAAAAAAAAACTATTGAGCTCTGTTGGCGTTGCATGATGTGTGTTATCATGATGTGTTCAAGATGACACATTGGATGACACCTGCCATTCCCGAGGTATTTTTGCCTAGACGTGTTTGTTCCATTTTGTTCCGAAGTGAATTTCTAAACTCTAGACGTCTAAACCAAGTCAGACCAACCGTCCTTGATAGTGCGCCAGGAGTATTTGTGCCTTTGCGAAGGAGACCCTTTGGACAGTGGGGAGATACATGCACCTTTGCTACAAGAGTCGTGCCTTGTCCTCCAAGATTTGCACAGCGTGGAGTTAGTAACCTAGTGGTTCAGTGGTTCATTGGTGTTTACAATGTGTTCATTGTTTTCTTCAACCGAGAAGATGCTCTTGCACATAGAGATCATCGTTAATTATTGTAAACTGTAAACTCAATGTCCTGACTTCATTTGCACTCTGGCATTCTTCAGGACTTGCTTTTTTCTACGAGGCACTTTAGTTGCGATTTGTGTTACACGGGGAACAAAGAGCCGAACTAAGGAGAGGTGTGCACACAAGAATGGTAGTATCTGAAGACGGACAAGATGCTCACACCCAGTACCTTTCAGCAAAAACAATTAGCTGCTGTAGCTGTGAGTGCCTGGGTTCATTGCTGTCTCATTCTATTTGGATTCATGTAGTCCATCGTGGAGAAATTGCCGACCTAACCTAACTGTTCTTTATCCCTCACACATTTACCGCGTCTCATTTTTCTCCCGCTTGAAACCCTCTTCCTCTTGGTCCTGTTTCAGACCAACAACTGCCTGCAGCTGTCGCCATCTGAGGTATGTTGTAATTCAACGTTTCCGCTCCCCTGATCCAAGTTCTCAGGAGTTGCTTACCTTCGTTTTGAACCTGTTTGGCTCTTGTTGACTGCTGTGTTTCTGGTGGAGGCAACAAGCAGGATGAGTACAGTAGCCATTGCGATACAGCATTTTTTCCTTGCGATTGACTTCAGCAAAGTGCTGTTGCAGCAGTTTTTTGGAAATGGAACCTGTCAGGTTGCAGATGATGCTCATTCGGGTGAAGACCACTACAGGTCTGCTCGGTTATGGGTTGGGACATGTTGAGACAAACACCTTACGACAAAATTGCAAATAATTCTAATACTGCTGCTTCACTGGTGCTTCTCATTGCACAGGTAGTTCACTTCTTTAAAGTTGTTGAAATCTCCACATTCTTGAACTGTACTTCCCATGCGAGATCTTCAACTTCAGTGCAAAAGATAGATAGAATGCAATTCAGCACCTGCAGGACGCACACATCAGATCCGTGTGCACATGGCAAGCATGGGGCGACCGCTGCTGGGAGATAACATGTACGGAGCAGGCCATGTGTTGTTTCTGCACCTAGGACCATGGACATTCGTGGACCATCTTGGACCCCTAAAGCATCGGGCGCCTCCAACATGTTGAAACATGTTGAACTGGAGTGACGTTTGGCATAGTCACAAACAATCCTGTGTTTTTGAAACGATGCTGAAGAGTTGCACTACTTTGAATCATAAACTCAATAAAGTACATCATTCCATCTTTTCATCCGCACCATTTTTACTGGATTTGGACGGACAGGGTCCTTGTGCCCCCAGTGTCCGTATTGGTCTAGTAGGCATGCATATCATATTGCAAACTGTGTCTACATATCAGTCTTGTCAAAACCAGTCCTTCGATTTCATGTTTGGGTCGGTCCCCAGATCATTTCACAATTCACGTAACTGGGCGCAGAGCCGCGGAAGGTTCTCAGTCATTGCTGCCATCATGTCCTCGACTTTTCCTTCATTGTTGGCACATGGCTCTTCGGGACTTGGCAGGCCGGGAGGACCTTGTGCAATGTGACTAGAGGTCTTCACATGCGGTGTGGTATCATAGAGTCTTTCATGTGTGTCGCATGTGTATGATATGGATTGATTTGGTATATAATGTATATGTGTATGATTGTGTATGTGTGTACGTATCAACAATGTATGAATTCTTTTCAGAACGCAGTCGTCTACCATGAGAGCTGGGATATGGACAGGGAGACGCTTGAAGCGTGATGAACCTCTTCCAGCTGACCTTCAAACACTTTTGGTTTCTTTGAAACCGATGCCTTCACCATCACCACCTTCATCACCTTCGTCGCCTTGCGTGTAGCGAACAATTTTTGTGGAATCCGAGTTGTGCCTGTCGTGCCCTGGCTCCACAGGAGCTGCTTTGAGAGTCATGGTGTGATGCCACGCTGAACATGGTGAATATGATTGACATGATTGACATGATTGACATGAGAACCAAAACTCACAGTGAGTGTGACAGGGTGGGAACAAGACCATGCTGTCTTTCGCCAGCAAAGAAGCGATTGGACCGGTAGGATTAAAGTCGGATTCAGAAACTCCACTCTATTCCCAGACTGCACGTGATTGTTTGTTTTCATCCCGCTCGCAACCTTGAGTCAGGTTGTCTCCAAGTAGATGACTGCGTGGAGAGAAAGAAGAAGCAATGCAGTGCGGTTATCACGTGGTGGGTGTGCAGATTTGTGACTGTCACACATGAACGCAGAGTCCCAGTTTTTGTGGAACTTAACGGACAATCTTCTGATTGTTTAGCGAGCCAACAAACAAGACTCTAAGACAGTCTGCATCACAGGATGTTCACTATCTATGCATAATCTTGGATCTATCTCACCTCATTTAAGGCCCTGTTGCGAGAACGTCGCACACAGAGGCATGACAGGGGGAAGCAAAGATGGCCCGGGTAGAACATCTACCATACAGACGGATTGCAACTATGTGCGAAAAACACAAACAAATCAAACAAATTCCTGTCACGATTTGTACTACAGTTCCATACTTTTGGGTAATTTCCTGTTTGACACAACACTGGCTGTGGGACTCTCTCATTGTGCCCAAACCAGCTGCTGCAGCAGCTAAAGTCCGGCCACTGGCTTGAGACATTTTTTTTGTGTGTCTGTCAGAAACGGACGTGCTTGGACGAAGGCTGCACAACAGTGCAGTATTATCAGACAGCTGTGCACTCAGTGCACTCTATCAACTCTGACTACCATCTGACTCCCCTCGAAGCTTCTGAGCAAAGCATAGCAAAGCTTACGCAGCCTACACGCATAAATGATAAATGGTCTCATGGCTCATATGGCCACCTGTGGGACGAGTTGTGTCCGACAGGGCGCGACTGCATTGCGAGGAGTTTGGCACTTGGAGAGTGACCAGGAAACCTGACCGACCTCACCTGTTGCATCCTGTTGCGCATTTTCTCAGAGCGTATCATATTGTTTCCACTTTTGGCTGTCACTACGTTAGGATCGCTAGGACCACTGAGTGTTTATCGTGAGAGCTTGAGGTTGACTGCACTCAGGCCAGCAGCGCATCTTCTTCTGCAAGTGCTCTCCCTTCTAGCACCGGGGTAGCCATTTGGGCCACAAGTGTGCTCCTGCCACGTTTGCGTGAGATTCATTCTTACACCCTATGGTTGAGCATGCAAGGTCTTGCTACTGTTCTTGGAATCAGATTGAATTCAAGTCGAATATGAAATTTGTAGGCACTCCTGGTTATAAAAGGAATTAAAAGGATAGTTGAAGGTTCCTCCACTTCCAAATCCTGTTCGGCCTGAGCCAGCGCCAAGGCAGCAGCCCTAGCCTTCCAGCGACGGAACCAGGCCTGTTGACAGTTCAAGGGTGCCGAGCAGAGAAGCAGCTTGCTATTCTTTTGTTATTTCTCATCACATTCAACACCTCATTTCACGTCCATGAATGTAGATTCGGTAGGTATGCACTCGACGTAGATCTTGTGCCAAATTATCAAGAAAAGAAATGGATGGGTGACGTTGTGTTCATCATGGAGAAAACCCACATTGTTGAGTTGGATTTGCAGAGTTTGCAGAGAGTCAAAGTCTGGAGGTTGTTGCATTGACTTATTGACTTGCTTGCTTGTCCAATGACAAGCTGCAACTCTTTATTCTTTGCATTTGGTGGTTGTTGCAGGCACGCGCCAGCGCCAGCGCCCTGAGAGCATTTGAGCAGGCTTGATTCGCTTGCGTCTTGCATTCTGAGAGATTCCAAGCTGCAAACATATTCTGGGCATTTGGCAGCATGCGTCTGTTTGAAGATTTTGAAGGAAGCTGGAGTTCAAGCTCCTCTGGGCTTCTGGGACCCTTTGGGCCTTTCCACAAGTGGCAATGTCTCGGACTACAAACGACGCAGAGAAGTAGAACTCAAGCATGGCACCCTGGACAAGGAAATGGTTGACACATGTTGAGACATGAAACCACTTTGTTGCACTCAGAAGTTTGCCACTCTGATTTTGGAAGCAGAACTGACCCAACTAAGATGTGCAATAGAGGGAGGCTTCCAGGGACTTCTGCCTTAGCTTTCATCTCTTTACGCTTGGTCTGCTGATATTTGCTGTGATTTGCCATACTATGTATCTGCGAATAGGGACTAGGCGATAGAGCATGTGTATGTAGCTGTCATGTGACATACACCATGCATGTTTGACTGGCCATTACACTATGGCTCAAGACGCCCATCGAACAAGGTAAAACAGTGTTAACCCGCATGCGCTGTGTGTTATCTTTGACTTGACCTTCGGCAAGTGGATACTCCAACTACTAAAGTGACCCCGAACAAGGTTCAATTTGTTCACAGGTTATCAGCCGTAGTGCTCTGCACCCCCACCGGGGGAAGAGTGCTCACGTGCTGTTGGTCACTAAGGGAATTGATCTTGGACGTAAAGGACGTGATCTACCCTATATCGCAAAGATGCAAGGCAGCAGCGGTGACACTCAGTATACCTTTGATGGTAACGTTGCAGCGCCAGCTGAGGGAGCTTCGCAATCCTCAGCTGGTACTGCCGACAGTGGGTCGAAATCAACAATGTCAGGATGGAACATACAGGTTGATGCCGAACAAGAGCAGGCGGATGAAGAAGTACGACAAGAGAGTGAAAAGCTCCCTGCCTGGACACGCAACCTCGACCCATCGGTCAAGAAGTTGCCCACTGATGGGCTACTCAATGTGGACATGGAGGATGGGGCCGCTCAGATCTTTGACAACTCACTGATTGTCAAAATTCTTCAGATGTTTCCCTTTTACCACAAACAACGAGTCTTGATGTCCCCAAAGGAATACTACGACGCAATGATCAAGAACGACATTGGACGTCTTGACCTCGACGGCATTTGCCCCTACTGCGGTGAAGATGATGAGGGCAATTTGCTGTATCCATCAGATGAAGCCATCAAAGAGTGGTTCGATCAAAAGGCAAAGAAAGTACCATGGAGTGAGGAACTCATGTTTGCTGGAAGACCTTTTGATTGTATGAAACCTACCATCGACCTTTTGATGAAGATCGAAAAGATGTTGGCATTTCTGGTGGAGGCCGGGTTCACCCCGGACAGATTACAATTTGTCGTGCCTATGAGCAGAATGCAAGGATCAAATGAGGAGAAGGCACAGATGAGAACTGTAATCAGCAGCTTTCTTGCACGACTCCTGAAGGGTACATTCCNCGTGCCTATGAGCAGAATGCAAGGATCAAATGAGGAGAAGGCACAGATGAGAACTGTAATCAGCAGCTTTCTTGCACGACTCCTGAAGGGTACATTCCCTGACAAGAAGCACTATGCTTACTTCCGAAACATGGATGAAGGTTTCGAGGACGTGATCCATTTTACCCCTCTCATCGTTTACCTTGCACACCGCATGAAAGAACGAAGTGATGAGGTGCTGATCACTGCTCGACAGAGTGGTGTCATCCTGCCCCAAGACTTCCAAGCCAAGATCGACTTCACCATGTCATACGCATCGGCTGAAGCCGCTCGGGGTAAGCATCACCGCATTACCAACATTGCACGCAATCTTGAACAAAACGTGGTAAAAGCTGCAATTGGTGATGTGGGTGACACCGCGGCTGCTAGGATGGGGAAGGCTGCTGCTGCAGCTGCTGCAAAGGCTGCTCCACGTGTGGAGACGCCGAAACCATATGCACCGCAACATCCTCCTCCCAATCCGGCTGCTGCAGCATCGTCATCTTCTTCGATGCCCACTGTACATGTGAGCACAAGCACTGCTTCTGTGCCGAAAGCGAAACATCCAGCAGTGAAACCCATGCCAACAACAGCTCCAACTGTCCCACCGGCGAAGGCCAAACCTGAAGCAAAACCAATGCCTACAACACCAAAAGTCACAGCACCCAAACCAAAGGTTTCCAAATCACCACCTGGCGGAGACAAATCAACACCACAATGGAAGAAGAAACGAACTGAGTAGAGTTCAATAACAACACTACAACTACGGATGATGTNATGATGTTGAAGTATGTCATCTGAGTGGATTCTGAGCGAGGCTTGTAGAGTTGCTTAGCTTAGCTTTCACATCAATTTCCCAATCTTCAATTAATTCAACTCTGGGTAGATCCTTTGATAGTTGTCGTTTTCCTTTGTACAGAGTAGATTGGTTCATCCGATCAGCGATCGAGATCCATCTTCTTCTGTAGATTAGGATAGATAGCTTGAATTGGGTCAATTGTCCAGCTGTATGATATATCTACCCCTTTTGCATTTGGTCGTGTAGTCGACCATGATGAGTGTGGATCTTCATTCCCAGCGGGAAAAGTGAAACACGAATCACCTCTTTTACAGCTTTTGCGGTAGATGTAGCNGTGTAGTCGACCATGATGAGTGTGGATCTTCATTCCCAGCGGGAAAAGTGAAACACGAATCACCTCTTTTACAGCTTTTGCGGTAGATGTAGCGTACCACAACTAATTCATTGATGTCCCTTCTCCTGTGCCCAGAATTTGAAACAATACCGGGCATGGGGGGTGCGAATAGGGACTAGGCGATAGAGCATGTGCATATAGCTGCCATGTGACATGCACATGTTTGACTGGCCATTACACTATGGCTCAAGACGCCCATCGAACAAGGTAAAGCAGTGTTAACCCGCATGCGCTGTGTGTTATCTTTCACTTGACCTTCGGCAAGTGGATACTCCAACTACTAAAGTGACCTGGAACAAGGTTCAATTTGTTCACAGTATCAGATATTGTCCATTTCACCAGCTGTGCTGAGCATATCAGGCAGTGTGCGTTTTGCAGCACTATGCCACTATTTCGGTGATGTACGGATTTTGTAGATCCGAAGTGTTGGTTTCAACATGTTCACTGCAACCCTGACGTTGCTCCGCGTCTGAAGATAAGCTGATGTTACTACTCCAATCCACATATTTGCCAGAGGGGTGGCGGATTTTTATCCCTTGTTAATATAAGTTGATGTTACTACCCCAATCCACATATTTGACAGAGGGGGTGGCGGATTTTTATCCCCTATTAAGATAAGTTGATGTTACTACCCCAATCCTGTATAAACGGTCTCCCCCACCGTCTAAAAATATGGGATTTGAGATAAGTTGATGTTACTACCATGTTGGGTGTGGAGCAACGTCCGGGTTGGGGCGAACATGTTTTAACATGTTTCTTGGTTCCCAGGGTTCACCAAATTTACTTAGGCCGAGTAGCAATGTTTGCAACTATTGGCTACATTTTGCCTGAATATTGGCGCTTTCCGGGCTACCTGTCGAAATTTCTGGACATCAAATTCGCAGACGTCCCCAATGGCTTAAGCGCCTTCTCCAAGGTTCGGGTGTGGGGTTTGGGGCATGGGTTCTGGGTCACAGTCACTTGGTCACAAAGGTGCTTGGAAGATCTTGCATGTACACTTGTAAGCGAGAAACTATTTCTGCTCAGCATCATCCAGCAAAGATGTAAGAACTGAGAACGAAGGAGTATTTCCTACATCTGTTACATTTGACATCGACAAAAACACTTGTTGTTTCGCAATGGTACATTGGAATCTCTGCTTACATAATGATATACTGTAGTTTGTATCACTCAGGTACTTTGGTTAGGAATACACCATGATGCGTGCAAATCACCGACAGGTGCCCTCTCTCGGATGGCTTCAGATTGTTGGCTTCGCTGGGATTGTAGAACTCAACATCTACAATGAGCAGGTCAATGATGAACCAGGAGACCTGCACTCCTGACATTTCATATGGGCTCGAAAACTGATGTGGTCAGGTCAATATCGCAGAATATCAGATGTGTCACCGCGATGCAGACATCGGACATTTTGGAAACATAGTTCCAACCTGTTACACAACCGCCCTTTCTTAAACCGTCAACATGATTCTGACCAATCTGTGAGGAAACTACGGTTCTGGTTTCCTTGGTCTCCGATCCATTGGCTTCATGATGCTTGATGCTACAGTACTGCTCTCTCTATCGTCAAATTTTCCTATTCACTTCTATTCACTTGTTTCTCGCAAAGGCAAAGGCCTTAAAGGCTCAGCAGACGGTCCTATGCTTTTGATACACCCAACCTGAGGAACAGCGGCATTGCTGATCCTGAAGTTCGTAGGAAAAAACTCAATGCCGAACTTGCCAATGGAAGATTGGCTATGTTTGCAATCATCGGAATGTTTTTCCAGGAGCCATGGATTTGCATGAAGACATTTGAAGCAAGATGCTGCTATCATATTCAAAAGACTGAGATCAAGCATGTTCACGCCTTTCGTTATCTCCGCTGTAGCCTGCTAGGATGGTCTCACAGGCTCCGCTTGGGGTGATTGGTCTTTGTACACAGATTCACCTCTTCGAGCATTCGAAGAAGAGTTGGGTGTTCAGGCGCNCCTGCTAGGATGGTCTCACAGGCTCCGCTTGGGGTGATTGGTCTTTGTACACAGATTCACCTCTTCGAGCATTCGAAGAAGAGTTGGGTGTTCAGGCGCCCGTTGGATTTTGGGATCCCGTCGGATACACTCGCGACGGAGATTTGGAGACATTCAAGCGACGACGAGAGACCGAGATCAAGCACGGCCGAGTGGCCATGTACGTACTCAGGATGTAATTTGCAAAGAAGCCTCATTTTCTATTTAGATCAATTTAGTGGATGTTGAATTTATATGAATTTAATTGATGGTTTGTGACAACATNTACTCAGGATGTAATTTGCAAAGAAGCCTCATTTTCTATTTAGATCAATTTAGTGGATGTTGAATTTATATGAATTTAATTGATGGTTTGTGACAACATTTTTTGATATTTTTTGCACACTCTTTGATGTTGTTGGTTCTTTGTGTGTAGATTTATTGACATGATAAGATTTTTTTACAACATTGACGATTATTTGTGAAACTGTTTGATGTTATTCAGTGTTTTTGGCCTCTTGGTTCGTGTGTTGTTCAATTGTGTTCCTCATTTTTTGTTTTACGCCATTTCAAGTATTTCACGCTTTTGGTTTCCGTGTTTGTTTCCAACTTTGTGGCATTCAGATCAACTTTCACCGATTGATCATGATTAATTGATCTAGAATGTGCTTGGCCCCGCTTGATAAGGCTACCATTGGATATATCGTGCCCGAATACTTCAAGTGGCCGGGATTTTTGTCCCCGTCTATGGGCTTGAAGTTTTCAGATGTACCCAANGCTTGATAAGGCTACCATTGGATATATCGTGCCCGAATACTTCAAGTGGCCGGGATTTTTGTCCCCGTCTATGGGCTTGAAGTTTTCAGATGTACCCAATGGATTGGCTGCGATCGGCAAGGTCCCTGGAAACGGTTGGGCTCAGATTGTTGCCTTTGCAGGCTATTATGAGCTCTTCGTCTACAAATACAATGGAGTGCCAGGTGAGTATGGCTGGAAAGCAATCTCTTCTGCTGATCCAGAAGTGCGCAAGCGAAAGCTCAGCGCCGAACTTGCCAANCTACAAATACAATGGAGTGCCAGGTGAGTATGGCTGGAAAGCAATCTCTTCTGCTGATCCAGAAGTGCGCAAGCGAAAGCTCAGCGCCGAACTTGCCAACGGAAGATTAGTTTCTCGAAAATCAAAAGTATAGCTGTGTATCTTGAAACTGTTTGACATTGTTTGACTATAGTATGTAAGAATATATTTGTCCTGGTTCTGATAGGTATCTGCAACTGGAAGAAGTTGACAGATGTTCGACAAAGAGTCTTCCTTTCTATCGCTGACTAATCTTGGATTATCCATGAATGCCTATGTAGCTATGTATGTCTTGCGCGATTGTGTGCGAAGCGATTTAAAGAACATCTAACATCTGTAGTGTACAAGTGCAGTCTGGCGACGTTCGGATTGAAGCAGCCAAGGCTATGATGGCCATCATCGGAATGTTCTTCCAGGTACTGCTTGTGCAAGTATTATTCACTTGGAATCTGATTCGATTCCAAGATTCTTTCTACTGTAATCCATTCTAATCCTCAATATTTCATGATATTTCCATCTTCACACCCTGCTAGGATGGTCTCACAGGCTCCGCTTGGGGTGATTGGTCTTTGTACACAGATTCACCTCTTCGAGCATTCGAAGAAGAGTTGGGTGTTCAGGCGC
>BGPT01000042.1:405828-428736 GCA_003297045.1 Symbiodinium sp. clade C Y103
GGTCCCCTCCAAAAAAAACCAGGGGACGTTTAAATGCCGGCTTTACATATATACGTGGATTTTTTTTATTGAAATCTTACATTTACAACGTCCCCCCCCAAAATGACACTATTATTGCAAAATACATTTAGACAACGTCCCCCCCTGCTAAACGGGTGGNTCTTACATTTACAACGTCCCCCCCCAAAATGACACTATTATTGCAAAATACATTTAGACAACGTCCCCCCCTGCTAAACGGGTGGTGATTATATATATACATGTATAATTTGTGTGTGTGTACGGACCTCCTGGCCAACCATGGTGGTGGTTGAGTATGTATTTGTTACCTGATTTTGCTTGAGATTGCAATAAAGGGTACAGTGAAAAGGAGACCCTGCATTAACTTGAACAATAGTTATATAAATGTTATGGTTGAATTTTGCACGTCCAGATGTGGAACAATAGCGAGTTGCTCGTGTCTCATGTATAGATATATGATATCTGGTTGAACACAATTCAATGGTTGAATACGATTGAACAATAGTGAGCTCTTCGTAAAAGTGGGCTAACACGTTTGTTTGCGATTTGTCTCAGCTCCCTCTTTGTGATGATCGTGAGGCTATTTGAAGACCTGGTGCCCCAAAGGCGCACCGTGGGAGACAATGCAACTAGTCAGCGGTGTTTGTGCTTCATTGCTCTCATCTCCCAGATCCTTTTGGTTTCCATGTCGAAAGCAGAAATGGCAAGAAACACTTTGTGTTCTTTTTCTGTTTCTTTCTGTTTCCCCGTTTCCTCTCAAGCCCCATTCCCTCGTGAAAATCCGTGTTCCGATTTGTTTCTTGCTGTCTCTTCCAAGCTTCAGACAGATCTTCTCTCAGGAGCACAGTCTTTGTTGGTCGAAATGTTTCAGAAGAGTTTGGAAACCTTTCGTGGCAACCTTGGACAAGGGCTTTCCGCTCCAAAATCGGAGGAGCAAACTGTCTAGGAAAGCAGGAAAGCACAAGGTAGATGAAAGGATCTTCAACCTGGAGCCGTCTCATTTCCATGGCTTTGGCTGGTTTTGGCACGTTGGAAATTGTTGGAACATATTTGATGCAATGATATGGTTGTGGAATAGATCTCACATGTATATCTCGCGCGCACAAAAGGAGGTCCAAGTCTGAAGGGTTCATCCTCATCACCGCTTTAATCCGAGTTGAAAACTGAGGCGACGTTGTGGATAAAGGCCGAAAGCGGGTCATGTGACATGTTAGAGCAGAAACGATCTTGAAGGATAATCTCCAAGATGACCAACAGAATTCAACTTTTAGAAACACCACTCGATCTGAAGCAAAACTTGATGGCAAAAGCTCACGGCCACAGGGCTGGCATCAATTGGACGATTCGTATAATGACTTGTAGTTCTTATATGTTCTTATAATTTCTTGTATATGTGTTTCAAAAAAGTAAAAAAAATCTCTTATCGCAGATTGCACAGGAGTCACAGAGTTCATTGTATCATTCATTGTACACTGTGCAGAGAGGCACACTAATTATGGAATATTCAGATGCACTGACTAGTTGCATCTCGTTCGATTTCCAGGTCCAGTGCGTCAATGCATACACGCAGCCGAATCAGCAGGGAGACCAAAACCTAGAGAACAAAGTGATCATTCTTGCCAGACTCCAGAGAGAGGTGATCTTCTGGATCCTTTGGGGATTTTGTGACAGATGTGCTGTTTTCGTTCCCAGTAGTTCTCCGCAATCCCATCAGGTTTGGTGTTTTCGCTCGAAGCAGTCCAATCGTTCGCTTGAAGGATTCGGGGGTTGTCACTGGAGTTTCAGAATTTCTGCGACCCGTGCATGCCAATCCTTGCAAAAAAAGAGATATTTCATGATATTTCATGGACTTGCATCACAAAAAAAGATACAGTATATAACATGCTGTAAAAAGCGGTGCATATGGTGTTACGTCTTCATGTTTGTATAGGTTGTGTTCTTTGAACGTTAAACTTTGGACTGACCGCGATACACAGCAGTCATTCGCTGTGTGACCAAGGTCAGCGTCCCGTGGTTTCATCTTCACACGATTTGTGCGCTCAGCAGAATTCACTTGGGAATCTGAAGTGAAACCATGAACCTGCATTCTGCCAAGCTGATCACGGTGTGGCCACGGAGAACTGTCCTCTTTCATTGCTCCACAAACAAACAGCCTTTGCTTTGTCCACCCTAAAAATGTGAGCTGAAGACTTCCCCCCAAGTGGATCCAAGTGGCAGGTTTTGCTCACATCAAAAGCAATACAGGCGAAGAATGGCGAAGATGGAAACATTGCCTTGTGGATTTTTCATTGATTAAGGAAGAAGTTGGAGGAGTTGGGCCAAACACTTCAGCTGGATCAATCATGACTCTTCTTGACGTTTAGTGGGCTTGCTCGGCTTGTTCTGAGGCGCAGATGGCAGAATCGATGGACTTCCGAGCTCGGCAAATATCGTGGGTCGCCTCAGGTGAATTTGCTTCAAAATCTTCCAACATCTTCTGGTTTTTCTGTGTTCTTCTGTTTCTTTCACAGCACGTCTTTTCCCCTGCGCTTGCAGGGCTGGTGCAGTAATATGCACTCCAGCAGCGATGCAGAGCCTTTAGCTGCCTCTGTCCAGGCCTCAAGGCTTCAACTGAACAAGTATGGATTTCAGTACGGAGTTCAGACTATTTCGTAGATGATCACGTTTGAAGAGTATTGGGGAGCATTAAAAAAACGTGAATTGAACATGATTCAATTGAGCCATACCGCTTGACTCCAACACACCGAAGTACTTCTCAGCCACTTGTCAGCAAACAAAACAATGGTCAGCTCAGTCCCTGATCGTGTAGGGTTTGGTGGAAAGGATAAGCAGCACAACCTCGTATTACTGGCGTTTGTCCTGCAGCCATTTGAAGCTGGCTGTGAACTCGTTTGAGTAGCCGCAATCCTGACATCTTCTGGTAGTCCATCGGTATACCTGATGTTTTGCAGACTCATTTTGAACAAAATACAGGAAATACAATATAGCAAACTAAAGGTGTTCCATGAAACGCGATGGTCCTCCTGCAGCGTAATTCAATATCTCCATGCTCTTGACAAAGTTTACATATGTCGGAATGTGTTTGATTGTGTTTCTCCTTCGGCCTGGAAAGATTGATGGGTAGTGACGGTGGGCAGAGCTCAGCTGAAGCTTGCGCTCAGCATGGGTGCTTCTTTATCTCAATCGGACGTTCAAGGTCCAGTATGTCCTGTGCAGTTGCAGGCACCTTGGCCATATTTTCGGCCTTGGACATATTGGACAGAATAGAGTGAGAAGAGTGTGACATTCAGATACTGGAAGCTGAGATTCAGGTCACGGGCCGAGTAGCATTTGAAATCATTTGAATTGTTGTGGATGACTGAGTGACCACAATGGACCTATCCCATGATTTGTCGTCTTTGAGATTTCGACAAATGCCCTGCAGAGGAACGAGAATCACCATCCTCTTCGCCTTCCAAGCCTCGCCGTCTTGAGAAATTGCAACTTGACCCTTTGACAGTGACTATGCTGTGAACCTGTGCATTCTGAACTTGGATGACTAGTAGGGAGCAGTTGCTTGTCATAGCTTTGGATGAAGACGGTATTCATTCCTTTAGGGAGTGCAAGGGAGTTGAATTGCAAATGTATTTCGATGTATTTGGCGTATCACAACCAAAGGTTTCAAGATGCTTGCAATATGTGAAGCTACTTGGCACTTCTTGGCATTTCTACTTAATTGCTGAGCTGTGGCAAAGGTGCAAGATGAAATCCTTTGGCTCTTTTGGCACCTTGGAGCGTCTAGGCGCCGGTGCACGTCGATGGAATCAATATTTCTGTTTTGAGGGTTTGATTCATTTTGAATCTTGTAGTCGCCAGATTCTTACAGGGAGTCCGCATTCAAGGTGTTTCCCATGACCATGTGCAAAGATTCACCTTTTTCATTTTCGCCATGTAGTTGTCTACAGCAGTGCAGGAGCTTAGACATTTTGAACTAAGACGGAGCTAAAATTATCTAAAATGCATTTCCATACGGCAAAGCATAGAAATTCAGATTTTTTGCCCTTGCAGAGAGGCCGCTCAGCTGGGGTTCCTGGGACGGCTCACACCTGTTCGCAGGTGCTTGCCAGTTGGAGAAATTCACATCACGGACTCTTCAGATCTCCAGCAAAGTGGATCCGCCTACACCCGTTTGTTTCTTGGCCGCAGATCAGGAGGGTGCAATGTGATCGAGCTGCCTTTGAAACGTTGTGTTTGAGCCATGATCTCTGCCGCCGTTTGTGGCTATACAAGATTACTTTTGAAGTCATACAAGTAGGTTCGAGGTTTCATCGACATCCATGGCGTCTCAAATTGCGTGGCAATCACATTCTGGAGCTGCCGTGGCAAGCATAATCTCCAAGATATACCAAGGCCGTGCTTCAGACGATGCCCCGGTGGGGATGCCAAAGTGGATTCCGTGGATTTGGTCCTGCTGCATGGTACTCATAGCTGGTCGAAGATGACACATCTGCTTGACCTGTTGCTTCCCAAGTAGCCTATAAGTTCGAGTCTGGGCCAACGAGCCTCCAGGCAGCTTCCATCCAGCCATCTTGTGCATCACAGCCAACATCAGCCAACCGAGTTGAGGATTCAGATACCCGAGGCAAATCCAGGCAAATCCAGGCAGAGCATAGCGAGGTCCACCCCAATCCTATCCCCGCCCAGAACGTGTTGTCCATGCAAAGAACCAAGGCGCTTCCCGTGAAGAGGGCCCCCAGTGTGCAGCGGCGGCAGGTGCCAGCAAAGAATTACAAAGTGATACTGTTGCAGGGGTTGATGACACGTTTCCTGGAAATTGCATGAAATAGCATGGTTTAGATTCGATTGGATTCTTTTCTTAATGGAATAACATCTTTTAACAAATTCACTTTACACATTTGCTTTCTTCATGGAGCAATTTGAGCGATTGCATGGGATTGGTGCGGTGAATTTGCTTCTGATTTTGCTTGGTGATTTTCGACACGTGTCTCATGGTAATAAAAGACAAGCGGTTGCTGCAACAAGGCACCCATCAAGCACATTTCTACAGCGCCAAATTTGGGAATTTGGGCATGTGGCTCTCCAGTGTCTATTGGCGGCAGGTTTTGCATTAGGCTTGGTGTGGGTATTTTTGTCGTAGCCTTGTAATTTTATGACATGCAAAGTCCATTTCGCATTTTTTTCGCAGACGTTTTGTGCATCTTTGTCCCCTAGACAGCAGACGAGCGCTTGAGGACAACTGGGATTACGAAAAGAAACAATAAGAAACATGAGGTTTGTTGAGGGCAGCCCCAAAGATGAATCGCAGCTTGGATCCATTTGAGGTCAGAGCTGGATGAAGGTAGTCCCTGTGTCTGAACCTCAGATTTGAACATTCTGAAATGGGTTTGGCAGAGGTCGCTCTTTCGGAATGGCCTTGGTATCCCATACTTGTACTGGGATGTACTGGGGACATTTTTGATCCACAGCATGCAAGACGAACTGGGCAGCTGGATTGAGGTGTATGACTGTTCTTCTGAGCCAGAAATTTATTCTTTGGAGATGAACGCTGAGCGGTACAGTTTGATTTTCCTTAGTGACGTGGAGGTCAGAGGAGCTGTTTTCTGTACCATTTACGTGTTGGTTATGAGAGCTGCAGCATGTGAAAGCCTCTAATCATCCTCCTGCGAAATCGTGATTGAGGTGACACCATCACTAGTGAAGGTGCCGACAGCCTCAAACTTGATGGGCTTTGACTGGGATGCCTTGGAAGCTTGAACCCAAACATGCAAGATTGTGCGGAAAATGCCATAGGGACGAATTCTAGGGTGTAAGCAGATGGTTTTCACCACCTGAACTTCGCTTACTTTTCTCATCACCAATGGTTTGTTTATGAGTCAGTCTGAGATAGTCGCATCGAATTCTTGTAATTATTGTAGTAAGCACAGGTAATCAAACGTATTCTTGGTATATGATTGGATTAGTTTGCAATCATATTTGATTATCATTGATATGCTAATACAGTTAATAGAATATGGATCATTGCATGGGAGGCCTATCAAAAAAATCGTGCTGTAAACTGTCAACAGAAGTAAAAGTAAGGCAAGGGAGGAAGGAATTGAAAGATTGAAAGGAAGGAAAGAAGGAAAGAAGGGCCAGGATGCCGTGCGACTCCCAATACATCCACGGGCACATTTTGAGGTCGTCGCAGATTCGAGCTTCAAAAAGGAAAATGCAAAAACATGGGTTTGGCTTGGTACATGCCAAGGACGCTGATGACCCAATCGAAGATTTTCAGCCTATGTCCAGACTGCATCTTGTTCTGCATAAGTTAATGTGGTGTGACGTATTGAAGCCTGGTTTCTTAGGAATTGCCTGTCATGTTTTGGTCAAATCAAGATACAACAAGTGTCTTACCGACTCTTCAGAATTTGAGTCTTGGGTCTTGGGAGTAGTTTATTTGTTTGCCGAACCGTGAGGAAAAGACGCAGTTTTCCATTTCAGAGCGTGCTGCATCTATCCTTTTTCGTTGTCCAAGTCTGTCTCGGATTTTCCTTGTTCATTTCTCTGTGCTAGCACCTGAGTGTGTCTGCTTGAAACATAACATATGAAATTTATCCAATTTCCATGGTTGTTGTGTTGCACTTGTACCACTCTATTTGCCGAATGTCAAATGTCTGGAAGCGGTTTGTTTTGATGTTGCTCGAGGTCCAGTAGCAGCCTGCCAGTGGTACTTGAAGATGGCCCTGTGCTAAAGGCAATGTTTTGGCCAACGGAGCTGTGTAACATTGTTGCATGTGCAACCCAATGGAGCTCTGCGTTGGATCTGATTACATCTTGTTACCTTTTGTTTTCCAACAGGTCTAGTGCAATGTTAGCATGACAACAGACAAAAGAAACTTGAGTACTTGAGTACTACTCATACGACAAATACTGGATTTGCACAGAATGGAAGGAATGTGATCATATAGGATCGCAAAGGTTCAGCCAGTCATGGTATCAGTTTGGTCTACATTCCATGACTAGATGACCAACTTTTGAAAAGCAAAGCTGACTGCGCTTCCAATTGCAGGTGTCACTCCCTTTGGTGCCATGCTCAAAGCCCCTCGAGCCAGTGAGCGCTCCAAGCTCACCATCTTGGCGAGGTCAGCTTTGGCAGTTGTGTTTGAAGTCCTGTCCTCCTTCGTTGTGTTGTTGAAACATGTTGAAGCATTTTGAAACAACAAAGTCGCTGCTTTCATTTTAAGATTCTGAAGGGATTCTCAAAACAATGTGTTTCGCTGAATGATCACCATGAGATTCGCACAGTGTGGCTTCGTCTGCCAGAACCGAACAGACTGCAGAGTCTACTTTGAAATTGCTTTGAAATTGCTTTGAAAATTTGAATCTCAGGTTACTGTAATTGATGATAGTTTGATGATACTTATAGAACTTTATAGATATTGTAGAGATATTGTAGAGATATGTGCTTGATGTAATCTTGATGTAGTTTTCTCTGGTGGTCCACTTGACTTCCCCGAGGCATGCGTATTGCAATCGTGGTCAACGGATCTCGTGGAGATGTGCAGCCCATGGTGGCATTGGCCCAGAAACTGCAGGAACACGGCCACGAGGCGCCGCCATGGGCACCATGGGTCCATGGTTCAAACTGGGTGGAACATGGGAACATATGGGAAGCCAACAAGAATGCCCAATGTGAATCTTCTTGATTGTTGATAGATGATGTGATGTGATGTGTGATTTATTGTGATTTCCTGAACATTGGCTTTGGATCCTCCCGCCCTGACGTCAAAGGCTCCAGGCAGCGGGCTACAGCAGTTTTCATCACATTCTAGCTATATCTAGCTATAATTGTATATTTGCTTTATGCGCTTTGTTATGCTTATTTGGCCGACGTCCGCAGTGTGTGTGGCAAGTCCCATGAGGTCAGAAATATCGACAAATTGCTAAGTATACACCGTGGTACTGGCATAGTCCGCTCCTTTGGAGTTCTGAGCTGACAGTATGGTACAGGTGATCATTTTCACCAACGCCGACTCTGTAAGCACTTGCAATGCTTGTGGCATTGATGCAGTCTCAGTCTTTGCGGAACTTTGGCTGGCAATAGACTTTCAATAGACAGCAGAGACTTACCGAAACTTACCCAGGACTTCACACGCTGAGACCTGGTGCTCCTATAATATAAATGTTCTGTGTTGCAGGAAATGTCAAATCTTTTGGCCAGTTGCTTTGGGAGGGCCTAGAAAGATATTGAAGCCTTTGGTGCAAAATATGTGGAAGGAGCCTGCTTGCAGGAAACACAAACGCGCATATCAGCACTTAATCTACTGCATGCGCCGACTTTCGATGCTGGTTTTTGAATGGTTTTGACACCTAACTGATGCTTTCAGTCAGTAGCGAGGTCCTTGCCTTGTTCATGTCATTGTTCGGTTTCAGGATTGCTGTGCTGTGATCCAAGAAAGTGGAGGCATGTGACTTGGCTGGAGAGGCTCATTGAGGTTCCATGACTATAACTAGTTTGCTGCAGCAAGCAGCCAATGCCATACTTTGCCTTCCACGGACACCGGAACATGTAGAATAGATCATGACTTAGATCATGGTTCACACGACGTCCCAGAAGAAATATGAAGAAATGACTTGATGATGGATGATCTTAACCTAGAAAGCAAATCTTGCACCACCTCCAGTTGTCTTTCTCTGAACATGAGCAACCGACAGAAAAAGGTCCGTTGACCTCAGAGCTTTGCCTATCAAGGAGTGGAGATTTCGTTTCGGGGGTGTCCCGAGCGAATTCAACCGCATCAAAGTGGCTACGTTCCAATCCTGGCGCTTGCGCACCAGTAGCCGAATGCTTGCAGGTTGGGCCGCATTTGATATATTTGGTTAGTGTGTAGCACAAGTGGGCATCCAGTCCCTGACAATTCTTGCCAAGCGGCTGTTTGACGAAGCTTAATACTGCTGTGCGAATGCGTTCTACCATGTTCACACAATTCATCTATACACTTCCGTGTGAAACGCCTTGTGCCAGGGGTTTCAGCCGCAGCTGGTGGTCTGTGGGACGTTGGCAGTCGGGACTTGCATCCGGTATGAGGCTCAGGCATCAGTGCCTGCTGTTTATGCCTCTCGGCGCGAGCATGTGTGACTCTCAAGCCTCATGCCAGTTGCACAAATTGCACATGTAATTCCAAAGTGAAACGAGTGAAATGCCACAGTTCTAGAGACTTGCAGAGCTATCGACTTCCCATGAATTTACAATTTGTTGTCTTTGTTGGTGCGATGAGATGTAAGAGGGGAAAGAGTGCTTGAGACTGCAAAGCATGAATTGTTCCCGATGCTCTTAGCCGCAAGCTGTGCTGCTTCAGAAATTAAACTTTTGATTTTGAATTTTGACTCCAACTCTTCTTAGTCATCCATGCCTATGCGCTGCCTTCTCAAACTTAGGTTTTCCTTTGCAGAGAACTGCTAGAGTTCTTCAGTGATGTCCTGCAGCTTATCTGCATTTGTTTCATTGGGCTGCACGTATCTGCACATTCATCATTGATGTTGATCACTGGTGCATGAAGTGAACACAGCACGGCTGTTGGGTATCACCATTGCTGAACCTACTTTGGTGTTGACCGTGATATGATCTGTGGCTCCATGCTAACCACGACGCAAAAAAAAGCAATGCACCCATGTGTACCAAATTGAGGTGTTGTCACTTTTGTTTAATTTTGTTGACATTTAAGGTGCTTGCAGCCGGAAAGACCATGTTTCCTTGCTACAAACCCACTGCTTGACAACGGGCCGTTGCAAGCCAACATCAGGCAATTGGGGCGCTAGCAAGGGGCCAGAATGTGTGGGACTTGTGTGCGCGTGTGCTCATACAGAATTAGATAAAATTAGTTGTGATTTTGACTGACGTACTTCGCGCAGCCAAGTCTTTGAAGTTCAAGTGCGTTCCTTTCACATCCTTTCACACTGAATGTATTGTACTATTATACTGTGTAGCGTATCCTTGTTCACTGGAAGCTTGCTCGGTTCTAGTTGGATTCATGAATGACACGCGCCTGCTGTTGTTCAGCATTGTCCTTTCTTTTATGTTCGGCGTTATGTCGAGACTTTGCCGTTCTTGAGTTGCAAAACTGGACCCGGTCTTGTGAAACAAATCAACTTTCACTTTCGGAGTTGTGTCCAAGTTGTGCTATGTGAAAGGCAGACAGGGACATGGGACCTTCCTGACTACACAGAGGTCCCCAGCAAGTTGGAGGACCCAAGCTCACTTGACAGTAAGTTCGGAGACCACGCCTCTGAAGCAAGTCGTTTCAATCGTTTCATTCTTTCCATTCGAGGAGATCATCCAAACACAATATGATCAATATGGATCAATATGGGAGTTGTATGGATTTGTGGCCGAAAGAGATCACATGAGATTCAAGGCATTTGATATTCGTTGATCGTTGATGGTCCTCGGCGCCAAGTAGTTGTTCTTTTTTCAGGACTTCATCACACAGAAAGGCAATGGCGGTCTTGCCATGGGCTGGGGGTCGATGATTGCTTTTGGGCTGCCACCTGAGAAGATGCTGGCTTTGGTGACTCGCCTTATCCTTTTTGAGAACATGAAGGATTCCCCCGAGGTCTAAACCTTATTCACCTCATATCTGATTAATCCCACTTGGCTTCTTCCCACATTCACTCTGAGATCAATTTGTTGTCCTCGGTTCCCAGCTGAGCAGCCTGCAATGTGATTTACTGTATGCGGGTGTTTCCATCTCCACTGATTCTATTTTAATCATTTTACTTATTGTGCAAGTTGAATTTGACGTTTGGACGGTCTTCACTACTTACAGTTGTCAAAGAAGCAGCTCAGCAACGAGGCTCTTCGTGTTTTGAAATCCTTGCAAATTCACGGTGTCATTCTGGGTGGTTGGGCAAAGCTCGATGAGCTCGCAGAGCAGCTAGCCAACGGCATCCTGGCTGACAATTTACCGCAGATTCAGATGGAGCATTGAAAAAGTGTTTTAAGAAAAAATGACAAAACGATATGCAACTGGTGCCATTCCAAAGTACGGAATGCTCTGCCGGAATGGTACTGTATTTGTCCAGGGCTGAAGGCAGAAGAATGTGGTGAACTCTGAAATGTCAGGCAAATTGCAGAGCATCGGAGATGATTGGCAGGAACTTGTTACTCAGCTGCAATCAGCATTGCAGACCAGCTTGTCCAGCTATTCCCAAGTGCTCGTGAAAGAGCGAGCAAGGTCCTTTGGCGCATGCATGAGAATGCCATACACCGCAAGAAAACTTACCGTTCGTTGTTCGTTCTTCAGCTTCGGCAGCTTCCTTTTGCAACAAGACACATGGAAGTTTTGATCCTCCCAGCAAAACCGGTCTCAGCAATGATGTGAGGCCAATTTTGCAGCTGAAAATGTCTGCTTTGTCGCAGAGGCCCTTTTTCGCTGTGTCCTCATGCCTAATTCACACAGCGAAACTGCGCATATTCAAGTCCTCGAGTTGTTTTGAATCCAGGCGCAGAAAAGTCGGGTTTGGCTGTCGCCCTTCAATTTGTGTCGCTGATGTTTCCTCCCTTCTGTGGAGGCCCCACACGCCTGGCTCTTCCCAAGATGCTCTTGCGTGGTGCACCATGGTGGCCTTGGCACAACCCAAGCCACCCTGCGTGCTGGTGTGCCCGGAGCACCTTGCTGTTGAAATTCAAGCGATTCAAGACTCTTTCAGGGTTGACGAATCGACACAGTTGTGGAATGTTGTGGATGGAGCGGCTTAAAGATTAGTGTATTCATATGTTTTCCTTCCAAAAGGTATGCTGGAATGGCCTTAAGTAGCAAGTAGAAAATGTGGGACACAGGGCCATTTTATGATCTTATGTTGAATCCTTACAAACTGCGAACCTCATACCTGGCAACTGAAGCCAATATCACCTAGTAAGAGAGCTCCTGCACCAATCTCTCCGTCTCCCCGCGAATTCAAGTTCTTAAGCTATACCTTTCGTCTATTTTAGTCTCACAGATTGCATCCACATGGCATGTGATGCTTCCTGCTGCAATTTGTCTCTGAGGTGATCACTCCTATCTTCGGAGACCAGTTTTTCAACGCAGCTTGGAGCCAGAGATTGGGACGCCTCAGTAAAGGATCATAAAGGATTCATAGAAGAACATGCTTCTGCTTATCTAGAATCTAGTGCTGCCTTTCAGCCATTTGCAGCATGATTTACGCGTTTGCACCGTGAATCAGCCTTGGGCTCTTGGTCTCTAGGCATCTCATGTGAATCGCCTGGGAGTTGGTGTTGGCTTGGAGCAGCCTTTGCCAGAGCTTACTGCCACTCGCATCAGCACGTGACAGGGCGTGTGGCACTGGATCCAGAATGATCCGCAAACTCTCAGCTTTGGAGTTATGATTATGCTCATTTTGATATATATTTTCATGACGTACAGTTCGTTCCAGTTGAGGCTAAATTGTCCCAGCAATGGGCTCTACGAATCCAAGACGTGGTCCGCCACTTCAAGAATTGCACAGCATGTGTATATATATAAATGTGTATGCATATTATATATATACAAACATATATATATATATACAAACATATATATATGTATAATATACATTATATATATACATACCTATATATATAATATATACATATCTATACATAAACAAATACGCACCGCATGGTTGTTTGAAGCACAATGTGGTCTGTGGCCGCCGCGGCAATGGAAAGGAACCGCAAAACGGGAAACACGACGCGTAATGTGGAAAACCTGGAAACAGGTGGAAACTGATCAGCCAAGTGAGGTGGAGAACATCACAGCAGCGGTTCGTTCTGCCTGGGGTATGGCCAAGGCAGGTGCTGAGTTTGATGGCCACAATGTATCAACTGAAGTATTTGGCCATATCTGGCCATGGCATCTGATCTTTGCATGCGTCGTTTTCATTGGTTTGGCTCATGCATGGAACTTGACCACTTTCTGGATCTGTCTGGCATTTAAGTATTTTAAGTGCCGGAGTTTGTGTCCAAGAGGAAAGGTAGGCTTTGATTCGGCTTTGATCTGGCGGTTCATGCCGAGAGTTTGTTGAAATTTGTTGACAGTCTCAATTTGAAGCTACTTTGCTGTCCAAAGCCATGTGTCCCTTGTACCGTGCAGACAGCAGCGGAGTTCGGGGCCACACAGATCAGCTCTGGTCTTGAAGAAGCGACGAATGCACCTAGCCACAGAGATCTTCCGAAAAAGCGTGGCAAATCAGTTCCTGCAAGCGACCAGCAAATACTTCACGCTATTGCCGAGACCTGCTACTCATGCAAAGTTTTCATCATCAAGTCTCCAGGTGTTCTAAGTATGAGGATTGCCCCAAAGTGCCACCACAAGACCTAGAAAGGCAGTTTCGACACTTGCGGCGAGGATAGTTGAGTTTCTATTGTGACACCATTGAAATCCATTTAGCAGAATCATACAGAATCGAACACCGCACCTGTTGCTGATCTGTTGGATGATCCAAGGCCATCCAAGAGTTTATGCTTCTCCACTTGAGGAGCGGACTCTGGGATATGCGACTGCGCGAGCTCGAAGCCTTCGAAGCCTCAAAGCTGTGAGCCGCCGGAGCCGCCAATGTGTACCGTGGCAGGAACCATGCGGGGCAGAGATACTAGACAGATCTAGAGATCTAGCAAATCTCAGCAAATCTCCACACATATACAGTGGCAGAACTGATATGAACTGTGTATCATGTTCAGATATGGTCAGCTCATCAGCATACAGAGACAGTAGACATCACTATATACATATGACAAGACCACAACAGTTAACGAAATCACTAAACAATATGAATATGGTTGGTGTGCAGAGCCTTCACTTTGATCCGGAAGGCTCATGTAACTCAATGTATGCCTTGTAGGTTCACTCTGAGCCGTCACTGGAGGCCAAGGTTTAGAGCCAACTCCACGGGTGCTGTCACAAGCAGCCACGCACTATGGATCTCTATGGTGCGTTTGAAAAGCTAAGAGAGCTTTGATGAGCTTTGATTGCGAGCGTGTGTTTTAAAGGTCCTGACTGTCCCAAGACGGGAGAGTTTGACAACCCACGCAGATGCTTGACAAAGCAGCATTGGTGACCAAAAGTACCAACCTACTTGTGTGTTTCATGCGTGTTTCAAAAGTCAACCAATCAGCTTCTTTGACAGCAACTTGAAGAACATTGAAGACGTTTGAAGAGTTGAAACTTTGCAAGTTGGGCCTGTCGGGGACTTTGCGTCGAGCGTGTCGGACGGACTATTTATGCACCATCTCGAGCTCAGGTGATGCTTTGGGCTGAACGGTTGTATGGAATAAGTGGTGACACGATGCTGGGCGCCTAAACATTGGCGGCAATGGCAGCAATCAGAGCATTTGTGCTCATGGTATCTCTTGGTATCCCTTGGTATTGTTGGTGCATTCCCTGTGTCACAGCACAGCTTCAAGTCGGCCATCGACTCCATCGACCCCTGAGGCCATCTTCGTGCAGCCAAATGGGCTGCGGTATTCGTGGAACAGCGGGCAGGTGCTCTTTTTTGCCGGGGGAGGAAGAAACCGACGTCATGCATGGCGATGCCAAGGTGATGCCAAGGTGATGGTGATGTTATATGTGGGTTCCTGCAATCTCATTTAGTGCAATATTACAACCACAGCACCGATGGATTGGATTGGATTGCCCTCTTGTCATTAAGCTGCAAGATGATATAGATGATGCCCCCTGGCTTTTTGCGATTGTTCTTTGAGATTTCTTGAGAACCTGTAGCTGTAACACTTCTTTTGTTTGCCACTGACGGGAAACACTTCCATGCCAAAACGCAGAACAAGGTGAAATGCACACGTGTTGAAATTGTTCGTTGCTGCTTGGACAGATCCCCAGACTATCAGGGTGATGCACGTCCTGCAAAGGGCAAAGGCTTGGTACCTCTGAAGATTTGCCATCCCCTGTTTGCAGCTCCTCGAAAATTGGGAACGCTGCCATGACACACCGTCCCTGTCAAATCACAAGTCTCCACAAAATTCAGGTGCTCTTGCCATGCAGATTGCAACGGAGAATCACAATGCTGCAATGATTTCAGCACCTTGCCTGCACTGCGCCAGAGGATTGTTGAGTCGCTTAGTGTACCGTTTTGCGAGACAGGTTGCAAGATGTAGGTCGGCACTGAAACAGATAAACGATAATTAAAGTAAGATATCTTAGTTGATTTTCTCACAAATATGTGTTATATACCATAGACTGTGCGAGGTCAAAAATGTCAATCTATTTTCTGCAAATGTGTTTTGAGGCAAAATATGTCCGACATAGATCAAATTTCAAGAAAAAAACATAAATTCTAATTTCATCTAATTTCTTGAAACATAGGCCTAATATATACCAATAAATTTTGATAAATATATATATATATATGTTGATTTAAAGGTCTTTGCAAGAAATTATAAATATATATAGTAACCCTTTATATGAGCAACATTTTTTTTGGGATGCAGAGATTTTAACAAGAGTGCTGTTCTAACTTTTGACGCGAAATCATTTCTCTAGTGTTTTGCTGGCGTGCGAAGCCGCGCGAAGCTACAAGCGTAGGCAGCTATAAATCAGCTATTATTTTTTTTGCGAAAGCTTTTCGCGTAGGCTATGGGAGCATATAAATTTTAATATATTTAATAAATTTATATAAATAACCAAAATATTAAAAAATTATGACCATGAATCTACTAATTTGGAATTAGTAACTATTTTTTTGGGAATTAAATAATATTAATTAATCTATTTTGAATTCTTGCAGAAATTCTTTCTAATTTTCTAAATATTGGGAAAATATAATTATATTAATAAAATTAATATATTTTTTATATATATAAAAAATTAAGGAAAAATACGATAAAAAATAAATAGATATTAATTAAAAAAAATAGAATGATAATAATGATGCTATAATTTATGAATAATAAATAAAAAATATAATTGATGATTATTAAAATATTATATTGATATATTATATTGATGTATTATATTAATATGTCGATAATATTATATAAGGATAAAAATATTATATTGATATAATTAAAGATAATATATTTGAAATATATTATATATATATAATTTATATTTATTTAAATTTGAATAAAATTGATTATTGTTTTTTTTTAATCGATGGTATTTTTTTATATATTTGATAGAAAATATATTATAAATAATATATAAGATTGATGGTAGGGATTTATAATTTTTTATATTGATAAATATAAGGCAATTTTTAATTTATATTATATGGAATGAATATATTATAATTTATATATAAATATATATTAATATATTATTATATTTTATAATTTTGGGATTGAAAATATATTAAATACGGGATATTGAGATGTATTTTTATATTTTCGAAATAAAATATATAATAAAATATATAATAAACCATAATATATTTGGAATATTTGAGGTTTAAAATAATGCTATTTATAATAAATTTGAATTTTAATATTAAATATATTTATATCTATATATAATTATTTTATTATATTTTGTTTAAAATAATATTTAAAAATATTATATGAGATTATTTTATTTTTTTTATATTAAATAAAAATATATTTTAATTAAAGAGTTAAAATTGATATAAAATCGATCTCCGAAAACATTTTTTCCTAAAACCGAATCCCTTAAAAATACCAAACCGCCACCAGCCTGGAGGAATTTTGGAATTGATCGGTAGGGGCGCGATCCGGCATAGCTAAAACTAAGCGCAGCTACATAACCGCACAGCTTCGTCGATTTAAAGGCAAGGAAAGGGTTCTTATTTGCTAGAGGTTGGTGCCGTTTTGGGCCCATATTGATTATATCTTCGATTATATTGGTCCGATATTATCTTATCTTCGCCCTATCTTGGTTTATATTATCCCGAGTTTGACCCATGTTGGTCTTACCTTGGCAATATATTGTATCCCATATTGGTTTCTATTGGTCCCATCTTGGTGTATGGTGGCCTTATCTTGATATTATGTTGGTCCGATCTTAATCTATATTGGTCTCATATTGACATATCTGAAGGTCTATGGTTTATGTTGAGGCTTTGATAACGATATATAATATTATTTCGATTGATTATTTTGTTGGGCCCAGCTTGGTCCAGGTTGGGCCGATCTTGGGTCCATCTTGGACCGATCTTGGGGGACATCTTGGGCCCATGTTGAATTTAAGGCGGCCCATATTGGTTCTATATCGGCATTTGATAGCTTCATCTTGGTCCATAATAATCCTGTCTTGGCCCTTTATTGACCCTCTCTGGGTCTATATTGGCCTATATTCATCCATCACAGAGCCTAGATTGAGGCTTTGTTGACGATATATTAGTCCATCCATATTGAAAGAATTTTAAATATCAATATTTCCGTCCCGGATCCAAATATTTGACCTAAATGGGTCTATCTTGGTTTTAAATTGGACTTATCTTGGCCCAAGTTGGTCCTAGTTTGGCCCTATATTGACCCGATCTTGAGCTATCTTGGTCCGATTTTAATTTATATTGATTGGCCCCATATTGACCCATGTTAGGGCCTAATGTTGAGGTTATATTGGTGAAAAATAATTTAAACGGTCAATTTTTGTCATTTTTTGTCAGATGCGCGATCCATTGAAAATTACAGGGTTATCAGTGGGTCGGGGCTGGGTCGACGGCAGGGGCGACCAATATATATAAGCTTCGATTTTCCACCGAAAGCCCTCCGGGCGATACACGGGCATTCTGGCCAGCGCCCGGATTTTAGCCATCCCCCAAATTCCTTCAGGCTGGCGGCGTTCGAAAATTTTATGGGGATTGGGGGTTGGAAAGAGAAAAGCGCAATTATAAGACGAATTTGGAAGTTAATTTTGAAATATCTTTAAATGATTTTTTTAATTTTTTGCGCAAGTAGACGCGCATCGATATAATTTTTTCAATCGGTTGTAAGGGCGACAATCCTTAAATCCGGCGATGCCATATAAATCCAGGTAATTATATTTAGTTTTACCTACGCGGGCGCGCGCCCTTGCCGTCGACCATCCCCCCAGAATTCTCTAGACTGGAGATATTTTGAAATCCGGAATTGGAAAAAATCCGCCCCATTGAAGGTGCCGAGGCATTTTTTGTTGGCACACATTATCCGTAAGCAATTGCAATAGCTATTAAGCTTTAGTTTGGGGGGGGGGCATTTTTGCTCTGGAGTCGTGGGTTTTTCCACGATTTTGAAAAAAAAAGATTTTGAAATCGACGAAAATGCCAAATTTGGGCTCAATATGACCCAAGATGGGCCCATTATAGGCCCAATATCCGATTATAGGCCCAATATCCCTCAATATAGGCCCAACATGGGCCCAACATACCTCAATATCATCCAAGATGAGCCCAATATGGCTCAATATACATCCAACATGAGCCCAATATGGATCAATATCGGCCCAATATGGGTCCAATATAACTCAACATGGCCCAAGATGGGCCCAACGTGACTCAATATGGATCCAATATGGGCCCAATATGGCTCAATATCGGCACAACATGGGCCCAATACGGTTCAAGATAAAGCCAAGATTGGACCAACATATTCCAATTTTGGAATTCCCAAGCTAACACTCCGGAGCGGACAGTTCTCGTCGCGCAGCGACCAGAATATATCAGAATAAATTACATATATCGATTTTGAAGAAACTAGAAATAATTAATCAATGGTTTTTCTTCCATTTAAGATATAAAAATATCATAAAATATAATCTCCTTAATAATAGATATATACAATTATATTATTATTATTAAGGATTAAAAATTTAATTTTCTCCAATATTTTTATATTATAATATAAAATTTATATATCGCGATTTTAATATAATATTTGCAGAATATCATTGCTCTACGTCCTGTTTAAATTTCCCCCCAATATAAATGCAATATTTAGAAAATAATATAATAATTATTTTTTTAAAATTCGATCCAATATAAAATTTATATATATATTTTCTTTAATTAGCAATTTCAAGCAAAATTCCCGAGCAATTTAAAATATATCCAAGAATAATCCTAATTTCAATTTCTTAAATTAATTATATTTTCCATTTTGTTAAATAACATTTTATAATTATTCCTCATTATTTTTTTTTATTATTTATTCCTTCTAATAATTATTAATTTCAATTTTTTTAAATTCATTATTGTAAAAATATAGATTTTCAAATTCCTTTTAATTATTTATTTATATATTTTTATTATTTCCCAATTAACTATTAATATTCAATTTATCCTAAATATTTTTTGATATATTTAATTACATAAATAAATATTATTTATAAATTCAATAAAATATATATAAATTCCCAAAATTAGATATTAATTTCATAAAATCTAAATATAAATATATTTATTATTCCTTTATTAATTTCTTCAATAATAAAGAAAAATATTTCCTATATATACTCCGGGGGCCCCCTTCAAAGAAGCCATTTTTGCTTGATCTTGAAGCTCCATTTTCAGAGCCCCCTTGCGCGCGCTCAATCTGAGAGACTTCGTTTGGAACGAAGCCGTGGATACTGGCAGCACGGGCACACGGGTTGGAACAGAGACCGGGGAAAGAGACGCGGATGAAGCAAGGAGCAGAGAAGGCAAAAGCTTCTGTCCAGACCCGCTTTGGGATTTGGCCGTGGATACAACGCTAGACCCAGGATGGCTTGGGGGCCCCCTCTTCCCCGAATATTATAATATTGTAAAATTCAAACGGGGTCTGCGGGCCCGCTAGACCCAGGATGGCTTGGGGGCCCCCTCTTCCCCGAATGTTATAATGTTGTAAAGCCCAAACGGGGTCTGCGGGCCCGCGCATAGGTACGGCGGGCCCGCGCGACGCGAGACCGTGTCCCGTTTTTTCAAATTTCCACGTTTTACGGGCCCGCGCCGGGCCCGCGNGGCCCGCGCCCTGTAATTTACAAAGGATCGCGCTTTGCGCCTCTTGAAATTCCCACGTTTTACAGGGGCGGGGCGGGCCCGATACTGTAATTTACAAGGCCAACGGCTCCCCTGGATTGTTTTCTTTGTTGGTGGTGACTATCCATGCCGCAACGGGGTCGAACCCATACAGGACCCAGATATATGCGTGACCTGTCGAATATGTAGAAACACGTCTTCGAACCAAATAATCTTCAAGGAAAGACGTCCCACCACATTATAGAAGAATATCTGCCAAGATTGCCGTTTATTACCTGGGCCGTTGCCCCCTTCTTGATTAATCATTTACACATGGAATTGGGCCGGGGCATCTGCACCCGTGGCGCAACACAATAGCAAGATTAACCCGGATTTTTGTGGCCAGAAAAGGAGCTAACTTTGGCTTCGCCGTGGAGGGCCCCCAATGCGTGTGTGTGTGTGTGCGGGGCAAGAAGCTTCCAAACGATGCATGGAAATGGGGGACAGAGAAATTTTAGAGTCACAGCGCGTTGTCAAAGCGAGCCCCGAGCAGTAGAAGTGCGTGGCATGCCACATTGGCTTTCTTGATCCCAGATTTGGGGCCCCAAATTTGGAGCCTGCAGTGACTTCCGCAAAGAGCCCGGTCGTGTTTTTGGGACCAAAATTGACCGCATTTTTAGGACCGAAAAATATGATTGAAAATGGTTTTTTTCATTGCTAGGCACAGATATTAAAGCACAGAGGCGGAGCGGTAACATGGCACGATATTATAGGAGCAAGGGATGCCACTAAGTAATCTTGAGGGTATGTTTGGATCAGTTGAAGCCATTCTACTCCGGGGGCCCCCTTCAAAGAAGCCATTTTTGCTTGATTTTGAAGCTCAGAGCCCCCTTGCGCGCGCTCAATCTGACAGATTTCGTTTGGAACGAAACCGTGGATATTGGCAGCACGGGCACACGGGTTGGAACAGAGACCGGGGAAAGAGACGCGGATGAAGCAAGGAGCAGAGAAGGCAAAAGCTTCTGTCCAGACCCCGTTTGGGACGAGGCCGCGGATACAACGGTAGACCCAGGATGGCTTGGAGGTCCCCTCTTCCTCGAATATTATAATATTATAAAGGCCAAACGGGGTCTGCCCCGCGCAACCGCTAGACCCAGGATACCTTGGAGGTCCCATCTTCCCCGAATATTATAATATTGTAAAGTCCAAACGGGATCTGCGGGCCCGCGCATAGGTACGGCGGGCCCGCGCGACGCGAGACCGTGTCCCGTTTTTTCAAATTTCCACGTTTTACGGGCCCGCGCCGGGCCCGCGNTCTGCGGGCCCGCGCATAGGTACGGCGGGCCCGCGCGACGCGAGACCGTGTCCCGTTTTTTCAAATTTCCACGTTTTACGGGCCCGCGCCGGGCCCGCGGCGGGCCCGCGCATAGGTACGGCGGGCCCGCGCGACGCGGGATCGTGTCCAATTTTCTACAAATTTCATCAAATTGCCACATTTTACGGGCCCGCGCCCTGTAATTTACAAAGGATCGCGCTTTGCGCCTCTTGAAATTCCCACGTTTTATAGGGGCGGGGCGGGGCGGGCCCGATGCTGTAATTTACAAGGCCAACGGCTCCCCTGGATTATTTTCTTTGTTAGTGGTGATTATCCATGCCGCAACGGGTTCGAACCCATACAGGAGCCAGATATATGCGTAGCCTGTCGAACATATAGAAATATGTCTTCGAACCAAATGACCTTCAAGGAAAGACGTCCCACCACATTATAGAAGAATATCTGCCAAAATTGCCACTTATTACCTGGGCCGTTGCCTCCTTGTTAATTAATTATTTGCATGGAGTTAGGTCGGGGCGTCTGCTTCCGTAACGCAACATAAAAGCAAGATTAACCCGGATTTTTAAGGCCAAAAAAAAACTAATTTTAATTTCGCCGTAAAGGGCCCCCAATGTATATATATAAAATTAAATCAAAAATAATATAATGTAAAATTTCCAAAGAAAATAACATATATTTAATCCTACGAATATATATATATTTATCCCAAAAATAAAATCAATATCATAATCTTACAAAATACCAATTTAAAAAAAACTAAAATATATTTAATCCTACAAAACATCAATAAATAATTTTCCAAATAATATATTTACCAATTTTATATATTTCATTATTATTCAAAATAAATTAACATATACATATAAATTTCTTTAATTATAATAAATTCCAAATTTTATATATTATTTTTAAAATATACTTCAAATATTTATTCCGATAATTTTTACCTGAGAGGGGGGGGGGACGAAAACCAACCTCCAAACAAAGGCTCAGGCGGCATTTTTCTCTTTGCGCTGTATGCTCTGTGTGGTGCATCCGAGAGCTGTGCACCACAGAGAGCTTTTATACACAGACCTTTTTACATACAAACACTTTTACACACAAACCTTTTTACACGTAGACCCTTTTACGCACACACACGTTTTTTTCCCACCGACCCTTTTACACACAAACACTTTTACACACAAACACTTTTACACACAGACCCTTTTACACACAAACATCTTTACACAGAAATGCTTTTACACACAGACACTTTTACACACAGACCCTTTTACACACAAACATCTTTACACAGAAATGCTTTTACACACAGACACTTTTACACACAGACCCTTTTACACACAAACCCGTTTACCCACACACATGCTTTTTCACACAGACCCTGTTACACACAGACTTTCACGCACAAACACTTTTACACACAGACCCGTTTACACACAAACATTTTTACACAGAAACACTTTTACCCACAGACACTTTTACACACAGAGGTTTTTACACACAGACCCTTTTACACACAAACATCTTTACACCGAAATGTTCTTACACAAAGTAGTAGTAGTAGTAGTAGTAGTAGTAGTAGTAGTAGTAGTAGTAGTAGTAGGAGTTGTTGTTGTTGTTGTTGTTGTTGTTGTTGTTGTTGTTGTTGT
>BGPT01000042.1:437195-483470 GCA_003297045.1 Symbiodinium sp. clade C Y103
ATCTAATCTATCTAATCTATCTAATCTATCTAATCTATCTAATCTATCTAATCTATCTAATCTATCTAATCTATCTAATCTATCTATCTATCTATCTACCTATCTATCTATCTATCTATCTACCTATCTATCTATCTATCTACCTATCTATCTATCTAATCTATCTATCTATCTACCTATCTATCTATCTACCTATCTTTCTAATTTATCTAATCAATCAATCAATCTACCTATCTATCTATCTATCTATCTATCTATCTATCTATCTATCTGTGTGCGTACATATTGATCACCATACGCATATAAAGGGCTAAAGGACACCCCGTTGACTTGGCCAGGAGCGTGGTCGCAGCCGTGGCCGCAGCAAGGAACGCCGCAAGGACAAAAGCGCCGAGCGAAAGCCGGCGCCGAAGCGCGGACGTTGGGGGCGCCCAATGGGGTCGTGGGGCTCAATGGGAAGGAAACGATGGAAAAGGGTGACAAAATGCTGAGAAAAACCGTGAATGGTGATTTCATGGGAATTTAATGGTGATTTGATGTTGATTTATGGAATGGTGATTTGAATGGGATTAATTGGGATTCAATGGTGATTTGCATGGAGTTTGATGGGATTCAATGGTGATTTCATGGGAAATGGATAAAGAGGGGGATTTGACCATGAAAAGCAATTATGAATCATACTGACCTCATGTGGAATGATGGGATTTGTGAGGGGAATCATTCCCATTTATTTCAACTATTTTCATCTATTTTCAGGTTGGTGACTTTTTATAATTCAGGCAGAAATAGTGATTTAAGCATCACGAATGGTTGGTTCAAGGTCCCAACATGGAGATTTACATGATTAGGACATGGAGCTTTCTATCTCAGAAAATCCAAAGAACTCTTGGATTTCCCCTGAGTGGATTGTGGATTGTCACTAGTATGGTGGAGAAGTAAATATGTGCAAATATCTATGTCTATATATCTATATATATTATTACACACACACACAGATATATATATATATATATATGTGTATTGTATATTTATAGGTGCATATATCTCTTCATGATTTCTAGTACTATCGGTGTTGATAGCTTATAATGATCCACGAAATCGGTTTGATGCTGATGCTGCATGGCCACCCCTTGGGATCCTTGGGGCAGGTTCTGAATCTGAAGACTCTGAATCGAAGTCGTCTGATGATGAGGAGGTTTGGGCCTCTACGAAATGCTTGGCCTTTGGTCCTCTAGTTACTCTAGAGGGGTTGATTAGTGTAGTTCATGTCGCTTTTCTTTTCCATCATTAGTTACAAAGATGATGATTGAAATATCTCTCTATAAACTATCCAACTATAGTATATTCTGACAGTGAAGGTGCTTTTCAATCAATGATTGTTATGGGGTGGCTCAGTCTTGGAGGGTTTACCGGGCTCCCTAGGCCTGGGAAGACGAGATTCCAATTGGCACGTGCTCCCACTCGTTGTTGCAATACCAGGGGTTCTTTATCCCGAATAAATCGACTTTTATAGCTGGGAAAATCATTTATAAACAGGGGATTTTCCAGCAAACCATGTTTGATTCCCGGATGGCTATTCCATCTTCGCTGCGGAACGACACCCACTTTTTCTGTCTGGATTTGGAGGTGTTTCCATCCAGATGCTCAGTTGATCCCAGTCATAGATCATTGTATCCTCATGTTTGTTGGTCTTGTTGGTCAACTCCACACCTAGTACTATTACTATTTTGTTGCTTGGTGCCTCCATTTCTCTGGATAACATCATACATCCCCAAATGTGGATGCTTGCATTCCTTTTGTTGATGTTTATATCCCGATTTTGGCCGTTCTACCAAAAATGTTTCATCATTTTTGGTCAAGTCACCATTTTTGTTTTGTGAAATCCACATTTTGGGTTGGTTAAACATCGTTAAACCCATAACCTGTGGCTTCCCCCCGGCGCGTGTTTCTCGAGCCATCTCCCCGGGTGCAGGAGATGAAGGAATTCCTGCTTAGCACCGACATGCCCGAGGACCTGCCGATCTGCACCGGAAAGAAGAAGAAAATGCTGGGAAACACCATGAAGACTGGTGATCTAATGGGATTGAATGGTTATTTGATGGTGATCTGATTGAATTATAGTGATAAAGGATCTAAACTATAATCAACTGGTATGGTGGATAGATATAGGTCAGTCACTATACTAAATTCTTTGGTTGAGCTATAGTGACCTCACTCCAGCCTGGAATGATGGTTAATAGTGGCAAGTATCCCAAATTGGGCGGCACTTTTCAGATTCGTAAAATATTGTACTTTACCCAGGTGATTTAAGAGGATTCAATGGTGATTTCGTGAGAGATGGATGCATGAGGGGGATTTTGACTATGAAAAATAGTGATGAATTATAACGACCTCACGTCGCGACGTCACTGGAATGATGGGATTTGGATTGGGGTAACTCTCCCAAAATCGCCGAACTTTTTAGGTCAGTGAATTTTTAGATTCTACATCCAGAAATGTCTCCATAAACCATCCAACTATAGATAATTATACCCATTGGCAATCATCCATTCATCAATATGGACCATCTTCCCACTCGTCAGTGAATTATTTTTATATTCTATCCAGAAGTGCACGGTTTTCCTGTAAACTTTCCTTCAAACGAATGGAATGACAGCCGAAGTGGAGCAGGATCAGATGCTGTCGAAGATGATGGGCTTCAGCGCCTTTGATAGCTCGAAAGGAAGAGACCACAGCTTGGGAACCCAGCGGGAGAAGCGACTGCGTTTTTTTTTTTAATGGTGCCTGTAAGAATGTGAGGACTTCGATTTGGGAGAATTCAAGTGGATCTTGGATTTTCTCGTATTCTTTTGGGCTTTCAAATAAAGGTTGAAGAATTCCAGCATGGGTTGTATTGCTTCGTGGATTCTTGGGATTGAGCGCATCCATGTCTTGTGGCCAACCCAGGAACCAAGAAAAATGGAATTTCATCGTTTCTGGTTGATTCAGGATATATAATAAATATTTATATATCCATGTATGTTGTATGTATGTATATGTGATTATGTACACGTATGCATGCAGATGGTTTGTGCTATGATCAAAGATGCAGTGGCCCTAAACAAACGTCTGACCCAGATATCCCAGATCCATTACCGCAGGCACCAGCGACCTCAGTGATGTGAAGCGTGCTACCAAGCGTCGGGAGCCCGTGGTTTTCCAGCGGTTTTGAAGCCAAGGATGGCTTCAGCAGTTGCGAGACACGTGGGATTTGAACGGCCGGAACCAATCATTTCATTCAAAACATGGTCAAATCCACATTTGAAAAGGGGGCGATATGAATGAATATGGTCTAAAAATGTTTTTCACGGGTTTGGTCTCAAAGGTAAGGGGATCCAATTCAGAAATTATGTTTCGCCGATGAATATTGATGATTGATAGTAGGGGGTCCACAATGCCATAGTCACCATCTCATCAACCATACAAAGAGGCAAGTATCAATCGTTGTTAGGGTATACGGTATAGCCAACGAGAGATCACAATTTGCAGATGGTTTGCCATCCAGTAATCAAACATGGTTGCTGGAACGCCCACCATTTATAGATTATTTTCCCATTGGAACCTCTAATCATAATAATCTCTATGGGATTTCAGTGGGGGTCTCCCAGCTAGCCATGTTTGACTACCGAAGGGATACTTGAAAACGACATCCAAAGCACGATCTGAATCCAAGTCTTCCATACCATCACTGGCTAATGAGGCAACCAGGTTTGAGATCTCTCCGCCCGAGGTCAATACCGTCAGTACATGAACCGGCGCGGAGGTTTCAACCGACCCTTGGACGCTGCGTTCTAGTCGCGGCCTTGCGGCGGTTGTTACCTACGGGCATCAAGATGCAGGGGGCCTCCACTCGTCAGTGCGGCAAAGTTGGCACTTTGACCATGAGAATTGCAGTGAGAAATCATTGCAATAGCTGCAACAGCAAAAGCAAAAACATCATCGTCAGAATCATAATCACAATAGTAAAAATCATCATCATCATCATCATCATCATCATCACCACCATCATCAGAAGGATGATAGAAGAATTACGATCACTTCCTGAAGACGAGTGGGGGTACCAACACCCACAGCCCCAAAAAGAGGCTGCGTCTGGTCAGAGCAGGTGCTGACGCTGTACGCTGATGCTTCCAACCTGCGAGCCATGAGAGTTCATGCCCAAGACATCCCAAGACCTCCCAAACTTTGCCATTTTAGGCTCAGGGATTGGTCTTCAAATAGAGTTTGGTGGTTTTCAGACCTCAGGATTTATGCTCAGGCTGTGGTTTAACATGGTTTAACATGTCATGCGCCACGTGACTCCTTGGTACACCTTGTAGAAGTTCCGTCTTATCCGGTGTTCATCTGGGAGGTGTGAAGTCTCTGAGTATATCTCATCAAATGTGCTGAGAAGTGGAACATTTCGGCGGTGCGGTGCGATAAAAAATTGTGTCGGGCTGCAGCTGAACGCTACGAGCTTCAACTGCAACATGGAAACTGAAACTGCCCATACCCACCAGGAAATCTATTCTCCTTCAATGGATTGGTTGAAGGGAAAACCTACAGGAAACCATTGTTTCCCCAATCAAATCTAGGGTTTTCCTGTAAATTTTCCCTTCAACCAATCCAATGACTCCTGTATCTTTATGTATCTCTTGTGAGGTTAGATTCAGGCGTGATGTACCAGAATGCAGGCATGTACATTCATAACGTCTGACAGCGACCAAGACGTGTTTCCCAACCCCAAAAAGAGTCCACCTAAATGCGTCGTTGACAATGCTTCACAATATATATCACCATTTTCCATGGCAATTCCACCATTGATCCTATGGATTTCAGTGTTGCAGCTCCATGCTAATGGGAATGGTTCACTGAGTTTTTTCACCAAAAAATGGTTAGCCTCTGGTAATGAAACATGGCTGCAACCCCCCCCCCCCAAAATCGACCTGTCAATGGGATGATCCCTTCAAAATGGAGGCAAAGAACCGGACAAAGCCGCTATAAATCGAGGCTTCAAAGGGAAAATCCCTGAACAAAATTGAGGTTTTCAAAACTGGGAAAATCCATCAAAGAAAACCCCACGACTTTCCAGCCTTGTGTAGTTGCGGAGGCTTCTGCAATAAGCTGATCAAGCAACACAAAGGCAGATCGAAACGCTGTCGTGTCTTGCGGCGGGGGGAGCTGCTCCCCCCTGGAAAACGCATGGCAGTCTTCGTTTTTCGGGGATTCAACGGTGAATTCTTTTGGTGACTTAATATATATACCTATATATATATATAGTGGTATTTAATGGTACTTATATGATGGTATTCAATGGATTTCAAGGGTATTTGATGCGGATTTGAGATGACCCTCTGGTGATTGAACAGGTTGCGAACTGGAACATGGATGCACATGGCCCCAGTTCTTGCTGATTTACCTGCTCTTCTTAGCTGATTTTCTAGAATTCTGTGAAATGATCAGAGGGTCGGTCCATGATCACGTTCCCGACCTCCCATTCAAGACATGGCTTTGTCTAAAATCTGCACATCGCGTTTTTGTTAAAAGGTTTTTTCTGAACATTCGGATGGAGTGGAGTTCCAGATTTTGAGACATACCTCCCATCTAAGCTGGTGAATCCAAGAATGAACCATACCTATAGTAGGGGGTCTCATGAACCCTCAAAAAGTGCGATCTATTTCCGGATTTGCCGCTTCATATTCAACGTTTTCCGAATATCGAACCTGATCAGGGTTGCTCCAACCTGTAGGTGAATCATAGGCAAAAACAGGGGGGACGCCAGGGAAGCTCATCATTTTACCTCGTTAATTGCCCGTGGCCAGCAGCCTTGACAATCATAGTCGAATCCCATGAGCTTTTCCATGGTACTGTGGGAAACCCGTTGTGCCCTAAACCTACCATGACTGGGGATGGTCGGAATCCCACCCATAAAAATGGTGATGGAATGGGCATGGCTTATATATTCTTGGGTTTACATCATTATTCCTATTTCATGGTCAGAATGGGGATGATTATTGTTTGTTATTATTGGGTTTACCGCATCCCATTTGATGGTCAAATCATCTCAATCCATGACATCCACCTCGTGCAGGCCACCGAAGGTTTGACGAGATCAAGACCAAACCCACCTGGTGTGGTGGCCCAGCACTGGTCCAAAGGGCCATCACCCAAAGTTTTCTTTTCTTTGGGGGGTGCATTCATTACAAAAACGTATGTACATACATATATATATATATATTGCAATATATATATATATATACATATATGTATATGTATATGCATACATATACATACATACATACATACATATCATACATCTATATAATGTATACATATCATGTTTATAGATATATGTATATATTTCCCTATATAAGATAGATAAAACGGGAGAGAGAGAGAGGGAAGAGAGAGCACAAAAACTTGGATTCTGGTGCACGACAGTGACCCGACGGACATTTTCAGAAATTGCGTTGCTATTACATTCTTTAAATAATTGGTGCTCCCTCACAGGGTCCCCTCCGCAAAATCAGCCCTTTGCTTGAAGTGCTGGAAGCGAAACGCCTCAAATTACTTGGGCATGTGTTGAGAAGGTCCAGGTCACACCCTCAACATCAAGTCACTGTTGCTTCTTATTTAGCTTTACCAAAAGCCCCATCCAACCGAAGAGTCGGCCGCCCGAGAAAAAATTGGAGGCTTGGGACATTCTGAAGGCGCGCGTGATGTAGGACAATCGCAAATCTCAATTTTGATCATCGTAGCTTTGTCATTCGCGAAGCGCTCCTTTGAAGCAGCTTGTTTTTTTACAAACCGCCTTTCAACTGATCACAGTTTGCGATGTGATTGATCTCGTTTTGAACGAGACTCTGTGTGAACGAACTCTCTGTGAAACGTTTGTGTGTGATGTGTCACACACGGAAACACATAATTATCTTCCAAAACTCCTCTGCAGAATGATTTGTGTATATACTTTTTTGTTTAATAGACTCATGTCCTTTGCGCAGTAGTTCTTCATTCGCCTGATTTGGGAACCTTCGGGCACTCTTTTTTCATAATCCTTTGAACAGCAGGGCAGGGCCAACGGCCGTAAGTCGCGATGCGCACTAAAAAGGCTTTGGAACAAAAACACTATATATATATACATATGTATACACATTAATACATACATATATATATATATATGCATGTATGTATGTGCATATATTTTGTACATATTTTGTGTATATGAGCTATATGGACCACATCAGCAAAATCGCCAAGACTTCACTTTATGAAGTATCATGTGGATTCCCCGGTACCAGTTTTGACTACAGGAGGCTATACATGCCATGGTCCAAAGTTGTCATCCCCAGACTTGTAGGGTTAAAAAAAAATATACCCATTCCAAAGAACTCCTAATGATGCTGGGATGACCACATGCTTACACCCTGCTACACAATCGCACGCAAGGTTCGTGATCAAACACTTCGTGTCGCTGGCTTTCTTTTCTGCTGTTGACCAATTGGGAGGAACAAAGTGGGCAGTGGCAGAAGAAAATCCTTTGAGTGACATGGCGGTTGAATATGCCTTGCTTTATGGTTTCACACAAATCCTTGGGATGATGGAAGGGAACACATACAGTAACATTGCTGGTTTCTCCCAGCAATTTTGGGTTCTTCCTGTAAACTATTCCTTGCACCAGCCCAATGAATGTAATCAACATAGTCAGGCCATGCAAAACACTATTGAACAGGTCTTCCGGTCTTCCCAAATTTTTCCTTCAAACCATTCCAAGGACATGGGGTCTCAACAGCCGTTAAAATTGCTGCGGATTTCCCTGAAACCATTCCAAACGAAATATGTTGATAAGATATTGGGGTTTCTTGTCCATGTTTTAATCAAGTTTTTTTCAGACGTTTTCCACCGAAACATGAGGTTTCACACTGTTTTCCTGTAATTTTAGTAAAGTCTTCCCATATTTTTTTCCATCAAATAGACTGTTATTCTATGTGTTTCCCGTTTTCAATATCCACTTGTTTCACCGTTCGCCACGCCAGGCGGGTCCAGTCAGCTACTGCACCGATAGTTTCCTGGACAAGAACCGCGACCAGCTTAGTATGGTGCCGCACCGCTGGGAGGAGGTTGAGGGTCACTAGGGGTATGGGTCAAAAATCAAGCCGGGACCACTGATTTTGGGAGTAATGTTGAGTATAAACCAGCTAATTTTTGGGGATAACATGGGATAAACCATTTTTGACCCATACCCACATGAAATAGAGATTTATATGGTTCTAGCTATCAAAAATGGTGATTTGAGTCATAAAAATGATGATTCAACCATCAAACCGGGTGATCTATTCATCAAAAATGGTGATAGTGATATAACATGATATAACTGAAAGTTGATTGGTTCATGAATTGGGACTAACTACTGAAAATTTATTGGGGAGTATGAGAAGCCATAGTAGGGAAACCCGTTTTCAAGCAACTAGTGTAATGATATGGGATAGGGGTTAATGGCTCACATTTTCTTGAGGGTTCCCTAAATGGCCGTATGATAACGCTTATTTTCAGGCCAGAGCATTTTTAAGATAATTCAGCCAGAATGGTTGGAATGTGGGAGTCATGCCAAAATTAGCGAACGAAATTCAGGTTTGTGAAGTAATGCGAATTAGGAGAATTTTACACTGATAGCTTCAACTGCCATCAGACTTTTCCATCATTTATAGATGCCAAAGGACTTATGGACTCAATATAACCGTGTCATGGCATTTATCACACAGATGTTCGGATGATAAATAGATTTGCTCAAATGCAACTCGTCTATTTGGGGATAGAACCAACCAACATGGGCCATGGGCACCGCATAATACAAGAATGGATCTATAGGGTGAATATTCTCTGGGTAAATTATAGCAACCTAACAACGAGGTCATTGTAAATGCTGGTAAATGATGGTAAGTTAGATGCGAATCATCCTCAAGATCGCTTACTTTAGTTCCTTTCTGTATAAGAATTCCAATTTACTTAGCCGAGATATAGAGCATGACCCGCGGAATTTTCAATGGAACATCCTAATGTGGCGTTTACTTGGACGACAAGTCTTGGTCGATGGGTGTTTCGCGTGGGAAACACCTCATGTCAATGGTGGTTGAGCCATGGAACATAGGGAGTTCAACATGAACAAATGGTGAAAGAATGCTATCATAAAACTACTGCATATATATATATATACATACATTATATATATATGGTATATTCATGCGGTAAACCCAATGCCATAGATTTACCACTCACCAGTGGGGGAGCTACAAAAAAAACATAGCGGACGCTTTTCGGCTCATAGCGGGCGCGGCGGGGAACAGTTCGCAACCACGGGGGGGAACAGTTGGCATCAAGACCTAAGACACATATTAGAATATTGGAACGTCCCAAAGTTCGCCCAGGCCCAGCAGATTTTTAGAGTTTCGCATGGATTTTGAAAGCGTCTCTCACTCAACATAGCTGCAATTCCCCCGATGAATCAGGCTAACCTCCCAAGGTGAAATCATGAAAAACCATGGGCTAACGTTTGGGTCCACTGTGAAATGATCAGACGTTCAACATTTTTATCATGGTTTTGGCCACAGGGGCCACCCCTTATCCCAGCAGTAAATCCTAGCAGTCCGCCCAGCGAAGCAACTCCAGCCTGCGCCACTCTGCCATGGCAAAGCGACGGGGCAGAAACAGTCGTGGCGTTGGTAAGGAAAAAGACGACAAGGAGAAAGACGAGGAGAAAGATGACAAGGACAAAGAGAAAGACAAGGAGGCGGATCGGACTTCGAAGCTGGCGGTGGTTTTACACTTTCACCCCTTTTTGATCGCTTGTTGGGAAAAAACAGCAGGCTTTTTCACTCAGATTTTTGATTCAATGCTCGTGCAGCGGCAGAAGAAATGCCAAAGTAGTGGCCTCTACATTTGTGGAATATCACGGAGAATTTCCCACAACACGCAGCCAAGTTGCCTTTGACCCTGCAGTGAACATGGTACAAACGGCACGCCAAAAAAAGGAGGTCTCTTTTGTTGATTTGTAATTTGCATCTTGGACATGGCGGTGAAATCTCTCTTTGAATTTGGTGTCATCTCCCATGCAATGACGTTTTTTTCCGGCAATCCAATGGAAAATATCCCCGATTTATAAAGCTAATCTTTTGATATGATTTTCCCAAAAATGTAATTTTTCCAGCAATCCAATGGAAAATATCCCCGATGTAGCCCATCTTTTCCGATGATTTTCAGATTATGTAACACCTCCATTTTTTGGGAAGATGCCGATGTTTCATTCACTTACCAGCCACCTGGTTTTTGAGGAGCCTGGGGCATCCCAAGGAAGCCAAAAAAAGGATGACAAGGCCATTTTGTTTTCGGTTGAAGGCGGTTGAACGGTCAAGCCAAGGCTGGCTTGAAAGATGGATTGGTTTGAGGGAAGACCTTTCTGGAGACCATGGTTTTTATCATGAAATATAGGAGTATTAGACTTGTTTCTGGTAAATCTTCCCATCATCCAATACTGGGCTGCTTATATGTGTTGGCATTTAGCATAGGCGCCCCATCGCTTGCAGAACTGAATGTCCGGCAACACCAGGAGCAGGAGCGACAGAAACGCAGAAGGAGAGAGAGGAAAGAGCGTGACGTGGCTTTGAGGTTTCCACCCAGTTTTTATGGCTATTTCACGGCAAACACGGCAAACAGGGCAAACAACTGGAACATGATGGAACACCAGGTTTTAAGTAATGGGATTTGGTGCGCAGTAGCCTATTTTCAGAGCCAGTTGAGGATGTGCCAAAACCAGTGACTTTCATGGATTTTCCATTTGCACAAGGTGGTGCCCCCCGCCCCATTATCTCAAAATATAATATATATATATATATCTATATATATACACAGAACTGTATATATTTACACAGAACTTTATTGATATAACCATATGTATATATATATATATTTATATATGTATAACCATATATATATATATACACATCCTTATCTATATGAATTTTGCATACCAAAAACCATAGTTATTGGAGTACCAACTTCGCCATCTAAATAGCACCACCTTGCAGGGGTGGCAAATATCCGGGACGGTGATTGCCACCTGGAAAGTGGGTCTGACATATCTGGTCATCCCACCCACGGGGAAATCACAAACATGTTTCGATTTTCCATTGCAATAGCTAGCTCATTTACTTTGCATTATGAAACCGGTGGGTGCCGTGGGTTGAGGATCGAGTGAGTCACCAAGTGGAATCATGATGAACGGTGCGGCCAAATGTTTGGCCCTGGAAAAAGTACCATGAAAAACTGCAAGTATTGGGCCAAAAAATGGCAAAGCCAAAAAAGACTCCCATGGTATCCCCATGAAATAACCTCATGAAATATCTCCGGTATATCCCGATGAGGTCCCCACCTTGAAACCGGCACAGAGGTAAAGAAAAGGCTGGAATCGACCTGGAGAAAGTTGCCAGACAACTGGTGCCTTGGCCAATTCCAATATAGTTCTACTAGTTAAAGTATGGTAGATTATAATACTTATAAGTCATGATGGTTATAGCAGTTATATACGCTAGTTACGGTAATGACAATATAGTAGTTGTAATAGTTTATCATTAACATTTGAAGTTGGGAATTATACTGTTATAGTTATAGTAATTATATATATATATATGTAGTTATAATATAAATTAGTTATGCCCGGGCCAATCTAGTGGTTAGTTAGTTACCAATAGTTGCAATACTTCATATAACATAATAGAATGGTCATCGCAGTTATTGCTAATGGTTGGTTGCTAATAGTTGTTCTCAATACTTAGTATAATCCTCATACATGGCGGGCCGGGAAATCCTCCATGGAGCTCATTGAGGGTCCCCAGTGGCCCAACGGGACCAGGCTTCACTCAGCGCCGTTTCGCCCAGGATTTCTACTTCAGTGATGCCAACCTACGTCGAGACAGATATATGAAGAAAACCTTAGATGAAGGTGCCCTTGTCTGCAACCAGTCGCGAATAAGTTCGCGACCGGCTGTTGGGCAGAGGATCAAGGTTCCCATGTCCCATTTTTTGCATCTTGGGCTGCTCCTTTGTCATGATGTCACCTATGAATCTACTTGGTTTCTTGGTGCTCTCCTTGCTGACCCCTGCCGGCATCAACAAACGAATCCAACAGGCAGTGAAATTTAGGTGTTGCTTGGATCATGGATCAAGTGGATGCGTGTGTTAGGACATGTTGGGACCTTTGCTCATTTTTGCTCTACCCTCTGGTAATGAAACGTAGCGACATAGAAAATTGCCATAGAAATATTGGATTTTCCCATCAAAAATGGCGATTTCCCATAGTTATGTTAGTTTACCAGAGGGTATATCAGATGCTCTTTTTCTCCTCATTTCTACCATGGATGATCTCCCCATCCCGTTCTTCAGGTGATGGTGCCATCTCTTTGGAGGCTCTGCTGAACTTCAACCGCATCAAGGCTCCGGCGTTCCGCCAAACTGGGGGAAAAACCATGGAATTTGTCCATGAAACATGATGATGACAGGGGATCAAAAAATATGATGACAAAGATCGGTTTACTGTAATATGATGTAATGTGGGTAAAACAATAATAAACCACCCATTTGGGAATGGTATATACCACCTATTTATGGTGATTTAGGGGATGGTTTATTCTTGTTTTACCAACATTAATCATCAAACATGTGGCTTCAATCACTACGTGATGGATACGGCCAAAACGGCTTCAGAACGATGCTTCGTCTCGCCTCAGGCCTTAGGCGTCACGAAGACGTCGCAGCTGTTGGAGGCGGTGCAGTGCAGCGGGATGTTGGACCTCGTCGAGGAAGGGACCAAAGTCAGGTGCCGAAACCAGCGGTTCGCGCGGCGCGTTTCCTGGGGGTGCTGAAGGATTGGTTCTGGTTGGTTGATGACCATGAATCAGCATCAACCACTATTTTTATATAGTTTTATCTATTTTTTGGGAGATGCCAACAATTTTTTGGCCTATCATGTATGGGGATGTAATGATGATTTATACAACTGGGATGTGTGTCCAATTTATGGGAATGTGGTAAGCCCAATGCCATAAACCTACCACGTGGGATGCTTTCTATCAGCCATGAAACTGGCAATATAGGGGCTTGTTCTCGGGGTTCAACACATTACATCCAATTTACTGTATGGAGACTTAGTGGGGGTATATGAGCAACAATTCGTGGGAATACATATAGCTGAGCAGGCCAAGAAACTGGGTTTGCTGAGATGGTGTTTTTGTAATTTTTTCTTCTGGGAAAATGTATTAGAACTGGGGGAATCTAATTTGTTGGGAGGTTGAAATGCGACCAAACGTAGGGGATTCAGCCTTCAGAGTGGGGATGAATCATCGGAAATGAGGGGACGCCTTAAGCAACCGCCAAGGCATCCACCATCCGGTAACCGAACTGAATCACCAATTTGGATAGGTAAATCATCGAACTAAATGGCATAAATATGGCCATTTTATCCATTTTCTACGGCAAACTGTGAACTTTTCCCAGAGGCGATTTCCGCAAGAGCCCCCTGTGAGGCGAGACTTCCAGAAGCACCCCATTGGGACATATGACCCAGTGTCAAGGACTCTTTATGTCGAAGGCTGGGTGGTTGTTGAGCCCTTGGTTCCGACCACCGAATTCATGGTGATCCAATTTTCGTGTCGTTTCCATGGCATTTCCCATGGTAATTTCAAGGTCAAGAGAGTCCAGGCTGGTTCATCTTCCACACTGAAATCGTTGAAAATGTAATTTCATGTAAGTTCCATCATTTGAATGTACCAAGCACCATACCCTGGGTTGTATATTAACGATTCCAGTGAGACTAGAAAGAGGCAGAGGTTTCAAAAAAAACCTCAAGATTTCTCGTCATTTCTGGGTGGTTCTTCAATATGTGTGCTTGCAAACAATAGAACTGGGATGATGATCCCCAATGACAAACACAGTTTTCAGAGGGGTAGCTCAACCACCAGCAGCTGGAAGTCGGAGAATGGACAATTCGAGCAACTTGGGATCAATGCCTCACATTGGTTGAGACCATTCCTAAATGGCAGGGTGTGGTGTTCATCATTTCCCTGTGTTTGTTTTGAAAGACCTGACACACTATATGATATATACTTGATATATGTATATATATATATATATGGTCATTTGTTGGTAAGTTATATCCTTATTTCTTCGGGTTCTGTTGGCATTTTCAATCATCCTGAAGGTTTACCCTTGACTCTTGGAGTCGACGACCTCAAGAAGTTCTTCTCCGACTATGGGCAGGCAGCCGCAATGAATGGCCATGGCTGGCCAAATTAAAACATACGAAACAAATCGTTACAGTACCCTCTGGTAATTATTCATCGCTAGCTGAAAAATCCCTGTAAACGGAGGTTTTGATGGGAAAATCGAGTGTAAATGGGATATTTTCCGGCAAGCCATGTTTTAGTTACCAGAGGGTAACTTCACTAGTGATACCTTAGATGAAATATCTCCATGCCAACTTTTTACAACTTAAATCTGTAAACGTCTTTGCCACCTGATCCATTTGCACCCACATACATTCCGAACATATATTTATCTCCCAAAAATGCTTAAAGATCCCAACATATGCTCAACTACTATTTTTCTTTCTATTGCTATATGACCAACTATATGATTAACTATTGCTACTACGATTTATTGTTGATGGTAGCCATTACCGTTGCCATTATCATTGCTATTAACATTGCTATCAATATCAATACCCTCCGGTTATTTAACATAGCCATGGAAAACGGTGAATTTTACATGATTTTCCCAGCTAGAAACCTCCATTTAGTTTGGGGATTTTCCATAGCTATGTTAAATAACCAGAGGGTATTCCTACAAATCATCCATAAATTGGCAATTTTCCCATGGCTATTTTAAATAACCACAGGGTAATATTCCTATTATATCCATATTCATTTGATGCTGCTTCTCCCCAACTGCCAGGTGAAGTTGGTCGAAGTACCACAGCATCGCGAGACGCGGGAGCCCCGTGGATTCGCATTTGTGGAGTTCGGTGATGTGCAGGTGCGGTGCGGGGTGCAGATCAACACGGAGGGCTGGGGATTTCTTGGTGATTTACCGGTGATTTATGGGGAATATAAGGGAGATTGATGGAGTTTCAGGGGGATTGATGGGAATTTCTTGGGATTTCAAAAGGGGTTTATGGCGTTAAAACATGGGTATTTGATGTGATTTTATGGGAGTTTAAGCGACCAGGGCCAGCCAGGGGATGACATTTTTATCTGGGCCGCTGATCCGAAAACGGGTTCCTTTCATGGGAACCTTGGAACCACAAAAGAACAGTTGGGTCATTTGGTCATCTGGGGATTTTAGTGATTTAATGGTGATTTAGTTAGTGGTGATTTTTCAATGCTGATTCACTTGTTTTCAATGATCTTCACACACTATGGCGATCTAAGATGATTTAAGATGATTGCCATCAGACAATTTAACAGTTTGCTATGGAAGCCATGACCAGTTTAGATGATTTGCCAATTAAAAAAACAAACTGTTAAACGACCAGAGAGTACATACGGGAAGAAAATCGCCAACACAGCAATCAGAAGTCGTCATGATTTCTCAATGTGTTTTGCATCATGTTTGATGATCAAATCAGTCAATCCCACTTTTTTGGGGAGCTACCCCTTTTTTTCTGGATTCTGGCAGGTCACTCACGCCTGTTGTGGTCAAATTCAAATTCCTTGTTTTTTGGGAAACATTGCTTAATTCCACTTCCACAAGTTCTGCTGAAACCCTTCATGTTTCCTAAGTTCTCCCCTCTTTTTCATGCTTAAATCATGTCTGGCTGGTTATCCTCCATTGCTCATGGATAAATCACAATATTTCAGCATGTTTGATGTCAAAATCCACCATGTTTCACATCGACTTTCACCATCTTTCATGGTCAAATCTCCATCCATCACAATGTTTGATGCAAAAAAATCAATTTGTTGATCATTTTTCATGGTTAAATCATGGTTAAATCCACTGACCCAGAGATCCCAGAGGGTTTTTGGCCATTCCGAAGGAAGCCGACGCTGCGCTTCGCGGCTGCAACGGGCTGTGGCCCTCCACATGGCCTTTGCGCTTTGATGAGAAGAAGTTGCGGCTGATGTGGAAGGCTGAGTGGCACCAACAGTGCAGCACCTGGGTGAGATCATGGATATAATCTGAGGGTGATGGTGATGGTGATGGTGATGATGATGATGATGATGATGATGATGATGATGATGATGATGATGATGATGTATCTGATGACTTGGATAATTAGCATGTTATTTGGGGTGCTTAGATTTGAATGATCATTGGTAATTTCATTCATATGTGTATATACCTTTCTATTCCCCGCCCCCCACGGTTGGGATGATGGTCCACAAGTGATTCATATTTGGGGGTTACATCTGCCAATTGCTACTAAACCTGCGGTGTCATTTCGGCGCAGTTACCCCTTACCTGGGTCAACCTTTGGTAGGTTGATGAGCTGGACCTTTATTGGGATAGAACAAAGAGCCAGTTAAGAAGCAAAAAAAATGCGTGGGGCTTGGATCAGGCCGTTTAGCAGCCTTAAGAATGGGAGGAGTTAGGACCTAGGACAAATGGGCAGGCACTCTAGAGACTCTACCAGGTTGAAAGGATTCGACACATTTGGGATACGATAGAATGGTAGCCCCAAGGCCCCCAGGATAAAAGAGCTGCTGTTTGGCTATGGGATGGTCCTTTTTGGCGGAACCATGGGCCAAGGAGAGTACAAACTTCTGCAGGCCACCTCGCGCGGTCCCACTTTCGAGGGCCGCCCCAAGGACGATCCTCCCGCCACGCCCTCGCGGGTTGTCCCCACGGTGCCCGACGTCCCCGCAGTGCCCGACGTCCGCGACGGCACTGGGGAGGCTGCGCTCACTGAGAGCGGTGCCACCGGGTCGACGGCGAGTGCCTCGACGGAGACTTCGGAGAAGGTGGTGGAGAAGCCCAAGCCGTCTCGAACGCCAGGCTGGAAATTCATGGATGACTGGGGGAAATTGATGGATGGATCCTTGGTATGGGCAAGTTGGCATGTTGGGTTGGTATAGATTTATTTGATACAAAATAATGGCCTAGGAACTTCTAAAAGTTGAGGGTGGGGTGGTGGGAGTTGGGGGGATTCATGGTGGTGAGATATGGTGAGATGTGATATATCTGCACTCCCTGGCAGGATGCCTCGTAAAACTCACGGGCTTTTCGGGCGACGATGAACTGCTTTGCACACTGGCAATCCGACAGTGTCTGGGTTGATGATGGGCTGTGAGATTTGGGTGAAACGATGTGAAACAGTGAAACTGGAGGCAGGCAGGCCTCAGTGGAATGATGTCAGTTGAAACAGTAAGGTGACAAACCCGATGAAAAAGAACTATGCGCAAGATTGGAAGTTGGGTATTTGTGGGCATTTTGAAAAATCGTACACCGTATACTATGGAAACTGGGGTGCGGGATCGGCTTCACCGCATTGACATGAAAGTGCAGGAGCAATCAGCGAACCATCCCACGGTGACATCGCACGTGGTTCAGCAGTCGTGAGTAATATAAAACCCATATGTACAGATTATATATGGTATACACCAGTTAGATCCAGCCAGCAAGTGGTTAACTACCATATGGAATGCCCCAGTTCGACATGGAGGCTATACCCAATTCATTCCAATTCTGCATGGCTTAATGGCTTATGAACCCCTTAAAATCATTCCTGGGTCCCACTACATCCGTACCAGGTTTGCGGAACATGCTGTGACGGTGGAATACTGTGACTACGTCCCATCAGCGTCCACTGCGCTGTTGAGACTGAAATGCCCGGAGGACACGCCGTGCTCGGATCGGTGCAAAGCTACGATGAAAACAGATGAAAACGGTGGGCCTTTTTTTTAAACAACCACTATGTATCAGAATCGGAAAACAAGTGTGACTGATGGGATTTCATAGGGATAATGTTGGATGATGGCTATCATTGCCTTTCTTTGCAATTGCTGTTATATACAGGGCCATTGTTTGGGATGCTGGATGGCCCAAGTGTTGTCATAAGACGGGCAATCCGACTCACTGGCATCTCCAACTGGAAAGGAGCCCCTTTGATCCCTTGATCTTCATCTCTTCTGCGTACCCTCTGACTCTAGAAAGCGAACATAACTGCTGTACTCTTAGTGAGTACCCTCTTGTAATCAAACATGGCAATTGGAAATCCACTATTTATAGATGATTAACGAACATAACATAACATAACTACTGTATACGCACTACTGTACTCTTAGTGAGTAGTTCTGTCAGCTTGTTGTGCGCCCGGCTCCTTTTGCGGATTGCAGCTTTCGTGCTTTCAATTTCATGGAGGAGGAGAAAAAAATCGAAAAACACTATTTTAATTGGTAAATCATCTGCAAATGGTCCATTCTTTATAACTATGTTAGTGTACCAGAGGGTAATGTGTGTTTCCCAATCATAGGGCCATACCCAATGCCATAAAACATCATAAAACATCATAAAACCATATAAGACCTCGGAGAATGGTTGGGAGGGAGCTAGAAAGACTATGGTTTGAGAGTTTCCTGAGCATCACTCAAACCATTCTCCACAGATACGTCAGGACACTGCCACATTGCTGGAAGACATGAAGTTGACTGGTCGAATGTTGGGCTGCCAGCAGCCCACGGCAGAAGTCTTGGGCCACGAGGACGGTTAGGTCTAGCTGGGTAGGTGGGTGGTTTCTAGGCCTTGGTTGAGTAGGTTGGAAGATTGTCTATTCTGTCCCATAAATGGAGGCATATCTATCAAATTATTAATGAGTCTTTTTGAAAGGCACAGGCCGTCCTTTGATGTTTATGTGCAAGTACACAAACCGACGCGCAGATACACACAAACACAATGTTTATACATACACCCGCCTATATAGATGTACATTGATGATCATTGATGTACAAGGGCGCTACCAGGAAGAGGAGAAGTATTGGCAAGATGTCATGGAACGTGCCCGGCAGCGCGGTCCCAAGAGCGATGCTGTTCTAAAAGACACCAAGCAGACGGCGAAGCGCCGGGAACCTGAAAACGTGGTGACCCGCATCCGACGCTGGCGACCGGTGCCTTAGCCTCCTACCAATAAAACAGTGGTTACCTAGTGGTGGTTGATTGTGGTTAATTGCGGTTGATGGTGATTAATGGTGATTAATTATGGCTAATGGTGATTAATGGCGATTAGTGAATTTGTTGAGTCGATGACGATGACTTTTGTCCTGATAGGAAATCCACCATTTGGGGAATCTCTCGGGAATATGTTTGATTTTTGGGAGCCCCTGAAGCAAACCCAAGATAAAGCCACCCAAAGGCTGTGAATGGGACCCCAAAATGAAATGACATGAACAGATTCAGTACTAAATGAAGGTTTGTGGGGAGTTTTCCTTGGGGATGACAAGTTGTTTGGTCCATCTCCACCATTTTTTGTGGCTTACATCTTCCCATTTCTTGGCTTGATTCCCAATCAATCCCGAAAGAGAGAGAGATAGATAGATAGATAGATTTGTGTATATATATATATACATACATATGTGTGGCACACATATACACACATATACACGCACACACACACACATATATATATATATATGTATATATATATATACACATACATATGTACTGTACACCCATGTATCCAGACAACTTGGAAGCCCAGAAGCTCTGAGGTAAACATCATGTATACCTCCCTTGAAATCTTGAAAAAATATGGTACCCCCATCTAATATCAAATAATTTGAATTCGGATTTGACTCATTTCTCTACACCGGGGTGGTTGCTGTAGCCCAGCTGCCATGGCTCCCGGCTTCCCAGGTGTCCAACCCGAACCGCAGCAAGTTCCGCAGCGGCTTCACCGACACAGCCGGTGGCTCTGCAAACTTCGTGGCAGCTGGCTTTGGGAAGCGAAAGCACAAGCGTGCGCCTAAGGCGGTGGTGGGCCACCGGTGGTGGGTGATCTTTGAAACGGAATTGAGCATCAAAAATAGGGCTTGAATCATCAAACATATAGATTTACTCATAGAAATTGGGGATTTGAAGCCTAAAAATTGGAGATTGGAGATGATTTAGCCAGCAGAGATTGGGATTTACTGGTAATGTTTAGGGTTTTAAATGTCAAGAAGAGTTTTTTTTTTTTAAATAAATGGTGGGGCAACAGAAAGGGGCCCCCAATGGGCAAGTTGCTGTTTATATCCATTGGGTTTTTGTGATAGATACCCTTGCAGGGCGGCCCAGAGTTGGGCCCCATGTTTGGGGTAACATCGACAACTGCCAGCGATTTTGAGGTGAACAGTAGGGTATCTGGCTGTTGACTCATAGCCATTTCGTGAACACTTGGAGATTGGAACCTCTCAAAGTTCTGGGACAAATGGATGTATTGCAGCCATACAGTCGTTTTTCTTCATTTTTTGGGGGGATTAGATGGGTCTAGCGATTTACCATTCACACATCTTACCAGCTAGACTTCGAGGACATAATTGCATAGACTAACAGGAAATTGACAAGAAGCAGAGGGATAAGGACATGACTGCATAAGAATTGAACTTTTGAAGGCTTAGACAATCAAGATGCTGCCACAAAATCGACAAACAGCAGATTGGTTTTTCACATCCGCCAGGTGATTCCTCCCCGGAAGCGGGAAGGAGAAGAGGCGGCGCCAAGTGGTGCTGGATCCAAGGCCAAGAAGGTGAAGAAAGAGGAGGTTCCACTGGTTCCGCCCCCGAGCCCTTTCCAATTGCCCGGAACCACCAGGACACTTTGCTTGGCGCGGTGGAAAAGTCCGGTCTTGGGGATGGTTCTTTTATTGGGCTTGAGAGGTTGCCCTTCTAAGGTTGCCTTTCAACTGTTGTAATGCTTATATGACACACACACACACATTATACACACATATATATATATGTATATGTTCGATTCCGTCTCTTTCTGCTAGGTTTCCCTTGCATCATAGTGCTTTCAATGGATCATCACACTTCCCTGCTCACAGATTCTTTAGCTCACGTCAAGCCAGCATTTCCAATTTCGAGAGTACACATTTCTGTGTCTCTCTAAACATGTCCGACAGCACCAAACCAACAATCACAGCCATTTTCATTAAACACCATGTGCATGAATGACCCCAAATCTTCCAAAATCCATCCACATCATTTTCCAGCATGAAAAAAAAACCCAGCCGACTTCCCCACAAAACTTCCACCACGTTCTCACGTGTCCCAGTCCCAGGAAGCGGCGACGAGGCATGGTGCCACCTCCCAGCCCTGCCCTGCCGCCCCCGAGCCCCTGCGGATTGGACGAGTCGATGTCCCCCGAGTCCGACGCGGCCAGCACCGAGCCGCCGGCGCCGCCGCCGCCACCGGAGGGGGACTTGGAATTTGATCCGGATGACATCGTCACTTGGGAGAATATTCCGTGGGAATGTCAATGGGAATAATGGTGGGAGAATAGTGGGATATAGTGGGATTAATAGTGATATTGAATTTCCAATAATGATGCAATCGTCACTTTGGAGAAAATGCATGTTCATTGCTGTGGTTTAAGGACAGTTAGTGGGATTCTATCAAATATCAATGGGATATTTACCAACCAATTCATTGGGAGGAACATCCATGGGAGATGGAATAGGGTATCTTCATTTTCGAATGGGAAACATGCGATTCATGGGACATATCAATGACTGTTGATGGGATACAGTGTTTCATATTACCAGTCGTAAATCAATCGGAGATGAATGGGATACGAATAATAATGGCGGGATCATGGTGAGATATATTGGGACTGACCTCTGGTAAACTAACATAGCTATGGAAAATCAGATTTTTTATAGATAAATCCACTATAAATGGAAAATTTTCAATAGCTATGTTTGTTTACCAGAGGGTAACAATGATATTCAATTTTTAATCATGAGATAATGGGATGCTGTGGATGGGAACTCCTGCACCAGTCGGTAGATGACTGATCCCGTGGCAATCCCATCATTTAAAGTGCGTCATACGTACCATTAGATACCAACTGGTGCAGGATTTTATCAACAGTATGAATGGAGATACCGGGATACCATCTGGTAAACTAACATAACTATATGGAAAATCACCATTCTTCAATGGGAAAATCAACTATTTCTGTGGCCATTTTCAATAGCTAAATGTTAAATTACCAGAAGGTAGTCATCTTCTTCTGGGATAATCATGGGATATGATGGAATTTTCAGCTCCATTTCTATGGGTAAATACGGACAATCATGGGATTCCTTGGACGTACCCTCTGGTAATCAAACATGGCAATGGAAAATCCCCATTTATAGAGGATTTTCCCATTAAAACCTCCATTTTTGATGGATTTCCAATTGCTATGTTTGATTACCGGAGGGTATCAATGATTGTTAATAGACTTTCTGGAACAATGGCTTTTTTTGAATATCAGACTCCAAAATGGATCATGTCTATGGTTTGTTGAGGATATATAAGTCATGGGTATTAATGGGATTAATGGTGGTAAAACAAGAATAAACCCTCCCCAATTTCACCAAAAATAGGTGGTATTCGATTTTCCAACCATTCCCAAATGGCTCGTTTATTATTGTTTTGCCCACATTATATGGTTATGGGAGAATCAATATATGTATATATATATATATATATCAATGGGATATTCACCACCTTTTTTCGGCGTTTCTGTGAAAATTTGATGAGGTCACCTCGTCCGGGATTCGTCGAAGCAACTCTCATGGGATGTAGAAGCAACAAGAAATGGCTACCCTCTGGTAATCTAACAGTTTGCTATTGAACATGGCCGTAGAAATAGCTGATTTTCCCATAGAAAATTGTGATTTTCCATAGCAAACTGTTAGTTTACCAGAGGCTATCCAGCAAGAACCATGGGATTATTGGAATGTTTTTCGATGTCAAGTGGGTCTGAGCTTGTAAGCATGATGAAAAACCCAACGGATTTATGTGGTACTGGTGCCGCCGGTGCTCCCCCAGTAGAAAGTTGGTCAGATCCACCCAACAGTTATTGCAGTTTTCCCAACCATCTTAGCTATCGTAAATCAGCGAAATCCTATCAAATCCCCATTTTTGTTGGTAAAATCGGTTTTCGCAACCAGCTTAGCCACTTAGCTGTTGTAAATGGGGGCCCCTGTAGTGTCACTCTGAGGTCAGCATGATGGAAGATTTCAATTGAGGGCCTGGCACAGCTGTAGTGTCCAAACGCGCAAAATCGGATCTTTTTCAATGGATTGGTTAATGGGAAATTTTACAGGAAACCCCTATATTTCATGGGAAAATCCATGGTTTCCTGTAGATTTTCCCTTAAACCAATCCAATGACTTCCGATCTGTAGATCGGTAGATGATGGATGATACCCCTGGTTCATGGTATCACTGTATCAGCAGGTCTCTGATTTTGCCCATTGGATATGTTGTAGGAGTTGCGGGACGAAAGGCCATGCGCGAAGAAAACGTCCATGGGTCAAGGGTCCATGTCGATCTGGGGTGATGAGAGGTTAGAATGACTTCCGATTCCATCACCATCATCTGCAACAACCTCAAATTACCCTGGGGTAAACGAACATAGACGTGGAAAACCAATGGTTTCTCTAGGAAAATGATCTGCAGATGTGTTCTTTCTCCACATCTATGTATAAATCTATGTTAGTTTGCAGGAGGGTAAACATCAAGAACACCACTACCACCATAATACCCTCCAGTGCCATCAAACCTGGCTCGCTGGAAAACCCACCATTTAGTTCGATGATGTTCCCAGCTGTAAACTTCCATTTAGTTCGGGGATCTTCCATTGCCACGTTTAATTACCGGAGTGCAATCATCATGATTGTAATGAATATATTGATGGGTTTGTCGGAAAATATGGTACCCAATGCCATCTACTGCTTAATCATCATTATCCCCATTGAATGGCCATGTTGGGGGTATACCCCATTCTGAGACACATCCGATGAACATTTTTTAGAGTTCCGTCATATGATCGTGACTAGAAATTGACTGCCAGTGCATCTGTGGTGAAACTGTGGCTCGTTTCATGCATAGAGATTCGATGATTGACCTATAAGGTGGCTTTCCATACTTAGTTAAGTTGGTTTATAACTAGGTTAAGTATGGTGACGTACGGTTTATGGTGCACATATATATATATATATGGATGGATGTTTCCCAAAGCGGTGGTATTCCAAATCATCCCAAACTAGGCCGTTTTGGCATTGAGACACTCATGGTGACTTGCGGATCCCACATTTTAAAGGAAACCCCGCCTTCGCCAGGATCTGCTGGAGTGCGTTGGGAATAGCTCGAACGAGCTGCTTGGACTGGGATGACTTGTGATGTTTGTGGCGTTTCTACTCGTTACTCGTGGTTTGGTGCTTAAATCATCAGACAAATTACCCTCTTGTAAACGAACACAACTAATTATGGAAAATCATCATTTTTGATGGGAAAATCCACTATAAATGGCCATTTTCAATAGCTATGTTAGTTTACCAGAGGGTACATAGAAAGTGGGGTCAATCCCCCATAGTTTGATGACTTGGATGGTTAGCGGAGCATGAGCCGGCCCATTTGCTGCAAGTATCCCCCTACTAAAATAGACCCTACCAAACAGGGGGGTTGGAAGACTACTTTCATCTAAAATCAACTCTAATTGTCTGTGTGAATTTGGGGGATGGTGAATTTTGGTATGGCTACTTGTTACTAGGGCCAACCTCGTGGCACATCAAAGGGGGGTGGCGGGTGATGGGCAGAAAGCAATCACCAGAATCAATCAACGGAGGTCGTAGTATGGTAATACCATGCAAAACCTGATCATGTTGAAGTAAATTCAAAGGATACGGATTTTAGCAGCAGAAAAAGAAGATCAAATCAGGGCAAGCATGTAATCTGCCCACAAAAGGGGGGAATTTATCGGCAAAAAGCTCGGATATATCCTAAATCTATCCCACAAACATGGCGATTTCACAAAGAAAAACGATGACCTCAGCTAGAAACGTGGATTTAACCAACAAGAATACGGTGGGGATCGCTGGGGACATCCTGCCCTGGCACCACCTGGGCTGAGCCAAGGTTTGTGGCGGAGCTCTTTAGGAAAGACCCAAAGTTTGCAGAGTCGTTTGTCAAAGAGGAGGACCTGTGAAACGCGGACAGGTTGGCCTTGAGATTCCAGGCTTCATCATTTTACTGGTGAAAATTCTAGTCGATATATAAATATGGAAAACATATGGAATAAATTGTGATTGGAATAACATTCATCATTGATTCATCATCAACTTATGCAACAACTTGTGACTGGAAAATGGTTGAATTTCACATGACTTCCGGATGGCCTTCCTTCCCTGGCCCCTTGGCAGCCGCCTGGCTCTCTCTTCGACGGCCATGGCTTGAGCTTCGCCGTGTCGTCTTTCGCGCTGGGTTGCGCCCTAGTTCTGTGAGCAGCGATGCAGGTGAAACGCATTGCCAACAAGATCACCAAGCTACTTGGTAATGGCTGAATGTAGGGGAAATATGAGCACATAACCATCAATATCATGGGCTTAACAAAGTTTAGTGGGGTTCAATGTTGTTTAATGGCTAGAAAGCACAGGAAACCACGAACCATTGCCTATTTTGATGGGTAGACAACTGGTTCACCTGGATTTGCGGAAGTTGGTAGTTGTTGGGCGCAACAAAGGAACTAAATGAGGATGCAACCAGAGGATCATGACATGGGTGTGTCTTCAAACTTTTGAACTCACAGAGCCACAATACAAGCCATTTTTGGTAAGTGTACAAGTATGTCAAGTATGTCAAGTAGAGGCATTGTAGAGGCAAATGTTTTCGGACTATTGGGCCGGATTGCAAATCCAAGTCACGCACAGAGTCTTTTCGAAGGCTGCATTTCCATGCGGAAAATATCATGCGTTCTTCTTGGCCACTCCTTGCATTTTTTGAGTAAAACACATCCGCCTACATAAATCGAAATCCGTATTCTTTCCCCGGTGTTCTGGATATTTCGGATTCTTTTCGGGTCTTACCTGGTTAAAATTCAGGATTTTTCTAAACAAAAACCCTTCATAGAGGTTACCTGACCGGGGGTTGGTTGATATTCTTATATATTAGCATATCATATGCTATTTGTAGATCATGTTCCGAACGGGAAACCAACAGTTTTACCCACATCTTTTTGTGTTCCGGGTGGGGCTGATATTTTTAGAGATCAGGTCCTATTTGATGGATCCCTATGCAATGATGATGCACTACAAGCGCGCCTTCAAACTGCTGGATGTCATGAAGCAGAACTCTGCGAAGGTGCTGATCTTAGGCCCGCGGAAAGAAGGACTTGGGTGGAAAATCATCGATGTAACTGGTGGAGTTCATGGGAATGGGATTTCATGGGGTTCAAGTGAGTTATGAGCTTTGGTGGGGGGTTTCCTCTCGGGGTTTGGTTGAATACCCGTGATCCATCCGACTTGTGGATGTGTCGGATTTGCAGTGGACCATTTTGCCTTCGAACAGGAACATTTTTTGCATCACTGCATTTCCACAGTCCTAAGAAACAGGGTATTGAAGAGAAAACTTGCAGGAAAAACCAGCATTTGGGAGTAAACACGATGGTTTCCTGTAACATTTTTACAAGAATCAATCCATTGATCATGGGGAATTCCGAAGTTTTGCACTGGTGACCCCCATTGATAGCAGGTTAAGATTACCCCATCATGAAAGTGGTTGTTGGTTAAGATTCGCCCAAAACAAAAACCCACCGGGGGGTCACCTGACGGGGGGCTTGGTAAAATCCGCATGGAGTAAACTATGAACAGATGAAGCAGCTTACATCATAGTTATCCCCAGTTCTATCCCACTTACCCATCCAATTGTCCGGGATCATCTCCAAAATATCAAAAAGTAAATCGACCAAACCACGAACAGCCGGCCTGGCCTTAGTTACAGCATGTTACAGCGCCATTTTTCAGGCAACAAGAACCAGTTCGGCATCAGTTGGAAGGGTCGTTTCGAAGGGGTCGAGTTTGACACCGGCGTTGTGGATGAAAAACTGATCTCGAGTGCGCCCAAGCACTATGACACTTGGGAATGATGGAAAAATATAGGTACCCTCCGGTAATCAAACATGGAAAATCCCTATCAATGAAGGTTTCAATGGGAACATCATCTATAAATGGACGATTTTTCCATTCCCGCGTTTGATTTCCGGAGGGTAATTGTCATTACAAGTGGTTCTTATGGTAATAGCTGGTAATACATTATGGATTACCACGGCTTACCCGCAGAATAATTATGGCACATCTGACTTTAAGGGTCGTATCGACTTCTCCCCATGGGAATTGTGCTGCCCCCAAAAAGTTGATATGACTTAAAGCCTTCACTATAGTAGATATGGATTAGTTAGGTGGTATCAAAAAGTTACTGTATACAAGAGAGGAATGTAGATAAAACATGATAAAAAGTCGGCCGAAACCTGGGAAAGCGAAGCCGGCCACCAAAAACAAGGTTATTTTGCATGTTGATCTGACATTGACAATCCTTTCAGGTGCATTCCAATTGGTGCAACAACAGCAGGTTATGAATGGAAACGGTATTTTGTTGGGGATGTGTGAAACCTTGTTTTGATCGTTTTTCTGAGTTTGGCTTTTGGCTGTTGGCTTCTTTCCATTTGCTAGTTAGACCAAATTGAATTTTCAACTGAAACCAAAATTCTTGTTAGATTGAATCTGAATCATATTCATATTTGACCTAACTCCATTTGATTAGAATTGACATTACATTGATTTGACACTAATTTTGCATCAAGCTCAAGCTGATTTTAAGTTGAATTTTAGTGTTCGTAGCTTAAACTGACATCAATTGCAAATCAAATCAACATTTATTCTTGCCTGCTCGCATCAGTAAATAGTTGATGATAGTTGTATTCATTTAGTACCCCACGAATTTCCCGGAGATTTGAGAAGTGACACTCAGACAGTCCACAATGGTCCACATCCTCGGGGTCCATGTTGCAAGGGACGAAACCAGCGCATTCCAGGGATTTTCGACAAACATGGGACAACCCAGTGCTCTACAAAATTGTGGCCAATTTCGTCCAAAATTGACCTCCCAAATGGATCTTCAATGGTTGGTTACGATGATTTTCGGGCACATGACATAGCCTGATTGGTTGGCGATCCTCCCGCTCAGGAGATGATCTTATGCCTCGATCCGGTGCTCTACTGCCGTTCCCTGCGCAAGATCAACCTGCCGGTGATGATGTGCGCCACGTTGCGGGAGATCACCGAGCACCCTGAGATCTTGGATGTGGCTGGACTCAGGGTTGGGAGATCAACGAGAAAGGCCATGATTTCATGGTAATGGGGATTTGGGGGGATAAATGATGGTTAGTGGAATGGTGATGAATGGTGGTTGGAATTAATGATGTTTAATTGGTGGTTAGTTGGAATTCATGATGATAAATGGTGGTTAGTTGGAATTAATGATGTTTAATGGTGATTAACGATGATTCATGGGGATTTACCGTTTGGTACTGACTAACAGTTAGCCTTGGAAAGCTGGAAAGTCACTATTCTTATAGGCAAACCATCAAACTAACTGGGTCATAGCTTTCATAGCTATGTTAAATTACTGGAGGGTAGGGCCAAAAAGATAGAGCAAACACATATCCAACATATTCCCATAAATGGTGGATTTACCAGGAAGATATAGACTCATAGGTTCAGTAGTTTTAAGACAATAAGATCCTGGTGTTGTTGGGCCAGGACAAAACGGACACAACACCCAGCTACAATTGGATTTTTACATGTTTTCACCAGAAAACATGGAGATTTCAACCATATTAAGCAACCATATTAAATCATAGTTGAGCCATATTCAATAATATTCAATAATATTTAATAATATTCAATAATATTCGGGATTCAACCATATTAAACCATATTAAACCATACAAAACCCTATTTTGGCCATATTCAATGATATTGAACCATATTAAGTCACATCAAATCAACCAGATCCCAGCACAACATGATCCCATCGCTCGCCCCGACGTTTGGATTTCGAGGTGACGGACTACTTGCTGCCATCTCCCACCCGTCGGCATGATGCCGCGCTACGGGCAATGGTGGGTCTGGATATCTTGGGTCACTAGGACTGTGGATCGGAAGAACGGGGTGGCAGATACTGGCAATCCCCAACTTCAGAAGCGTTGGAAATGACTATATACCCTCTGGTAAACTAACATAGCTATTGAAAATGGCCATCTATAGTGGATTTTCCCATTAAAAATGGTGATTTTCCATAGCTATGTTAGTTTACCAGTTTTGGCGCCACACACTTTGATTTTGAGGTTTTTTGGAGATTCGATGGGCCTAATGGGCAATGGGTGAGCGGTTTTATCGGGGCTCGCCCCATATATTCCACTAGAAATCCTTTGGGAAGAGGACCAACCAACCATCAAGATTAATATAGTCAGAACACATCCATAAACTTAAAACGCCAAACTTGAAGCGGTTGGTTGCTGAATCGCCCTTTTTTCAGCACCATGTTTCTATTCCACCTCTTCGGTGTGGTGCCGTTCTGAGGCACGGGGGCAGTGGATGTGGGAAAACCCACACTATCTCTATACACTTCAATCATTTTGAAACATTGTCCATTCCTCTTTGGAACAACGGCAATCCACTGACATCCACTTATTTTTTCAAAGATCATTTGTTGCTTCAGTTGCCAATGGTTGGTTTGACTGAAGCTCCACGGATCATATCTCCCAGATTCCTCCGGTATTTTCCGTTTTTGTTGAGCTTTCAACTGAAGGTGAAGCTCCACAAGGAACTGACGCGGCATTGCCTTCTGCCGAAGCAGCGTCCGCGCCGTCCACGTCGACATCATCGACATCGACATCCTCTGGACGGCTGATAGAACAAGGTGAGCTGAGTGGGAAGATCGATGGGTCGAGCAGAGATCCCCCTGCAGGGTCATCCCATGGGAAACAAAGCCCAACTTACTAAGCACTAAATGGGATGATCCTCCAAGATGAAATGTCCCCCTGGGAACCTGGATGGAGGTATTTGACATTAGAGGACTGGGATTACCGGTCTCTCAGGGATTTTGCGGGGATGTTGGGAAGGCCCAGCAATTCAAGAAGACCGGGAAACCAGAAAACCCCAAGTCATGGAGAGGTGCAGAACGAAGGTTTCCGACACTTGCAATACGGTTTTGCAGTTTCGATTATAGTTGTTCAACTATATACGTTATAGATCGTTATAGCATATCATATCGTTTATTATGTCTGGGGGTTGTTTATACACTTTATTGATTCACTCTTAATTGGTATTGGACAATCCATGGGAGATTTCCCATTGCCGGGTGAGATTACTGGAGGCATTGGATAAGCCCATAAAAATTCTCGATATTCCTCGATTTGCTCATAAACATCGAAGCCATGAAAGTTGGACATTTACCACCATTATATAATATCATAAAATAATCATATCATCATATCATAACCAGTTCCAACTTACAGCAACCCCTAGAGTATAGAGAGGTAGAACAGTAAAATCCAATTAAAAAAGAGTGGCAAATCCCTTTTCTATCTCGGACCATGAGAATCAAAGCTGGCTTGCAGTGAAAATTGCAGTTTATTTTGGGGGAAGTGGATGATAATATGGGGAATCTCGTCTGTACCTTGAAGCATGATTCGATGGGTCTGACCACGTTGATGGGTTAGCCCCGTATATTCGAGTACAAGTTCTTTTGGCAGAGGACCAACCAACCATCAAGATATATATATATATATATGTATATCTTGCATATAGTCAGAACCCATCCACAAGTGCGTAAAGCTCCAAACTTGAACACTCCTTGTTTTTGGCACGGTCTTTTATGTCTTTTTACGCCATCTCTTGAAACTCACCTAGCGGCAAAATTCAATGTGTTGCCCAAACAATTGGTATGGAAGATTGATGTTTCTGAATATGTCTGACGGATAGAGCAGCAAGTGAATCATTTTGGAACATTGTCCATTCCTCTGTGGAACAACGGCAATCCACTGACATCCACTTACTTTTTCAAAGATCATTTGGTGCTTCAGTTGCCAACGATCGGTTTGACTGAAGTTCCACAGATCATATCTCCCAGATTCCTCCCGTATTTTCCATCTTTGTTGAGCTTTCAACTGAACGAGGTGAAGCTCCACAAGGAACTGACGCGGCATCGCCTTCTGCCGAAGCAGCGTCCGCGCCACCCACGTCGACATCATCGACATCGACATTATCTGGACGGCTGATAGAACAAGGTGAGCTGAGTGGACTCGGGAAACTCCATTTACTAAGCACTTTGGAAATGGGATGATCCTCCAAGATGGAATACCCCCCCTGAAAACCATCGAAAACCCAAGTTTAGGAGTGGATCTTCTCATTTTGGGGAACAATACGGAGGTATTTGATATTGGGGGAATGGGATTACCAATCTCTGCCCAAGGATTTTGGAGTTTGTTGGGAAGGCCAAGCGGCCAAGCGATCCAAGAAGACGGGGAAACAGGAAACACCATCTTATGCAGAGGTGTAGAACGAAGCTTTTGGACACTTTCAATACGGTTTGACAGCTTCGATTGGAATCGGAATGACCAACTTGGTTCAACTGTCATATCATTTAGTTGTGCCAGGGGGTTGTTTCTACACTTTATTGATTCACTCTCAATTGCACATTCATACTGGGCTCACTCTTTGTCAAACATGGTATTGGACAATCCACATTTTAATGATAGGACAATTTGCTGGGGAATTTCCCATTGCCGGGTGAGAGAGTGATGGCAAATTACTTTTCTATCTTTTGGGGGGTATGATTCTCTAAAGTCAAATAACTTATCTGGGTTTCTACATTGTACGCAGTAAAGAGGCCATTTTGCATCCCCCAATTTGTAGGGGATTTCTGTACAAACCCATGGAATTAGATGGTGAAGGCTATTCAAATAGCTTGAATCCATTTCCCCCCCTAGTATTCATAGGTTGAATCACCTTTTTTTCCATGCTTGCTGGCCAAAATCCACCATTTTGGATGGTCAGATCTCAATTTTCCTCGTTGATACCCTATGAAATCATACTAGATGCCCACAAAACGGCTAGTTCGATCCTCTTTTTGGGGGTTTCTCCCAGCAATTTTCCACCGAGGTGCTCCAAAGGTTGAGCCACCCACGGAGAAACCACGTGAGGAGTAGCGCTGGTGCTTGGTTGAGATCTTTGGAAAAAGCACATTGGACACTTTTGGGATTTCGATGTTCTTTTTTCCTAGGAAATATGTCCGGAAGATTGTTTCTATGAATTTTTCTTTGGATATGTTCTATGGATTTTTAGCTAGCAACGATGGTTTTCCGAGATATCTGAAGAATGGGTGGATAGTTCAATCTTAATCTGCCAGCTCAAAAATTTAGAAATGCAGGGAATCTAAAAGTGGTAACGGTATGGATAACTGTTCCAGAAAGGCCGAAGTTATTGTAATCCAGCCAGATTTTTGAGGGGTATGTGCACATACTACAAGTATCCCCCAAAATAGCGGGGTACAGTATCCCCAAAAATATATGGATAGTTCAATAATTACTAAACAGTGAACAAAATTGGTGGTGCCTAGGATCTTTATGATTCAGAGTAGTAGTAGCTGCAGATAGATTGGATCTTTCCGCAAAATGAGCAACCCGTATTATCTTTAGACAGAATGTGTGTCACTCCATGTTTCATGGGTGTTCAGCCAGCCCCCCCACAGCTGACCCACCATTGATAGATCGTAAGCAAGCCCTTACACCAGCGATGGTTTGTGGTTCAAAAAGCCGGTAGTAAACCCAAACATTCCTGGGGGGTCATCTGACTGAGAGGGAGTTGGCTGAATCCCCAAAAATCTTGGAACTGATGGAGTGCATCCAATTCCACTACTATCAGATCTCTCCCAAGCCATGGACATCCCAGAGCTTCGGCAGGCTACGCAGTGCCTGCCACAGCGGACGGGACGTTTCACCAGTGAAAAAAAGATAGCGACTCTGGACCTCTGGAGGGCGATCAAACTTCATAATGGGGAGATCATCATCTGCACGGTGCTTGCAATATGTCCAGGCAATGGTGGGAACTTGAATAGGCTATAGGCCACAGATTGGAAGGGCAAACCTGCAGGAAAAGCATCTATTTAATGGTAAAAACATGTAAAAATCAACGGTTTCCAGAAAAAGTTGCATTGAACCAGCCCAAAGCGTCACAAGGGGTGAGTTCTGGTGTTCGAGACATTGGGTCTCGGATATAGTTGTTGACCACGTCTTTTTTTGTGCACGGCCTGGTTCATATAGCCCTGATAGTCATCACTTGGGAAACAAGCATCGAATCTGACATCGGGCTGGATCAAAAGCATACATACATATATATATATATGTATCTGTGTGTGTGTGCGCATGTGAGTGCGCCCAATGAAGCTACTTGTCAATGTTTGGAATTCGAACATATTCGAACCGTCCATTTGGGGAGTCCGTATGTACACACACACACAGATATATATATATATATATACATATACATACATAGTAATGTACTACTACTTTCTCAGCGTTTCATGTGAAACTTTTCCGGTTTTGCCCCTTTCTCTCCTCACTCGATTGTTTCTCGCAGGGGTGGAGGTATGACGGGCGCTTGTAATTGTATTGTTACGACTTTCAGACTGACCTACTTTTTTGATGCAGGACAAGAAGACAAAGAAAAAGAAGTACACCGTCGTGAGCTCGGGTGGTTGAGGCCGCAAGACTCCTACCTGCCAGTAACATCCGAGAATCTTAGAGCCTTCAAAAATCATCAAAAATCCAAGCAAGGAAACAAACGTGTTTCCAAGAGCTCTACAAATTTGGGTTTACCTCCAAAACAGGGGATTCACCCCCAAGATCCCCAAGTTAAGGCAATTTTTCTGTGGAATTTGGAGGTTGAAAAACCGTTCGATAGCAGCCGTGGGACCCCGCCTGGCCGGCATGATGCCGTACGAATATGGCTGGGTGCAGAGAATTTTTTCACAAGGCTTGTGGATGGTGATCAATTGCAGCTCCACCCAATCATAGTGGTTTAAGATAGTTTAAGTATGCTCTGATAATCAAACCAGTGGACAATTCGCCAGTTGTAGATCTCGCATTGCTGCAACAAATGCTCCTGGATAGTTCGCAGATTTCCCAGCCCAGTTTGATCGGTTGAAGTCAAAATGACAGCAGAATGGTGAGTTCCCAGGTGTCTTCGGAGTTCAAGGATCAGTTGTCGAGTCTTATGGCACGGGTCTCAGCTGGGGAAGTGGGACATGAGGGATGTGCCATCTGAGGTGTTTGGATGGCACGGGTATGGTTTAATGGGATGCAGTGACATGCAGTGTGGCCATCTAACATAGCTACAAGTATGGAGAATTGCGCATCTACAAATATAGCACATGTGTTTTGGAGATAAGCCTACCCACCATTTCCAAAAACCCATACATTGCCAGCCTCGGTTTGGTAAACCACGGGGTTGTTTCATTGGAGTATCATGCGAATTTCTCAACCAGGGTTGATGAACACCCGGGGGTAACATTCATGCAAGATACTCCAAGGAATTACGAGGGGATTGCTTCAATGGGAAGGCTTGCCATCACCGCCCAAAGATTTGATGTGCCACAGTCTTCCCATGTCAATGTTCTGTTTTAGGGAGAGCACATCGCCATAGGAAAGGTTAAAGGGGTAAATTGCCACCACCTTATGGCGCGCCTGCAAATGATGAGATTCGGATTGGGGTAGCTATCGCAAAATGACCGAAGGCTGCAGGTTGTATGACTTTTCCCAAGTTATCCAGGAAGATCATCCCTTATTATCCCTTATTGAGATCTACTTGTGGAGCATTTGGATGACCAAAACGTGCTTCGTAGATCCCCGGCGGAGGATGTGGTCGACTTGACCGAGCCTCACTTCATCCGATGTGTCTTAGCAGAATGTTTGCAGGGGCATTGAGGTCGATTATCCTGGTCAATACCCTCCGGATCCCTCCGGTAAACCAACATAACTATGGAAAATCACCATTTTTGATAGGAAAATCCACTATTTCTATGACCATTTTCAATAGCAAACTGTTTGTTTACCAGAGGGTAACCCTGGTTAGGAAGTCTCCGATTCGTGGATGATCCCATTATAAACGGGCTGTAACCCCAGCTACTCATCAAGTCGAGACCCGTGACGCTTCATCGCTGGTTGGTGGTTTCTCTTAACTACCGTCGGGGTAGTTAACGTTTTGCCACGGAAGCCATGGCCCATTTAGTTCGATGACTTATGATGATGGATCCCGATTGAAACATCGAACAATTTTCCATAGCTTCATTGGATTGGTTGATGGGAAAATTTTAACCGGAAACCTCTATATTTGATGGGAAAATCCATGGTTTCCTGTAAATTTTCCCTTAAACCAATCCAATGATAGCTATGTTAAATACCCAGAGAGTACTTTGAAAGGTGGGGTGATGGTCCCCAATGACTATTTCTGGGGGATTGAAGCCACCAATCAGATATACGGTCCATGATTTCACCTATGTTTCACTTCATTAAAGACGACATCGCAATGGGGGGCGGCGTTAATCATAGTCACAGATGTGTTGGGGTCCTGATTTGACAAACACCTTTGCTAATTACAGTTGGATCTTTCCAATATGGGGCTAGGGGACTGTTAACCCTGGTTTGATCACTCCCAGTTGATTAATCGTATATTGTGGCTTATGCCTATGACACCGAGAAATTTACATACATCTCTGCGATTGGCCCTTCTGCTTCTTAATTGGTGATCCCCAAAATAGTGATAATATGTCGATATTCTCATCACTGTATTATGAAACACCCCCGAAATAGTCGCAAATATGTGATGTACCAAACCATGCTTTACCTGGGTGTTGTCTAATATAGGTAGATGATGTGCATCGGATTAGCTATTCCGGTGAAGTACAAGCCCGTCCATCATTCTCCTTAACTAACTGTAGCATGTTGTGCACCCCTCCAGGCATTAAGCCGAACCCACAGAATGTGCCGGACCTCTTTGATCGGAAGGCGTGTGATGTGTGACGCACCTTTCTGGGGGCTGCAGGATGGCTTCGGAGAGAACTTGTAGAAGCTCAAAAGATGCCAAAGGACACAGTGAAAATTGCCCTAGTAATGGAGGATTCAATGGAAAATCCCTTGTACATCGAGATTCTATTGCCAGCAAATTTTTGGATATGCCCAACAATTGGCAGTGAAACCAGGAGAAATGTGACAGAACCTCACACGCACGAACGATAGTTCAAACATATTCCAACCAAGAAGAGCGCTTGAGTTGCTTATTCAAGCAGCCATTGGCATCAATAAGCGTAGGATGTTAGTGCGGGAGCAAAGTCCCTAATGCAAACATTAAATCTACCCGCAAATGCAGGGGTTCCTGGAGATTTTCCTTGTAAACTTGTAACCATTTCTATATTTTTTCTAAACCTCAACCGGTCGTCATGTCGGCCAGGGAGTGACTGAGCAGTTGCGCTATGGTGGTGTGCTGCAAGTGGTGCAAGTGAGTTTGGAACTCGGGTGGTAAACCTCTGGTGGTTGCTGGCTGAACAAAGTGGGGCCCCCGTAAACGAAACGGCTAAGTTGGTTGAGAAAACTCCAATTTCACTATGGCTTATTAATACTTACAACTATAGTTGATGGAGGTTGTAAAGTTACAAACCATCTGCGTATCATAGGAACCTTGGATGGGTACTTTAGCGCTTGAAATCCATTTATACTTCAAATGGTGGTATTTACGAATTTGCTAAACAGCTACCAAGTATTTCTCCGTGTTTCTTCTGAGGGTATTTGGCCGTGCTACTTGGGTTGATTGTGGCAGATAGCAATCGTTTTGCTGTCAAATCTACAAATGTATGGAATTGGAATTGGAATTGGTGTTTGATGCCAACTTAGAACGAAGAATGCTGTGTGGCGTTTAGAGTGCTAGATGCCTTTGCCTTGTCCTTTTTTCCATGGTTGAGCCACAGATGGGTACTGCCATTGAACAACCACTCCGAGAATAGCACCCAAACAATCATTGCTTCCTTGGGATCGAATGGGCAAAATGAGGATGCAAGTAAAGCTGACGGACGGATCACCCATCATGCTGGGTTTAACCCACCAAAAAGGGTGATCAATAAGCAAATAACCTGGGGTTGAACTTCAACAAATGTCAGAATTGGCAGATGCAAGTGACTTACATATACATTATCACTAGTTGGTTGATTTTTGTGGTTTCAAACATGTTATTTTTTCCCCATCCTTCAACTCCAAACAAATCCCCCAAAATGGCATGATGCCCAGGTCGTGCCGGATATCCGGTGCGTATCAACCACCAGGAATGCAGCGCAGGGCGGTTGGGGAATGGACAAGCCGATCTATTTGGGGGTTTCCATTCATGGGGATACCCCAATAGCTGGATGGTTTATAATGGAAAACACTATAAACACTATGAAAATGGATTATTTAAATTAAGGGGTACCCACATTTTAGGAAACTTCCATTTGGATGATTATCAGGCCTACCACGAGAGAGAAGGATTTCATCCACAAAAATGAGCTCATTAGTCGATTTGATAATCAAGATGGAAATCCGTTTCCGTTGGGTGATCTCAGAAAAAATGGGGGGTTTGATTTGGGGAAAGGACTGCAGCTGTTGTAGTTTACCCTCCGGCAATTAGACAGGGAAATGAGAGAATTCACCATTTATATATAGATGATTTTCCCGGCTAGAAATCTCAATTGACATAGGATTTTCCAGCTTGCCATCTTTGAGTATCAGAGGCTAAATCCATTATTTATCCTCAGTGTGCACCCCATTACATCCCCATTACATCCCCATTATGTCCCCACGATATCTCCATAGTCACCATCCGTTCATCCACTAATCGCCATTAATTACCACTTGGAGGATATTGCCCCATTGACACCTCCATTCATAGATGATTTTCCCGCTAAAACCACATACCTCCATTTTTTGAAAGGATTTCCCAGCTTGCCATGTTTGATTTTCCACCGGAGGGTCGGAGGCTAGCTTCATCCCGTTCTCAGGAGTGTTGGGATGACTACAAAGTCATCGGAGCCCCAAAGGTGGTCTCGGAATTGAGGCATATCCAGGTGCTGCTGGTCATGGTGGGCGGCCTGTGGCAGCGCCACTGTTATGACCGTGGCTTCTGACAAATGTTACCTATAACTATATGTGTTACACATGCTAGCAGAAATACAGACACCCACACACGCGCCAAACATATATATGTTTACACACACACATATATATATAGAGCACACATGTAGATAGATATATATATATATATGTATGTGTAATTATGTATACATGTATGTGTGATTGTGTGTGTGTGTGTTTTAAGGTTGATGCCTGGTAGATAGAGAGTTAACCATCGCTGAATATGTGACACTGGATGGATTGTAACCACACACTTTGATGATCTTTGATGTTTAGCGTTTTCTTTTTGGTAGATGGATCTACTACATCACTCACTCAGAGTTAAGCTTTTGTCAAGTCAACGAGCCAACAAGCAAATCACGCGTGGCCCGTATGGGTGCTCATATGTAAACCATATATCTGGAGAAATTCCATGATGCATCGTTGGCTTATGTTGGGTGGTTATGCTTACTGTACCCATGCAAAACCATTGCACGCACCTCCTGGTTGCCTGGGTCTGCTTTGGCGCTGCCAAATTTCTTCCAACCATGTCGTGTCATTTTGGATTGGTCATTGGATTGGTTAATGGGAAAATTTTAACCGGAAAGCCCCATATTTCATAGGAAAATCCCATGGGTTTCCTGTAAATTTTCCCTTTAACCAATCCATTGAATTGGTCAATCACCACATCCAATTGCTACCTAGCATTTTTGAACTATGACAATGATCACAGACCTATTTCAGCTATATCTTCCCCATGTCAGGACGGTTAGACTATTGTGAACCACCCCTATTTTTATTCTAAGTTGGCAGATGCACGGAATTAGTTTGCAGGTCTTGTCTTAAGATTCTGGATGGGCCCCCAAAAGATATGGCAACTTAAGCTGGCATAAGTCATTTTCCCCGATGTTGATCTATCTTTGGATGGGATGACCCAGCTCACCTATTGTTCACCCTGCAGGATCCGAAGATTCGGGCGTGGCACCCCAGCCATTCAGCATGGTTTCTGGGGGGGCCAATATTGGGGGAGGGGACTATTTCCCTCACTTTTTGAAGATTGGTTCGTGGGGGGTGGTTGTTTGGGGTCAAGTTCTGGCAAGCTGACATGGCACATGTGCAACCACGCAACCACGACGGCTCTTCACAGCCGCTTCAGGTTTCCAGTGAAAGAACTCGCCGATCTTTCAAAGCCGAAGTACCGCATGGAACCAGTAAAACCACCTCGCTTTGACAGATTATGTACCTGGCAGGTGATTCCATTGCCATGTTCAATGTCATGCAAACATCCCAATGGAGAGCTTGCAACCCCAAGTTCAACTATCTAATTGGCGGAACTTTTCTATCTCTTCCATCTCATTTGCCCTCAATTTGAACGGATAGGACTCATATCTCTTGGATAATGACATTGTGTAAGCATATCTTTTTCTCAGGTCTCTTCCCGCATTTTCAGGTACGTCTCAACCTTTCTGCGTATTTGGGGATCAGAATCCTTGAACACATAAAACTGCTTTGATAGGCCGTAGCCATAGCCAGATTTTCTACTCACACCCTTGCCATGGCGGTATCTTTTCATAGCTCCAAATCAGACAGCTTCACCCTTTTCACATGTTCATATTGTTTTTTACGCGTTTGGTATGGAGTTTGAGGCAACATCCATGAATTGGAGATATATGAATCCTAACCGGCTGAACATTTTCTATACTTGTCTGGTTAGTATCCAATCATCCCCCATTCTATCCATCCTATATCCCCATTAAAACCCATTTTTTTCACTATCATATCCTACTGTATCCCTATTACGTATATCTCTATTATATAGATATTTATACTTATGTATTTATCCGTATCCCAATTATATCCCTATATACTTTTTACTATTCATTATTATTTACATCCCCATTATTGGCCTGCTTGATACCCCAATGTTTCTTAAACCTCTCCCGGTTCGTATCCACGTTGGCCAATTTCGAGGCGCAGAAGCTGCTGGATCATCTGGACAGCGAGCTGAATCTCCCGAAACCCAAGCACCTGGATTTTGCAGAGACCCTATTGTGGGTAAAGGTTGGATCGGTTAATAACCCCCAAGATAGACAAGGAATTGGGGTTTGACTGGTTTAATCTCAAACTTGGTGTTGGGGATTTAACAATCAAAAGAGCAAATTTGGATGTATCTTCAAATCGTGTGTGCTTCTGGGTCAATCCCGGAATTATACATCTTGTGTTGGAAATGAGGAAGTGCAGGCTAACCAGCTAAAATGATGTTTTTCTCGGTGTCTCTCCAGTTATTGATCTAAGATGAGCCATTGGTGTATAGTTCGATGGGGCAGAACATACATACAGAATGCCTACAGAATGCCTAGCTGTCATAGCAAATCCGTACAAGCAACTTTTTCGACGCTGTTTTTACTCTGAAATTCCACATGGAAGTCGCCATGGGGAACCTGGACGGTTTTGGAACCTTGGATTCCTCAGTTTTTGGCGATCCAAAGGTGACTTTTTCGGAATCTTGGACGGATTTCACGCCACATTTCGCGGTTGCAACCCACTGTCACATCGGCTAAACTTGTGGGCCCTTTAAAAGTTGAAAGCCACAGATGAAATGTGTTCACCTAGGCCCATTTGGGAGAGAGAGGGGGCAGCTTTTGAATTCGCAAATTGCATCTGGCCAGGTGTCTTAGGAACGTGCCAAACATGTCTGGATTCTTCAACCATGGTCTCTCAAATGTTTGGGACGCGGAATTGCCAGCCCTTTAGATTCGTTGGGAAACCAGTTTCTATCATGTTCTCTATTCGAGACAGCTTTGATGATCTTTGGCTGCTGGTTTTCTGCCCCATACTGGCATCCAATATGAGACCCCCTCATTGTTTCCATGGGTGATGGAAATGCAACGGAAGATCCCCAGAGGTACTCACAAATAAGACCTGATGTTGCAGGATCATCAACTTCCAATCAGCCCTAACTTGAGGGCTTACGAAACCATACTGGACCAGATAAAAACGATCTATATAAAGACATCCTGAGCCCACATTGCCGGTGGGGGTTTGAGAACACCCTTTCTCTGAGGCACGGGCAATCTTGGGCGGTGGGCAAGACACTGGTGTTCTTCAAGCTGCCAGCCTATGCTCGGGTCCCCAAATACAATTCGTCTACGGAACGTGTCTCCCCATGACTGACATTTTAGTGAATATTATGTGTTTTCTGTCTAGCCAGCTCTACATGTCAATGCATTATTTTCCTTCTTTTTTTTTGGTGGCTGGTAGCTAAGATTCGCCCTGTGAACTTCGCCTTGGTGGTCGGTATGATATCATGGATCATGATTAAATAGGGTGGTCGAAAACCACGAATAGAGCCCGCACAAGACTTTAAGAACTACACTCGGGTGCAGTTCCACTAGTAGGTTGGTTACATTTCATCGTAGTTGCTGTAGGGGTTATATCATGTTATATGCCAACTCATGGAGGTTACGATCATTGTATATCATTGTTATAGCATATCATACTTATTAACAACTCCTGGGCTGCACCCCCCAGTAAGCACAGTTTCACCCGAGAAGATTGTGTACTGTACTGCGATCTGTTTTAGCCATGGTTGATAAGCTTAGTCATCTTAATCCAGGCTAAGCCAGTGAAATCCATCGCAACCTCATGTTTCCAAATACTTAAGGCAACTGAAATCCACTATAAGTGGAGTTCTGAATGGGAAAATCAATAAGAATCAGCTATAAATGGGTGATCTCCCCTTGCCACCTTTGATTGCCAGAGAGTAGATTGTAATGACCTCATGTCATGACGTCACCCTAAGCCGTAGTTAATGCGGGTATCTATCCCAAAATGAACGAACTTGTTCATTGAATTATTGTAATGTTGGCAGAACTTCCCATTCCAATGGGGATGGGTAAAGGTCGTCGTAAGACCCTAGGACTCACGTCATTGTCAGTTCTTCGGACGGTAACACACCGTCCCTGTGTTGGCGTAATTACCGCGCCCCATTAATACGGTACAAACAACATTTTACAGTAACCACCAAAGATAAAAAACAATTGAATCTACCAGTTTTTTGGAATCAGATTTTACTTTTCTAAACTTTTCCATCCGTTTCTACCTTTCTTTGAGTCAGTTTAGCATTACCCCACCAGCTTCATGACCTCGGGGTCGACAGCGGCGGCCTCAGGAGCGTATCAAGTTCGCTCGTCAGAAACTCAGGGTAGATATGGGTAGATAGACAGTTCCATTATGATGGTTATATCAGATATCCTGGGGTTTGCTCCAGGGGATTGTTCACCTTAAATGGGAAACCTACTATTTGGAGGAACATAGGGGTGTGTATATATGTATAGATATGTGCATATAAAACATATGTAGTTGTTTGCGGTCCCTTAGGTAAATCCAAGGATAGGTAGGTGGATGGATGGACGGATAGATGGACAGATGGATGGGATCAGACGAAAGCAACTTCGGTGGGGTCACAGCTAACACTAAATCCAGGCGGAACTGTTTAGTCATTGGCAGAAATGCCCACCCTGCAAAATGGATAAGAGTTAATAAGTTGACTATTGTTGCCACATAATGGGTTTACTAATTTGTTCCCACAACTTGAGGAATATACTAACAAGCCAACAATTCACGTTTGTTGAACCTGAGGTTGGCCATGTCGGCATGGAATTGCTAAGAAAGGGGCGTGGAAGATGTTTCTAGGACCACTTCTGCCCACTAAAAGTGAGGTTATGCAGCTCTGATAACCAACTTGGGCTTGAAAAATCATATTAACCTGGAGGTTGGGTTCCAATTCTACTGGAAACATCTGAAAACAGTAACCGTGGCTGCCTGCAGCTTTTGACAGCTTGGGACAATGATCCGATGCCCCAGCAGCGCCCATTTGCTGGTCCCAAGAACCCGACTTAACATGTCCAAACCAGTTTGCGATGGAAAATCACCATTTTTCATGGGAAGATCCACTATTTCTATGGCAATTTTCAATGGCTACGTTAGATTACCAGAGGCTATTCTTTTGATTTAAATTGTATGTTTATGCTTCTAGTAATGCACACACACATGCCTACCTATCTACCTAGATACATAAGTTACATTACAGTACAGTACATTGCAGTACAGTACAGTGAAGTACACTACATTACAGTAGAGTACACTGCATTGCATTGCATTACATTACAGCACAGGGCAGTACCGTGGAGTACACTACATTCCGATCCATTGCATTGCATTGCATTACCTTACGCTACATTATAAAATGCATCATTACATACGTGCATATGTATGTGTATACGTACGCGCACACATATACATATACATACATATATATATATATTTCTGTGCATATGTGGACATGCATATGCCCATATATATCTTTATATCATGTACGCATTGATGTGTTTGTATCATTCTATTTTGAGCCAGGTGAGCCGAGGAAAAGGCTCATGGCACCTGCGGCCCCGTGTGGGCCCTCATGAGTCCTGGTTATGATGCCGGCGCAGTTGCAGACACCGCCGATCAAAGCGCGTTGCAGAGCGTTTTGCAGGCGAACGAGGCAGGATTTCGCCCAGGGGCAGGTCTCTCTGAAAATGGGGGACACCATGGGTTTGCCATCGTGGTCATGGTGATTCTAGGTGATTTTAATGGAGATCTATTGGTACTAAGTGGGGGTTTAAATCAATTGAATACTGATAAATATGGTGTGTCCGAAAATAGGGGAAAATAGGGGACCCCCCCAAATGGCCACTTTCAACGGGGAAAATCATGTTAAACATCTTTCTTGATGATGAGTACCTCCAGGCTACAGAAAAGCAGCTGTGTACACCCTACTTGCTGCTGATATAATCACTGCATCCCAGTGCAGCCAACTGTCATGGCGATTCAACCGACCTTCCCAAGTCAGGTATTGAGGGCTTCTTAACCACCAGCAACCGCTGAAAGAAGGGGTTTATCATCGACAAAATGTCGGGGTGAAATTTGGCAATTTGGGGGTTGAATGGACGGCCAGGAGTTTCACAAGCTCTGGTTTCCTAACGAGGAGCAGCCAAATAGCACCTTGGATTGAACCCAGCACCGTAGCATCCGCTGGGGGGGGGCCGGGCTGTGGGGCTTCCAACTTTTTCCTCATATGATCCATGTTGTATACATTGTAATCATCATCACCCCAGCATGTTATCCAGTTGTAAATCCCCAACTACGCCGCCTTACCAGCTTAATCCCGCAATTACATATTTCACAGGGTAAGCAATACTTGTAACGCTTGAACAGTGGTGACATCTCCAAAATGTGACGTTTTGCCCGTCAGTATCTGACATAATTGAAGCAATAGTGTTGATTTTTGATTTATACCTTTTTATTCAATTTGATTTAAATTTCGAGACTTATACCAATATTTGTTCTTACAAAGGTCTTAGAATGTATACTAGGTGTGTCCTGGTATTCATGATGTTTTTCACCAGTGTCCTGAGTGTCCTGGTAGCAGTTTCACGGTCAAACTCTTTTGTGTCAAATCATGAGACCACGTCCTAAACTGATTTAGACCCCGCGAATTGCCTATTTTTAGTGGAAAGTAGTTTTCCAAACCCAGAATGCCCCAGACTCATGTCTGGGTTGTGTTGATTTGAGGGAGTGGTAAACATACTGATATATATATATATAGTAATTTTTTTTTTAAAAAGAGGAGTGTTGATATGAATATCACGAGGATTTAATGCTGTGGATGTCGCACATTCCGAACCAATGTGCCCACTAGTGTATTTCTATACTTGCCACAATGGTTACTGCTTACATTCGCACATTATAAGACCATACAACACAATTACAACCTATAATCCAGGTATATACACACATGTATATACGTGTATATATATATATATACACATATATGTATAGATCCTTATCGAAATTATCATGGCTAACTTAATGCCAATCCAATATGTCAATTTCATATACGGCTAATTGCCGCGAAACATTGTGAATATGAGTCCGATCCTTCGAAATCAGTACGCTCTTTGTCATTTTCAAACATCAGAGCAGACCACGCAATCACACGTCTGATATAGATAATGATCAATCACGATCAATCACTATCATTATCAATAGATAATTATCAAAAGATTGTATCTATTGTTTATGATTGGTGTATATTTATCTATCGTTAATTACATTCTGGATATCATCCCAAATCCCCATGACTGGATGTAGTCATCGTTTGCCTGGTGAAAATAACCTCTATCTACTGTAACACAGAAAAAGCCATGAATCGAAATATCACTGGAGTATTTCATATGGTCAGTACCCGAAAAAATCCATCTCTGGCATGCATTCCGTACTTAGATAGGCCATGGGATTTGCCAACTCATTAGAAGTGGGTATTTTACCCACCAACAAATCCCAATGAGAATTTGCTAACTCGATCTAACTAGAGTGGGGTATAACTGTATAACCCCCTATATCCATCTATATCCCAATTATAATCCATTTACTATCTAGTTAAGTAACTCCATGGCCATCTCACAGCACCTCAAGGTATCCAAGGCTTTTGGTTCGGCGCCAAGCGCCCGCGCGACCGGAAGCTCTTCCGTTTCCTCCATCAGCGCCTCGCTTCGCCGCTGCGCCGTGCCGCGCAGTGCGTCAACGGTCGGCGGGCAGAGCTGACGTGCCTTGGAAACTCAGGTTGCGGGCTGGAGATGTGGAAAGGGAATATGTATATAATCGAAGGAAGTTTAGAAGTGAAACTTCCGACAATATGGACAGTTGAAAAGCAGAGGTGAGAAGAGCCAAGATGTGAAGAGCTCAGCCATGAANCAGTTAGTCAGTTAGTCGGTTAGTCAGCTAGTCAGCTAGTCAGTTAGTCAGTTAGTCAGTTAGTCAGTTAGTCAGTGAGTCAGTTAGTTAGTTTGTTAGGTAGTTTGTTAGCTAGTTACTTAGTCAGTCAGTCAGTTCGTCAGTTAGTCAGTTAGTTAGGCAGGCAGATAGATAGACAGATAGATAGGCCGACGCTCCA
>BGPT01000042.1:483509-549623 GCA_003297045.1 Symbiodinium sp. clade C Y103
ATCTGCTCTGCCATCCATGACTCACAACAACGAACCTCTCCTATAGGTTTACCATTTTTGAAACTTCCGCCACCGCCTTGTGCGGTACTACTGGTATATTTTAATATATAATATGTTATATGCATGCATATATATATATATATACATGTTACATGTATTATATTCAATAAACATGCATGTAACGTAATTGCATATGTGTATATACTTATATATATTGATTGATTTACATGCATATAATAGGATCATGAATGGACATGTTATGGAAGCAAGGGGATTTTTTGGCCAAGAGTTGGGGATTCAACCATGTCAAATGTGGGGAAAAATCCGGATTTCACCATCGAACATGGTAGATTACAACCCCAAAAGAATAGAAAAGTAAGGTCCTGCCAAAAATCAGAACAAATGAAGTAAACTGACATACATTGGAATATCTAAAACTATATTCCAGATCTGTTCTTGGTTTACGACATTTGGATGCATTATCATGCATTCTAAAATTGCCAAGGGAGCTAAAGGGGTTGATGGGTAGAAAACCATTGGACTGGCTTAGTATGGGATTTTAACCTTGGTCTATATACATGCGGGTATACGGTGTGAGAAAGTCCGACAGCAAAGTGGGAATAAACACCAGTAACACCCAGCAAACAAGGCAAGTTGTTGTCCAACAACTTTTTGGTTGAACCCTCCCAACCTTATAAACTTAGCGAATTTAAGAACCAATATATAATGCATTGAAATGCAAGAGCCCATGTTACATCTTCGCTGACTTTAGAAATCGCTAATTTAGGGAATTGCGAGCTCGACTTTCAAGTGCCCCGGTGTAGCAGCTGGAATAGATGAGACGTGGAAATACGTGACACCCTTTTTCACGGCAGGAACATCACGATGATTTCAAACATTTTCAGTATCCCCATTTCCTGTACCATACTTTCATTCCTTCAAGTTGCATCCGCGTAAAACCGAATTGCAGATGGGCAGATGGACATATGGCCGGTGGCTGACCTAGGTTGCCTCAGCAGTTTCAACTGGCCATTTTTCTTGATCAGCAATCGAGAAATGAACGCGCCGTGGTGGCAGAGGATGACAAGCAGGAGCTCATGGTTGGTGAGGGGATGGCAGCCAGCCTCATGGGGTTTAGACTACCCTCTGGTAATCAAACCTAGCCGCCTGGAAAATCTCCGAACTGTTTGCTCTGAAAATCATCGAGCAAAATGTGGCATTTTCCAGCAAACCCTGTTTGATGATACCTGAGGGTACCATTTCGGGTAAAATGGTAGATGGATCTGGATATGGATACTGCATGATTTTGGGATGTGGGCTGGATTTGCATGGTTTGCCACGCTACTTTGGGGTCGTTGGGGTCCTGATTTCACGGCCGGGGATGCGACATATGATTTTTATACGCGCCGATTAAAAAGAGATGTGCATTTTTAAGGCAAAAAATGTAGGCAGACCTGGTTCCCCAGATCAGAAAATTGCCTTCAGGTACTCAAACATGGCTGCCGGAAAAATCCACCATTTATGGATTATTTTCCATAACAATTTCCATTTCTTAAGTTATTTCCCAGCTAGCCACGTTTGAGGAAACTGAAGGGTAAGTCAAAATGCAACCACGCAAGCACGAGGCCAGGGGCCTCTCCGTCGACAATAAGGGATGTGTCTAACAGGAACCAGAATGCAGGTAACAGTAGAATGATGTACAGTACCATGGATTTAATTGATTTAAGCGTGAAAAACTGGTGGTATAATGTGCATCGAATGGGAATATAATGGATAATGATCTGGATTAATTTTAATGTCTTCACTGTGACCTCAATGTGACCTCACTGTGACCTCGCTGGAATGATGCTGAGTACGGGGAAATGTTCGTTGGTGACTTGCTACAATTCAGCCAGAATGATTTGCACTGCTTATGTGGCCGTAGGTCTTCTTTTTCCCCATAGTGATGATCCCGCAAAAGAAACGGGATCATCCTCATCGGTTTTTCATCCAGCCAATTTCAAACCAATGGGTTTAACTAGGTCCATCCCCCTACAAACGCAAGTTCAGAACTGGATCATGTATATATATCTACATTTATTTTAGGGGTCCCCCAACGGGGGGGTATGTCACACCAGTGGGATGGGATTACTGTATATACACTAGATCCTGGCTTTCAAACGATCCCTGATTCACCCTCAAATTTGCCAGTTTTTGAGATTTTCAACAGTCCAAACAATGGTTTATGGCGTTGGGTTTGCCACACGAATCACCGTCAAAGATATATCATTTCTCCTCCCTAAAAGCAAGTGTAGCCCTATTTGCAGGTATTTAAACCCCATGACCAATTTGGATTGATCGTAAAGTGTTCTTCAGTATAAAAACACACACACACACAAACACACACAAACACACACATATATATAAATATACATATAATAGTACACATCATATATAATCTGTTGATTTTTTTTTACTGGGGGTAGTCAACATACAACTGGGTGATGCTTTGGCTATGTATGTATGTATGTATGTATGTATGTATATATATATATGCAGATAAAACTCATTAATCTAACTGGGGATAGTCCAACTTTCCACTGGCTGCCACTGTCCGCAGGAGGTGGAAGACTTGATCGAGAGCTGCTCGAAGATCGCGCGGCAGCTGGCGGACGAGGCCGTTGCAGGGATGGTGTGTTCAGGTAGAAAACATGCCATAAGGTGCCTAGGATCACCTTAGGATTTCATGGTGATTTCTCGAGATTTCATGGGATTTCATAGGGTTTCTTTATTGGGTTTTTGGAGGTAACTGTTGGTTGAAGATTAAATACTGATGGGTATTTTACTGGATGTCTATTAAAGATGGTTACCATCGGATGTCCTCAGCTCCATGGCTGTGTCGGTCCCATCCAAGGTTAGATCCAATATGATTCAATACTAAACGGCTGCCTTTGTCGGGAATATAGATGAATTGAGTATTTTGGGGAAGGGATTGCTGAAACCTAGTTCAATTTTCAATTGACACTCCCTGTAGTGACATATATGTATAATTATACACGCATATTAATCATTACAGAATATATGTATATGTATACAATTGCATATATGTATATGTATACATATATATACACATACAAACAGATAAACATAAATGTATGTATATATATATATACATTTACATATTTACCAGCTACCAATAAACGCAAACATTAGACGGCCTTTCAATTTCAGGTTGACATACAGCCTCCGATTCCACAGAGGGTTTTAAACTGGGTACATCCTTATACTGGAAATAGTCGGGCAAATTAGCTTTCATAGAATAGTAGTTTTGGGCATCGTTTTCGGGCCCGCCTTCAAGCTTTTGGCTGACCGCCAAAATTTGGACTTCAGAAACAAAAATGGACAATTCTTGCGCCGACCTGGGGTGTTTATTTAGTTGGAGAGTGTCCATGTTGATAGCCATTGATCACTTTGCCAATCTAATTCAGTGACTGGGGTTTATCAAAACCCTACCACCAAAGATGGGTCCGGAACCCAGTTTAGTAAGGGCTGGTGGCACCGAAAACGTGGCGACAAGCTGATTGATTATATAACAAACCGGAGTAGAATGAGGCTGTTGCATGCCTCTACCAGTGTGATGCTGCTTTTCCATCTTGCATTTTGAGCCGTACTCAGTTTTGTTTTACGAGTGGTTCTGTGGAAGCAAGTCCTGTTTCTGCTGAGTCTGCGACCCATCATTGATCCAATGCTAAAGTGGAGTTCAACCCCGATGTTGGATGATTAAACCTTGATTTTGGATTCTTAGATCCCGAGGTTTGATGATTTTGTTGAAAATCTGTGACCTATCCCCATTTTTCATGGTTCAAGTGCCGTTTATGTGGATGAGTTACAATGACCTCACTGTGACGTCACCGGAATGATGGTCAGGATTCGGGGAATCATCCCCAAATGGCCTTCTTTCAACTATTTCTCCGTCTTGGTGAATTCTTAGAATTCAGCCAGAAAATTATTGCTGGTTTGTGTTTTCAAATGCTTTCCGCCGTTGCAGGTTTTGTCGCATCTCCCCTCCGCCAGCGAGATCTTGCGCGTCGTCGGCGCCAGTGCGGCGCAGCTCTGCTTTTTTACCTTGACGTTGCGACACACGCGGCAGCTGGATGATGTGAAAATTGCTCAACGACTGCTGCAGGAGAGGACTAAAACATACTAAAACTGACTTACCCTCCAGAAATCACATGTGGCAATTGGAAATCCCAGAAGTCTAAACGGAGGTTTAGTTCACTGGGAAAATCATCGAACTAAATGGTGGATTTTTCAGCAAGCCACGTTTGACCATGGATTTGCAGTCAATATACAGGGAACGGCAAAGGCCATAAAGTGAGTGAGCCATCAAGCGGATAGGGAAAGATGGTTTCTAGTAGAACTTAAGGGGGAAAAGGGTCAGCAAATTTTGTGGTTTCCTTTGGGTTTTCCCTGCCCAATGGATTTCAGGATTCAAGTATAACTAGCCAAAAAGACATAAATTTCATTCTCTTGGCAGATTTGAAGGAATTTTGACACTGTGGATCCATGCACACTTTGTGGGAGCCTCCTCCCACCTTGCCTGGGACGGGGGATCGTGCTGAAGAAGTGCCGCTCCAGGGTTTGAGTTTCATTGGTCACTTCAAAATATATTTGTTTGTGCGGGCTACATGTCTATTGATCTGCCTAGTATGTTCATCTTCCCGTCTTTACAAAGACCTCTCTCTCTCTCTCTTTGCGAAAAGATGCAGATGTATTTGTCACCAATATATCCTAGCCCTTTCACATTTTTTCAAACTGAATGACTTAGTCGTTGTATACCCCCTAGTTGTCAACTACATCCCCACATCTCTTGGTTCAACTGCCATGTAAGTTGGCAAAACCCAGTTCTTTCCCTTTGAATCTCAATTTTGTAATCCCTTGCATCAGAAACTCTTGAGCATTTCCATTTCTTGTTGGTTATCATGTTGCCTCTAAAACCTAAATCCAATACTTGGTAATTTAATTTCAGCCGTACTCGTTGGTTCTGCTGATTTGACTCTGGCACAGGAAATTCAAGTTATGTGTGCGTCGGATGCCTCTGAAGTGGTTGAAGCGTTTTTGAAGCATAACTCAGAGCCTGGGCTTTTGATGGGGTTTAACCATCAGGAACATGGTGATATCAAGTGGAAATTGCGGTTGCTTGATGATTCATGGCGGATCCGCTGGTTGCCATAGTCATCATCCAAGATTTTGCGCTTCATTCTTGTGACAAAACACCCAAACAGATAGAAAAGTTGGAAAAGATGTGGGACACATCACCCCTTACCGGCCTATACCTTCCTAGAAACACTTTTCGGCATCTTTTTGAGGGTGGGTAGATGCCCCTGCTTGGGATGATTCGCTCTCCAGCCCCGAGATGGAAAGGTGTTCGTTGCTTGTCCTGCTTTTTGATTAGTTCAAGTGTGAAACCATGGTTTCAACCTCAAGTTTTATAGATCTTACTTGTACATAAGCTCTAATCTTATAGGAGCAAGTAGAATCAGTTCCATTACTCCGTTGAACACATCAGAACTCTTTTCTTCCAACACATTTTTCTTACCAAAAGGCCCTGCAGACGACTCAGGAGACACTTTCCCGCCTGGAATCCCACGCCTATGCCCTGGACGCCATGGAGACACACCAGCCCTCGCCATGGCCATGGCAGGGCGATGGCGCGCGGCCATTGGACAGGCAGTGCTTGGCGCCCAGATGTGGAGATGAGCTGAAGTGGTTGCAGGGCGACTGCTGGCGTCACCTGACGAAGTTTGACATGGAGAATCCAACAGAGATGAGGTTTACACGGATTTGGAGGGATTGATGTGGGAAAAACATGTAAAACGAGTAAGTCAATCAGATAAATCATAGGGGTTCAAGCCCCAAAATGATAGATTGGAGGGATTGTAGGAACAACATATTGTATTTTAAAATCACTATTGTGATATTGAAACCCAAAGCATCGGACATGATGGGTGGTCTCGCCAATAGAATATGGCGATGCTGTGGTAAAACCAACAACTCCGAGCCCTTTGTTGGGGTACATTGGGGTATGGTCATTAAGACCCGCCAGATGGTTTGGGTGGGTAAATGGGGTATAGTATGTTTTACTGTGTGGCTTTTACCGAACTAGATTTTAAGCAACAGGATATGGCCCCCAGAAAGAGAAAACCTAGGGCGGCACCTTGATTTGAAGATTTTGAAGCTTTGATTTCCGGGTTGGTGGGACATTGCGATCACATCCACATTGTGTTCCTCAAAATCCACAACTTGGATCATTTCGGTTGTTCTCCCACCTGGCTGATGATGAGGTGAGATTTATCAGAAGCCCATTTGCTCAGAGATCCTCGGATTTGCTCAGTCGGTGATTTTCGAAAGATGGGGTTCAAGGGGGTACAAACCCCGGCAACCTGCGTAACATTGTTTTGTTTCAGGATGTTTTTTTCGGTGATGTTTCCAGCATTTGGGGGGAATCTACTGCGACCATTTGGAAAGTAATATTAACCACCCCATAAACGGTCCAAATATATAAGTGCAAATCCCCTACCAAACCATGGGTTTCTGGGGAGAGTTTAGCAACTTAGTATTGTGGGGAAGGGATTACCCTCTGGTAATCAAACGTGGCAATTGGAAATCCCCTATAAATGAAGGTTTTTAATGGGAAAATCATCTATAAATGGTGGATTTTCCATTGCCATGTTTGATTACCAGAGGGTATTTCTAATTTTTAGGCCCTTCAGCAAGTCCAAGGATACAATCCAGTCTTGAAGAGCATGGCTTGTTGACCCCATCTGCGCAGCTTCTTCTCTCGTATTCGGGTGGAGTGGATAGCGCCTTAGCCTCAGCGGATTTCGCCTGCTAGAGTGGGATGTCACCAACACACATTTGGAATCGTTTGGATATATGATGATACGTGTATATGGTGCGATATGATTCGCAGTCATGGATGAAAAAGGAACAAATCGGATTCTTTTAGACTAGGTATGACACAGGTATGTACAGAGGCAGTAAACCAACACAGTTTAGATGCTAACGGGGCCATCCACTACATGCCGGATCATGCCGGTTTACTGTAGATGTTGCTATGAACGTGATTGGAAACAGGGTTCCATGTTTGAACACCAAGCGAATGACATCCCACATATCACAATCCCAACGGATGAAGTTGGCTCCGTCCAGTTGATTCAGGAGAGTCCTGTCCAGTTGATATCATGGACTGGTTGTTGGCTTCTGTGAATTTTCTCAGACTTAGCTGCAGGGGACGGTGATCTGGGTGAGAGCCATCAACCGATGGTCAACTGTGGGTATCTTCCAAAAAAGTCGATTTCAAGAGCAGGACACGATTTTTTTTTGTCAAATGGAACCCTCCATGTCCATATTCTTGTCGGTTACACCTGCATGGTGTTGTTTGGCTTTCTAGAGCATGAAAACTGTACCCATTTTGTTGTTTCCCCAATGTGCAGCAGAGGGTTGGCAAGTGTTGGATCAAATAGTGACCCCAAGTAGCTTGGTACTTTGGCACCCCATTTTCGAAATCCATTTGTTTTTGTCCAAAACTGGTGCCCCATATTTTTGATCCAAAACCATATCAACTGGAACTAGCAGTTTGCCACAGCTGAGGCACCGCGCATCTTCTCCTACTCTTGGCCTTGCGCAACTGTTGTCCCGATGCTCCGAAGATTTCATGCTTGCTCTTGTCGTATCCCAACCGAGCCTTGGGTAGATGGGAAAATCATTGGACTGTCGCTGATTTTCCAAGCCATGTTTAAGATGACACCGGAGGGATCTCTCTAGTAGGGTAGAGATTTTGACAACTAATGGTTTCCCTAAGAAAATGATTCACGTTTGGTGGCTTGTCATGGATTTTCATGGATTTTCCGTGTCTATTTTCATTTGCTGGGGCGTAGTTCCAACAGTGGCCTCCAAAATCTGAGAAAGCCTCCATTTATTGATGGGTGCCCTGCCGAAGAGCGGTTTCTTACAAAGAGGGTAAAGGTGCCCCTGGAACTATGGGAATATTGGCCATTGAGTAGGGAGGTACAGGCGGTGGACTTCATGCGTCTAACATCGTACAACCATGGGATTTTGAGCCCAAAAAGTTGGAACATCATCCATCTCTATGGTTTTACCACCACTGATAAGTGGAACTGCACCCAGTGGCCATGGATAGCTTGACCTCCAAATATCAGGAGAAGTTGGAGAAGTGAAGGCTGAAAAGGATTGAGACTCTGGGTGATGGAGTGGCAGTCTTGACCTCCTGAAATATTTTTAATGACATGATTTCATGTGGAATAATTTGTGAGTAAGGATGTGCCCTCGCCCCTTTTGGATGCACTCATTTAGATTTTGTCATGTAGGCATAACAACATAACTTCCTCGAGGAAGTTGTATCCCTCATGCCCAGAACAGACTGGATTATTGCAATATGGTATGGTGTATAGCACTCCCCAAAAAATATAGAAAAGGCAAGTCCGACTAAAATAGCTATAAACCCATCAAACTTGATGATAGAATATGACATACACATCAGTCATCTTATTATCCTTATATAGATAAATAGATATATATATATTTACCGGTATGTATCATATGATATGTCTTATCTAGTCATGATAGTATAATATATACATATATGTATTTAGATATTGGTACACACTAAAATAGTGATACATTAAATTACTTCTCTGCCTTTTTTCATTCCAAGGCCCATGTTTGTTGCTTCAATCCCAGCGGGCCTGTCAGAATCCAGATCCATTTCATTTTTTTGTGCGATTTCTATTTCGATGATTTTGCCGTTGGGGATGCCTGGTGAAAAACTTCATTTATCCAAATGCTGAACCGAGTTTGGGATGGTAAAAAAGTCCATGTTAAAAATCCATCGCAGGACTGGGCCTCCTGGCTATGCCATCACTTGGCCGTTGAGCTCTTCATCTACGACGTGAAGTTGGCCCGTCCCCACGAGGACAACGGCTGCGGGGAAAGCAACGGCCTCACGCGGGAGGAGTACGAACGCTTCACCAAGGCGATTCGTTTCAGGACGCGGGAGCCGAATGGGTTTCCTTCAAAAACTCCAATGGGTTTGTCTGAACATGTCGGGGAAAATCCCTCCAATGGATGATGATCACTTTCAAAAAAAATGGCTATTTATGTGTATCCCCTACTTTCAGACAAACCGAAATGGGAGTATTTTCAGATGGGAATGAAATGGGAATTAAATGGATTTAATATGAATCAAATAAGAGGTTTTCATCTTGTTTTCTTTTGGGTTAGGGGTGGGTGCCACAACACCGGTTGTTTCCCCATGAAAGATGAAGAACCGGATGATTTTTAAGGGTTCGATTCAATAAGTTGTTTCATTTTTTGGCAAGACAGTCCACACTTGTTGCTACATCTTTCATGTATTTTTTGTGGCCATCACTTTTCACATCTTTTCACTAAGAAATAGGCAATCATTCGGTTCTAGGAGCCACATCCTCGACCCCATACATTTTTATATTGTTGATTATGTCATCATTACATATTATGTATTCCAATGAGCTTGTCATTTTGACCCCCTGTGAATAAACACAATTCCATTACATCCCTGTCGCATTGCATCCCATCATATTGCATTCTATCCCATACCACCTCCGAAGAGCAGGATGTATCGCTGTTTACTGGCAGAACATCCGGGAAAAACCGCAGTGATCTTGGGTCATCATCAGGACGATGTGGATGAAAATCGCTTGGCGCCTCGACAGCAACGTGAGATTCGGCCTGTTTTCAGATTGTTGGAAGCAATTCAATATAACTGCTATGTAAAATCATCATTTTCAATCACCTCGGGTTGGAAGATTTCCACCATGTTTGTTTTACCCTGGTGAATGTCAACCCGGTGGACAAGGCCAGCTGAAATTGACCGCCTCATCCGTCTGGGCTCAGACTCACATTTTGCTATGGAAAATCACCATTTTTAATGGGAAAATCAACGAACTCAATGGGCCATTTTTCCATAGTGATGTAAACGTTTACCAGAGGGTAATGCAAACATCCAAAAAAGGTAGAAACATCCCCTCTTAATGTAAAGTTCCACAATTATCACAATTTGTGTTTACTTGACATTATTTCGTAGACATTTCCAGTACTGGACATTGCCCAACATTCTTGGGCCAACTGAAGGGTTCCGGTTTGAATTGGGCAGCGGATCAGTATAGATATATGATATATACACACATAATCACATATATACATGGTCCATAAAACATATCGCTCATGGCAATTCAACTGACCCCCGCAGGAATAGATGGTCAAGATGCGCCCAACTTTTATGGAGGGGGTCACCTGCGGGGCGGTCGAACTCCCATGTTTCGGACAAAATGATCATTTTCCCATCAAACATGAAAAAAAACATCCGTTCAAAAGCAGATACATGGGGATTCAGATACAAGACTCTATATACAGTTATATACACATAGAAATACCATCTAGATCTTAGCCTTTAAATCGGTATACAATCAAATATAGATATATACATATGTCAAATACATTCATATGCATCCTCTATCATCTATATAAATATCATCTATACAGAATCCATACATGTCTCCAGCCGCATCGCCCAGGACCACCTCATGAAGGGCCACGTCTTGGGTGACGTGGAGGGCATGTGGCGCTGGCGTGAAATCCACCAGGTGCAGCTGCTGCGGCCGCTGCTGCAGTGCCGCAAGGCCCATTTCGTGCAGCTCTTGGAGGAATTCCCTACGCCGCACTTCAGGGATAGCACGCCAGGTGGGCCAGGTGGGAACTGGGATGATTTAAGAATAGTTAAAACTAGAAGGTAGAATTTTGCGACTTCTATTTTGGTTGCTAGATGTGAATGCATGACAATGTACCATGGGGGAATGTATAGGGGAATGTATGCTCTGGGTATGGTTTTGATAAAATGTATGATTGTTAATTACAGTTAGTAGAAGGGCATCAATTCCCAAGTTTATAGTCAATCATTCTTCAAAAAGGGTAGTTCACCATCAAAGGTGGGGAAAAATTGGGGAACCAACGACCAGGTTGCAACGGGATGATGGCTGAAGGTTGGGACCTCGGGGATTTCTTCGGCCACAACATCTCCGGTGTCCTCAAACATGGCAAGGGGGGAAGCCGCGAACTATTTGGAGGTTTTTATGGTAAAACCAACTTTAAGTGGAAGATTTTCCAGCAAACCGCGCTTGATTTCCGCAGGGTAAACTTTTACACAACATTTCTTGTCGGCAGATACTGCGGAGACATCTCGCTAGCTCGCAACCCACAAGAGTCTGGAAAATCCCAGTAGTCTCTCTATCTGGGGTTCTACACCCAAAAGATCAAAAGTTTGTCTTCCGTGTAAGAAATGGAGGCACGCATTAGAATGACTTGGGTTAAACTTGGACCCTCTGAACTTGCATAATTCTCTACTGAAGTTTTAAACTCAACCTACAAAATAGGTTTGTTTGAAAATAGAGTGTCCTCTGGCAATCAAACGTGGCAATGGTACCTGACTGGAGGTTTATTGCTGTCAAAATTATCAAACTTAACTTAACTAAATGATGGATTTTCCAATAAACCATGTTTTATAACACCGGAGGGTAAGCAAAAACCATCATAGACCCATGATCAACGAATCTACCTCCTGGTGATTTAACCTAGCTATGGAAAATCATCTTTTAATATGCAATTCATATAAATGGTCACTTTTCTATGTTGAATTACCGGAGGGTATCATCAGTTTCCCGTCATTCAGTTGCATTGGGAAACCCCCACGGCAGGTTGGTCGGTGCGGGGCTCCACTCGTGCGGCCTTAGATTCCATCCCTGATGGAACTTCGCACGAGCAGCTGATTGTGAACCTGCAGAGGTTTGGCCGTTTCTGGTGCAAAGGGGGGGCAACAATGGTTTAGCCGTGAATAGTTCGGATTTCACGAGGAAGGATTGTGTTTTTTTCAGGAAAGCACAATCAATAGTGGGGATGTACTCGGATATTTCAGGGGAGATGATGCTCTCCGGTGTCCTCAAACATGGCTAGCTGGCTCATCCCCGAACTAAATGGGCATCAAACTGGGAAAGACATCGATAAATGCGGTGATTTTTCTGCCATGTTTGTATCCTCATGGGGATTTAACCACCCCCCTGCAAAGGTGAGCACCCAGTAATAAAGGTTTACCAAAGGCCTATTGACCACCAACAACCACAAATGAGGGTTCATTCATCAGCTATTTCATGCTATTTCAGGATGAATCGCAACGACCTTGCGTCAGGACGTCACTGGAATGATGGGATTTGGATTGGGCTAATTATCCCAAAATGCTTCTAATTCAATTCAGGTTAATGAGTCGTGACTTGTTACAACTTACCCTCCGGGAATCAAAGCTGGCCTGCTGGAAAATCTTCCATTTGTAGATGATTTTCCCAGCTATAAACCTTCATTTTTTGGTGGATTTCCAATATTTTCCTATTGTTTTCCCATTGGCACTCCATTTTGAGGACATCTGAGGGTATCCAGATATAGTATCCAAAGCGAGTTCATGGAAGCCAAGAAGGTGGATGGAACTAGCTCCCATGGTGCGACATACTGTATTGCGGTTATAGCTCTGCTGTGAGCTATGAACAGTGGTTGATTGGAAAAACCAACCCGCAGTATAACACATACACTATGCATACACTTTACATACACTTGGCATTCCATCATATACGTTGCATGCCACACCATTCCATACCATTCCATTCCCTTCCTTTCGGTTACGTTACATTACGTTACGTTAGATTCCATTCCATTACGTTGCATTACATTTCATAGCATCACATTCCATTGCATTACATTACGTTCCACTACATGACTTATACACAAAGGCCCTCACCATATACATACACATCGCATAAACATTGCACATGATTTTATATCGTATATAGGCAAATTCATCATGTATGTGTTGGTGTTTTTTCATCTATAGCAACCCCAAAATAGATGCCGAAAAATTGGAAAGCTGGAAATATGAGGTAAATTAATCATCGAACATTTCGATCCTGCCGGCACACTAGTTTCGGCACCTTTTCGGGGATTACAATCATGGAATATCAAGATGGGTCTGTAGAATATATATCATCATATCTAATATGCGTATAATTCTTCATGAAATAGTTAGATATACTCCATCATATATAATGTCAAGGTGGGATTCATAAACCATGGTTTATTAATCATGGAGGATTCCCCAAATAGTGGTTGACATTAACCATTACTAGGGGGTTTATTAATCCCACCTTGGCATTAACATAGTTCTCCAGAGGGGATTTTCATCTCCTGGCGCCTCCAAGCTGAGGTTTAAGCGCGGAGGTTGGGAAGGAGTTGGATTCGGCCATTGAGCTCTGGACTGAGAGGTGCGCCAAAGGCGGCCAGGGACCCTTGCAGGGAGCCTCATAGCCCCCCAAAAAAGGGGAAAATGGATGAAACTTGGGAAATTCACCGGGGAAAGTAGGGGTTGACCAGAAAAATTGGGGGTTCAATCTGGATAGTGGGAAAAAGTGATGTATTTAAGCAATAAAATGAGGACCGTATTTTCAGGAACCAGAATTGGATTTGGATGTCTTCGCCGATCGAAATAGCACTACTTGCTTCAGGGGTGTGGATGTATACTCTGACTCAGATGGCTGTGTTCAATGTCGGAATTGGTGAGAATGAACAGTTTTCCAGGGCACCTTCAGCATTTACAAATTGCCACTTTAAAATTTGTCGCCTGGAACCCCAAAATGACCAAAATTCCAATGTCTGATGAGCAAAGTCAAGCTTGGTCAAGTCAGCCCCTTCAGTATAACGGAGCCACAAAAAGTCAGGGACTGGGACCAAGCTATCCCAGGCTATCCCGATGATCCATGCAAAAGCACGATACAACCTCTATGCTCCCAAGATTTGATAGTTGGAACCCTATTCATCATCCATTTATGATGTCAAAAATCATGGAAGTTTGATGTTTTCCCACCCGGTCAGGTCAACCCTTTGCCAAATAAGGCCATATGTGTTTTGAGGTTATTAATTCGCATCAACCCATATGAATGGAGATTACTAGGCTCCTCTTATTCCTGGGGTGGGTGGTTTCCATCATAAAACATACATATATTTACTTACATGTATCCACACACACACACATACACACACACAGATACATATATATATATATATAAACATATATGCATTTTCCATGTAAGAAATATATCCCCATTGATCACCATATTTGATGGGATTTTTCATGCTGAACTCCATGGATTTTGACCGACAAAGTCCGAGTCCGTCTGTCCGTGGATCTCAGGTCGGTGCACCCGTTGCAAATCGCCAAGGGCGCCCAGATCTTAGCTCTGAACCTCTCCGAGCTGCTTCAGCTTCGTCTGGCGGAACGCGTGGCAGAGGTGGAGCAGGTCATTGAGGAGATACGCAACGTGTGGAATCCGCTGGTGGTGGAAGGTGGGCTTGGAAGTTGGGGGTAAAGTGTATCATGATAGCTGGCTTGATGTGGGTTACCCTCTGGTAAACTGTTACATAACTATGGAAAATCAGTATTTTTGATGGGAAAATCCACTATTTCAATGGCCATGTTCAATAGCTATGTTGGTTTTCCAGATGATAATATATGTGAATATGGTTAATTCATGTTGATTCTAATCATCCAATTGTAAGAGTTGGGAAGTGGTGGATTTCATGGGATCTCACCAACATGATCAACATGAATGGCGAATTTCATGCAGTAAACCCAGTGCCATACGCCGTCCCAATGACCTACTATGAGTTATCCCAGTATATCTGGGTAAATTTGAATCTGGATTGGGACAGAGTGGGATATTCGTGGATATATACAATTCTTGCAAAAGGATTTATAGATCATTTATGGATGATTTCCAGATGGAGGTTTCCCAGAATATGGGTACCCCAAACCCTTGGTTTCCCATTGGTAGTACACAATTTTGGATGATTTTGGGGTACCACCATTTTAGGAAACCTCCATATTTATGTTTTTGATGGTGATTTTCTATAAGTCATCCACAGATTTCGTGGGACCTGGCGAGGCGGCTTCAAGGCCATCAGCTGCATTCCAGAAAGCGACATCGCCGACATAAAATGGTTGCTATTTGAGAAGGCGGAGACGGGGAGCCAGGGAAACATGAGAACAACATACATGGATTTACCCTGTGGTAAACTAACATAACTATATGGAAACATAGGGATTTCGCCAATGTAACCGGAAAACATAGGGATTTCTCCGGCCAACATGGGGATGTAACCGGCAAACATTGGGATTTATCCAGAAGACTTAGGGATTTGTGGTGGAGATTCTGCAGGGGAAAATCATGGCGACCTCTGTTTTCATGACCCTCACCATGAAGAAAGGGAAGTTCATGGCCCTGCCAGCTGGAAACTAAGATGTTCAAACTGTGGTCATTTCAAGATAGGGGACCTATAAACCTACAAATTCCAACTCAAGGGAACCATTTGTGGATTCTCAGAGCACCACATTTGGACTTAGACCTAGCTATTGCATTTGCATGGATGGCGGTATCGTTATGCATCTGCATGCGAGGTGCACTTACATAGGTGCATGCGTGCGTATGCGCAGATAGATCTTTGCAACGGGTAAACTCGGAACACTTGATACAATTCCGAAATTGTTAAGTTCTGGTTAAGGCTGGTTAATCATGGTCCCGATTGTTAATGGGTTCAGCATGGGTTCACTTCCATGTTATTGTGTTAGTCAAAGCCCCAGTTCAGATTTTTAAAGCTTTCTATTTCAGGTGCTATTCGATTATTCGCAACCATTTTTTGCAGATTTCATCATTTTTTCTGATTCCATTTTTTCAAAAAAGCCATAGAATGCCATAAAAACAGTGAACACCTGTGAAAACGCAGCAGATTTCCCGGGTTCCAACTGTGGGTCTTTCGTTCAGGGCTTCTTCGCGGCGGCCGAGAGTTTACTGTCGAAGCGCGTGGGGCACTATCACACCTCGGATCCTTGGAGGGTGATGGGGAACCCAAAATATGGACATATTTATATAAACCAGTAAGATTCCATATGGTTTATCATTGCCAGTCATGGTTTAATATGGCTTAATTAAACCATCATGTTATATAACCAATATTGATATTTTATTTAAACCCAAAAGATGGCCACAAGTAACCGTAATTAGCCATCAAAGAATATCAAAGATAAGGATTTAATGGGATTAATGATAGGGATAAAAACTGGCTGCATTAGAACGACGTCACCGCGACCCCACCCAAAATGTCCTTATTTCAGATGGGTGAAAGTAATACAATTCAGCCAGAAAAATAGGGGATAGAAGGGGACCTACAAGCAACTGCCATCAGAAATTGGATGATACACGATATTATCTACAATGGGGCATGGTCATCAATCCATTTTCATTGGGTAGATTACCATTGTAAGGATTCGCATTGCGGGATCATCAAGCATCAGGAAGAGGTTTTAAGCGCTAATTATCATCATTCACTGTATTGGTTTAAGGGAAAATTTACAGGAACCCCCTATATTTGATGGGAAAATCCATTGTTTCCTGCAAATTTTCCCATGAACCAATCCATTAAATCATTGAACAGAAAGGGCGGGTTCCCAAAAAGTTCGGGGTTCACTGTGCCGCCTAGTTCTCCAAAACATTGTGGAAGTGACGTGGATGGCCATAGTATGCGGAGCGCAAAGACATGTTTTGTGTTTTGATGGTTGCGGTGCAACAGAAGACCCAACAACTCTTTTTTCCCCCTATTCCGATCTATTCGGTGACCTCCTTCCTACACAAAACCATTGGATATATATGATATACATATTATATGTACATTTTTATTCTTATCATTGTTTTATATAACAATAGTAATCGCAATACAATAATAGCAACAACAGTGGTCATAACAATAAATAGAAAGAATCATAGCAATAGTAAGACCAACAATGACAAAGATATGATGTAGTTTTGCTCTGTTCTGCTTTTTTTTTTTTGCAGTTCACCGTACATCCCGTTCCCAGCCGACCCGACTAGGAAGGTATCTCGGTGAACCGCCGTGCGGTACGACACCTCTGGGAGAACATCCAGGCCTGTGGGAAGCCACAGTTCGCTGGTGGGTTGACCCAGGAGCTGCTGGGCAGCAGCTGGAGGTGGCATGGACATTTATATAAGCAGTCAGAATACCCTCTGGTAAACTGACAGTTTGCTATGGAAATCACCATTTTTAAATATTTTTAATGGGAAAATCGACTATTTCTATGGCCATTTTCAATAGCTATGTTAGTTTGTCTTAGTTTACCAGAGGGTATGTCAGAATCTCAAGCATGAAGATGATGACAATGTCGGTTCCCAGTTCATATTAAGCACTTCCAATTTTTGGACATAGATCACGAAACCAGGGTTCTGGCTGCCATCCTGGTTCCGTTAGAATGTTGGGTGCAGTGTTTGGGCTGATGAAGTTTTTGATGATACTTCTCAACCCCAAAAATGTTGCTGCAGAAGGACCACAAGCAAAAAGAAGACACAACTGGTTGGTACATAACCAATTTAATAGACACACACACACACGCATATAATAGGTATGTATATATATAGAGAGAGAGAGAGTGCGCCTCACCTGTACACGCGAGAATCGACTCGTTTGTACACGCGGGTTTCCTACTCGTCCTTACACGCGAAGTTGCTCCATTGCACAAGTAACCCCCACCCCAAACCCAACCCCACGTTATTGGTACCCCAACCCCACCCGAACCCCAACCCCACTGCAACCCCAACCCCACATGATCAGTGTGCAGTGGCTGCATGTGCAAGTGAACATGAACGCTTTAACCCCACCCCAACCCCACTTGATCAGTGTGCCGTGCCCGGTGTGCAAGTGAACATGAATGTTATTGTCACCCCACCCCAATCACCCCACCCCTGTGTCTGCAGGTGAGTCAAAGTGTGCGTGCGCAGGTGAGTCAAAAATGATAAAGAACTGGTACAACACCACGAGTGCGCAGGTGAGTTACTTTTGAGTGCACAAGTGAGTCCCTTACCTTTATAGAGTCCATATTATGAGCCCATTACTGCATCACCATCAGCATCGCCCCTGGCCCCGACGGCATCCCAGGTTGGGATATCTGCACCTCACCGAGCCCTGCCAAGTCTTGGTCCTCTACGACGCCTTGGCGCAGCCCACGGTGGACTTCAAGACGCTGCGGCAGAGCATGGCCAATGCAGTGCGGCGGGCGTTGGAAAAACGTGACGCCACGACGAACCGTTGGGGGGGGTTGGGGGGGGGTTCAGGGGTCATGGATTTTGGTTCTTTTTGGAGTTTGGATTGCAATCAACTTAGACTGTTGAGCTTTGGGCATTTTGGGGTTTCAACCACCACAGATCCCCAAGCACAGATGTATAGCCTGTAACTACTGTATAACTTCTGAATGCTCATCTGAATGCTCGAGGCTCATCTGAATGCTCATCTGAATGCTCATCTGAATGCTCATCTGAATGCTCATCTGAATGCTCATCATCTAACATTAGTAACTTGGGGGATGATCCAATTTCCGATTGGGGAATGATTTCAGTTCGCACTGAAAATGGTGATGGGAACTGAGCAGTTTGGGAGTGGGCGAGATTGGACGGCTGGGAGCCACTTGATTTATTTCGATGATCTTCCCGTGAGAAACAAATCAGCAGAGGATTTCCCATTGTCACCGGCTGATTACCGGAGGGTTACTTGTGATATGATATCAAGTGATATGATTATTTCCATTTATTTCCATTTATTTCCCAATTCATGGCCAGTATGGATCTATCTCAAACATCACCCCAACTCTACCCAAAAAAGCTGCCCCTCTACCGATGTTGTTTGATCTGTGACAGCCAACCTCTTTGGGTTGCAGTACTCTCCAGCAATTCAACCTGGCCATTGAAAACAAATACATCAAACCACAGGGATCATGTCCCAACTGGTTGAAACATTGACTACCGAAAAATATCTCTATGTTCCCATGTTTGTGGATGAATATCGCGATATCCCTGTTGAATCCGACGATTCTTAGTATCAGTTTCATCGATAAATGTATATACAGTATAGATATGTATAGATAGGATATACATATGTAATGTCATTGGTATCCTCGCAACACAGGGGTTTCCTGAACATTTTCCCGTCCTCCACGGGATCTCCCGTCCCCAGGTCTGGAATTGGTGGTGAAGAGCACGACCATGATCCAGGCGGTTGATTCGCGACACGTGAGCAGTGCCCCAAGAATGGTGGTTTTCCGGGTGAGAAAGTCACCAGGAAATTTTGGTCTCCGGTTATTTCACATGGCCGTGGAAAATGGCTAATTTTGGAGGATTTTCCCATGAAAACCACCATTTATAGGGGATTTTTCATGGCTATGTTAAATGCCCAGAGGGTAAATTGTGGATGAATTAGAAGATAGCTAAATGGAGGTTTATTGGGAATATATTGGATATACCAACCATAATGGGTATACTGGGAATTTTTGAATTATCCTATCTAACATCCCCAACCGACTGGATGGGTAGTTTCATCCTGTAGTTTTTTTTGTGCTATAAATGGGAAATAACCACGAACAGCAACAGATTAATTCTTTGCGGACTACCAAAGGTTGACCAAAAGTCCAAGTTTATATATATGTATATACATGTGTATATGAAACATGGATGAGCATCCTTGTTGATGGATGAATCGTATACATGGTGTGAATTTGACCATCACCAATGGGGTTTAACCAGCAAACATGGGGAGATCATTTCATAAGCGTGGATGATGATTGCTGAGTTGTAGCTCAATGAAATTCGTGATTTGACCAGCAAAATGGGGAATTCTCCCCAACTAATAGTGGGATTTTTCAGCAGAAATGATGGTCAGTAGAGGGTTGTACTACCTGGTTCAGTGGGGAATTATGAGTTGGCCCATTGTGGGAGCCACAGGCAAATTGGCGCGGCAAGGTTCGTCGGAGGATGTCTGGAACCTGGATGGGCGGTAAGTGAAATCATGAAGCACAGTGGTACCTCAGTCAATATCGCATGTCTGTAGCTTAAAACATACAGTACCCTCTGGTAAACTGTTACATAACTATGGAAAATCACCATTTTTCATGGGAAAATCCACTATTTCTATGGCCATTTTCAATAGCTATGTTAGTTTACCAGAGGGTAAGATTGACTACTACAACTACTCCTGCTCCTGCTGCTGCTGCGGCTACTGCTCCTATTATATAATATTATTAGTAGAACAATACTAATATCATTAGAACAACTGCTGCTATTGCGCCTACTGCCACGGCTACTGTCACTGGACTGAGCATGTGAGCCCATCCCGTCATCCCCATATGTCGCTAAATTGGTTTAGTTCACTCGGTGAATTCTATGGTTTACGATGGATATCTAGAGGTGGGTTCGGGGTATGAGCCAACGAACACAACTGTGGAGGCACCGCGTCTTGTCAGAATTCTAGTGGCTTTCATCCTTCAGCTCTGAGGGAAAATGCCATGGATATTTCTGGACAATACGTTGGAACAATGCAATTCTTATATAATGGAAAAGAAAGGGTCATGTAGTCAATGTAGTCATAATCTTTTTATCCAGACATGATGCATGCCACCATATGCCACCCTTTATTTTGCTTGGTATGGTGAGGTTCCAACGGTTCCTAGGTCGCCTGTTGTCCAAGGTTCATTGCAATCCGGCTCTTTGTGCGTCATGCTGGGTCCTAAGAGACCGGATGGCCCAGACGTCAATGGCCATTTCAGGTACCGATCCACTGGAGGTACTGTACCATATTTTAGGGATAGCCCGTTTCCAGACAAACTCAAGTTCATTATTCATTGGCTAAATCCTTTATTTTTCTTAAGAAGAAGTGTTGAATCACCCTTTTCATGATTATTTGAAAGCTAAATCCACCTTGGATAACTAAATCCCAATTGTATCACCTGAAGTTTGCTCCCCTGGGTGTTCTGAACAGCGGCTGCCTTGGCAGCTGAGGTGCAAGCGCTCTTGCGGTCAAAGCAGGTTGAAGACTCAGCTCCGGATAGACACGGAGACCGGATAATCCCATGGTTTACCAAATGTTTGGCTCCTGACACCAATACGCATTTGGCATTTGTACAGTGCACATTGTGTCAAAGACACGTATTGCTGTGTCAATATCCATATATAATGACATACACATGTGCAATCGCAAAAAACATATAGGACCAACCAAATGCCAGCTGGGCCATTGAAATGTATGGTCCACCCCACAGGCGCGTTGCGACTTGCTTCAAAGAAGGCTTGGGGCCGTTCGTGGCGGCTTGGGGAGTTCAGATGCTGGGATCCAGTGGGCCGAGCTGGTGACCTGGTGGAGTTTATGCTTTGGATGGGTGTAACTTACGAATTTGGTGGGTGCTTTGAAGCACCTGTTCAATTCTCAAGCCACAGGATGCTTATGAACTTAAAGAAGTCGATCTGGAATGGACCCATACCTTTGAGACAGCATCACAGCACGGTCGCGCATTGAAGCTGCGTTGCATTCCAGTATCAAATACCCCGGCAAACGAACATCTGGTTTGATATTGGTTCTGTTGGATTTTCGCGGCCCAGACTTCGGGGAATCCAGATGATCGGGAGATAGTATGATCATTATCCGTCTTATCATCTGATGTTTGATTTTCAATATCCCAAGTTTTGATGATTAAAAAATCCTCCAATTTGTGTTTTGTTGGGTCCCTGCCATCCGGGTAGGATCAAGTTCCCCCTAGCTATGTTTGACAATTTCTCAGCCCTATTGCTGGTGAGTTCCCATCAAAAGATGCCCAGAAGCTCATCGCAGGTGCGAGGACAGTGCAACCAAGATTCAAGCGCATGCAAGATCCGTTCTCGTACGGGGTCCTGGCGAAGTTGCAATCATTGGATAGGTTTAGAGTAATTCCCAAAAGTAATGTGCCACAATGTGCCACCTATTTTAGTGTGAGATGGTACTATTTTCTATCTTGTTGGAGGTTGTTCTGGAGGAACATTTAGACAGACGAAACGACCATTTCATGGGTTTGGCAGGTTCATGTGGGGATGTGTGAGAAGCCCCCCCACTGAAATTGCAATGAACTGCCTTGTGCCACAGATCCAAAAGACCGGGCTTTGAGCTCCTTTCCCTTCTCCATTGGCTGGGGGGAGTTCGTTGATTGCCGCGCTTTTGTTGCTTGTTGGGATTACCCCTTCATCATTTGTATCTCTGGCAGCCAATTGGATAGTGAGACTCAATTCCCTCTTTTCTTGTTTATTGTGTCACTGATTTTTGGGCCATAAGTCATACTCCAATTTGGTCGGTCAGTTGTACCACCAATTCGTTCGCTTTTTCTCTTCCGGCAAGCCCTGGCCCTTGGCCGTACTTGGCCACAATACTGAGGCCAAGGCCAAGTACCAAAGCATTCGCAAGAAGGCAGCAGTGGGTCACCTTTCACCTGAGTTGGGTCAGAAAGGGTGGAATTTACCATCAAAAACGGTGTATTTTAGACATTGAAAGATGAACAGTTCTCACGCTCTGGCCATCAAACATGGCAATGGAGAACTCCGCATTGATATAGATGATTTTCACATTTCAATGCCCATTCAGTTTGGGGATTTCCCAGTTGTCATGTGTGATTGCCGGAGGGTACACTAGTCTTTCTAGGGCTTTTGCAAAGTTTCAAAACACTGCCTAACATGGGCCCCATTCCTTTTTTTTACTCACAATCAACTACCAAAGATGGCAATGGTTCAAAATTATTGACCCCCAAATTGGATGCTTCTGTATTTCCTTCCTCCAAACATTAACTTCACATCCCCCCAAAGAGAACCCTGATTTAGTGTTGGATCTATTCATCTTGGAGCCCACGTTTCAGGGAATCCCTGTTCGGAGGATAGGGTTGCCAAACCTGACCAATTATCTGGGCCCATGGGTAGAAATGGAGCATGCCCCAAATCCACTAGTTCGTCATCACGTCCAATTGATTTGTTCGTAGGATAATTTGGTACAATCCCAGAGTAATACCTACAAACATGAGGACTTATCAGCCCCAAAGGAAGAACAACTAATAACTCTATATTATCTATATATATATATACATATCTATATTAACATGATGGAGAGCCCCGCATATACAAGGTAAACCCTATAAATCCCTGTAAACTTGGATTTGCTGAAGATTATTTTTATTTTTCCGATACCTTCTGGTGTCGTGAAACATGGCTTGCCGGAACATTTACCATTTAGTTCCTTGATTCTCCCATTCACCCTTCCATTTAGTTCGGCCATTGTCCAGCGGACACCGGAGGGTAACATCCCCTTACATTCCCATTATTAGCCCATGATATTCCCATTATCCCAATATCATGAATCCCATGAGCAATCCTAATTACTATTGGAGGCTTACTAAGCTTACTATGATAGTAATATATAGTAACCATCCAGAATTGCTAGAAACAACCATGAAACAACCATGGATAGCAATCCCATGGCCAAAGTTGGCGAACTGTGCTTGGAACTATGGTTAACTAGGGGGAACTATGATTATATAATATTGTATAAGGGTTGACCAGGGTAACCCCATGATGATTACTATCCCATGACTTTCCACGATTTTCCACCGGCCGTGAGGTCATCAAGCTGCAAGCGCTGTGGCACGGCGTCTTGGGCCGACGCTATGCCAAGGAGTACAAGAACCACGTGAGCGCCACGAAGTCTGGAGACCCAGCCGCGTCACCACGAGTTTCGGCCCGTGGTTTCGGGAAGATTCACGGAAGATTGTCCATGAGAATGTGCATAGATTTGGCATATGCATACGAAGATGGATGCACATGTAGCATATACATTTGTCTATGTCTATTCTATGATTACTATTGTGCATACGGCATTCATTATGATTATGTTCATATTCAATGATATAAATACTGCAAGTCGATTATAAGTTGCTTATGTTTATATTAAATCTGTATGATTACACATGATTGAGGCTATGCACGTGTGTGTATGCTTCTTCAACTCGGATGTACACGCAATGGGTTTGGGTTTTCCTTGGGAGCGCGCGTTCAGGATCCAAAGCTTGGTGCGGAAGCAGAAGGAACAGAAGATCTATGACGCCCTCAGGTGTCCGCAATGACTTTTCCGGAAAGGTTGAGATTTTGCAGGATCAAATCATGGATTTTTGATGGGCAAAATGTAGATGTAGATGGATGTAGTCAATAAACAGTTGATGGATTATGATAAATTGCCAGTTCATTTCCCAAAGGGCACTGCATTCAAAATTACTATTACTGCCATTTTTTTGATTACCAATCAATGGATTGCTTTAAGGGAGAATCCCACCCACCTATGGGGTTTCCAGTTTCAATTTTCCGCCACAGGGCATCCATCGTGTTCGCCCAGCAGTGAGGGTAGCCCAGTGGAAGTGATGTGCTGCAGGTCACTAGTCAGATGATCTTTGCTAATCTTACTTGTGCTTAGTAGGGAATGGGGGAACGGGATGATTATTAATGGTTATTATAGGTCATTCCCCCATTCCCTACTAACGCACCAGTAAGTAATGTTAAGCCACTAATCAGTTCCCCCGTTCATATCAAACTCCCGGGATGAAATCACATGTTGAGAAAACATGTTGGGACCATCTAGGGGGTGTTTGGTATTCGGAGGGATAACCTAAGGATTGATAACCCCCAGGTTGTTCAATCGTGAGGCTACTCTTTTTTTACATGGTAATTTATCACTAGCCACTAGTTGGACTATCTTTCCCCTTGAACTTAGCCACTGCACTCGGATTGTGATCCTCAAACTGCCATTTGCATTACAAAGGAGAGACATCCTCAGTGGTAGTGTTAGTTTCTGGGGTCATCAGGGCGGAGCTTCTGGTTGGTGCCAATCCTCACATTTACATACATTTACACCCTGGTAATCAAACGTGGCAATGGAGAACTCTTGAAAGATTACCAAATGGTAATTGAGTGTGTCACTTCGCATATCTCCCCGCTTCCACCTACCAAAATTGTGAATATTGATGTGCTGGGCCTTGGCATTCACTATCCACAAAAAGCACAGTGAGCATTTTCGTGCTAAGACAAGTCACTAATCCCGGAGATCTGACTGCAGTCACAGCGCTCGTCACAGGCGCCTGCGGATGAGAAATGCCAAAAACCAGCTCAAGAAGTTGAAGCAGGAAGCCAAAGAGGCGTGCGGAAGTTCCTCCGAAGTCTTGGTGCCATGCCTTGCAAAGGAAGTGAATGCGCAACCCAGTTGCAATCCAGATGTAAGTGATGATAGGATATGATAGGTAGGTTATAATAACATATAATAATATATAATAAGTTTATAGTCCATATGTAAGCATCCGAACTACAATCGGGTTCTTAAAATCCAAGGAACATTGACATCCCAGTTTTTGGATGTTCCACTCGAAATTTTGGTGGCGTAGATCCGAGCCATCTCCCATGGGAAGCATTCCACCGCAGGTGGGAGCCATGATGGCGAAAGCTCAAAAAGCTGCTGAACAGGCCTGGGCCAGGAGTACAGCACCCATCCCAGTGGCTCTAAGGCAGCAGCGGCTGCGTTCGAGACCCCCTGTTGGTTCACGGTTATGCTGATTTCAATCGGATTTTTGATTTAAGTATGATTTGTAGATGTTTATAGGATTTGAAAACCATCAAACATACCAATGGTATATAATTTAGATAGGAATGAGATACACCGATGCCCTTGGAAAGAAATATCCCAAAGGCTAAATGTATGCTATACTCACCAACATTTTCGGGATATCTTTGAGTGTAAATGTGAATATTCTATACTTGGAGCGGGTATAGTCTTAACCTCTGACGAATGCTTATGGCCAAGAGAACGGCCCAGCTATTGAAGATTGCCCGTGTGGATGATTACCCTCTGGGTAGTCACACATGGTCTGCTGGAACATCCTCCATCTATAATAGTTGGATGGTTTTCCGAATAACACCTTCATTTGGCTTGGGGATTTTTCATTGCCTGGTTTGATTGCCAGAGGCACCTAATAAAGATGATGGTTTTCCATAGCAAGCTGATCGGTTATCAGAGGGTATATGCCACTAAACAGGGTTAAACTTTAAGAACAGCAGGGTATCAACAAAGCATCAAGCAAACATTAATTTGCACGGTCTCTGTTGAATGCAGCGGTGCCAGGCAACTGAGTTGAGAAAGCACAATGAAGAACTGGAGGTCGGACGCGCGGCAGTGCCCCAACAAAACCGTCTCGTGATGGTTACTTTACTTGGGAAAATTGGACAATTTGATTCAACTTTGACAAAAGTGGAGAAAAACCCAACAAAAAATAGGATTACTGTGGCGTCTTTGATGCCATCCATGCTGGTCTCTGGCTGTAGATGGCGGGCCGACAAACTCGTGCTATCCCCAACAGAAGTTATCAGATCTTATAAACAAGAAAAGTATATAGGCCCCCAAAATTAGGTTAATACTGCATCTGTTGATTTTGGGTCCTTGAATTGGGAGCACATAGTTGTACTCGGGATTTATCTAGATCACGTCCCAACCCGGTGCAGCGGGTTCCATCTTGCATTTCAAGGGTCTCGGGATATGTCGATGTTTCCTGGCAGGCACATCAGCTGCAACTCCAGTCCGAAAACAAAACCTTGACACAGAAGGTGAAGCAACTGGAGGTCGCTGTGACGGATCTGGGTGGATTTGGGATTCCCTTGACTTAGGTGAAGGAAAAGTGTCCAGGCAGTGTTTGTAATAAGATGATCATCTGGCCGGAGAAATCATGGGTTGCCTTTGTTCTATGCCCCAATCAACTTCTACTTCAGTAACCCCTAGAAAGATAGAAGTGTCTTTTGCCAGTATTTTGGTGCGATGTTGCCTTTCTCTCTTTTTGAGAGTGATATGGGGTCCCCAAAGAGATAGACAATTCTTGGATGTTAGTTCGACGATGTTTCCGTCATAGTTTCCAGGTGTCTAACTGTTACGAACTTCTCCGTTTGGGGCTTGCCATACTCTACGTCAATCAATTGTTAGCTATCCTTATCCATTCATTACCACTTCAATTGCCATGAATTGCCATGAATTGCCATGAATTGCCATGAATTGCCATGAATTGCCATGAATTGCCATGAATTGCCATGAATTGCCCCTAATAGGCTGCTGGGAGGAACTATTTTCCTCCAAGCAACCATTCAGTCCTCCCCAGGAGACCCTACAGACGATGCAGCATCAATTTGAGGACCGAGCGAAGGGTGCCCGAATTGTGCCCCTTGAGCTAAGGGTATCGCCCCAAGGTACCCGGGGAGCAAATTGGGGAGCTACGAACCTGCTGGTGGTTTCAAAATGTTTCAAACATTTTTTCAAGACACATTGAGTCTGAGGAGATGCGCGCTCAGGCAGCTGAGGCGGCCAAATTGGCAGCATGGGGCCTCAGATGTTTCACTATTTGGTGAGTCGATGATTTTTTTCCCAACAAAACATCCCATGATTTCGCCACATTTTCCATTGATCTCCCATTCAAAAGGAGGATTGGCTGAGTCTGCACCATGTTTGACACCCTCCTTCCCCCGTGACGTTTTGAAAGCCCCAGGCTGACAATAGCAAGACGGTGATCGAAGCCGAAAAGCTGGAGTGACCTGGACGTTCAGATGGGTAAGGTCATGGGTATGATCCGCAAATATTCATGGTATATATATATAGCTATGTATATATCATGGGATCTAATGGAATATAATGGGATTTGGGGATTTGCCTTTGCGTAAACATAGAAGCCGTGCCAAGGGTTTTCTTGAGAAAATGATCTACAAATAAGGGGTGTTCTACATCTATGTCTATGTTTGATCCCCTGTTCTCAAAGTTTGACCTTTCAATTTCTTAGTGAGATATTTGTCTGGTAATCGATCAGTTTGCCATGGAAACGTTTTACAACAGGCTTTCCCTATCTGCAAGGCTGGTCGCTGGTCGCCATTTTTCAGGGTGAAAAACATGGAGGTCTCCATAGTCATGGGGGATATCCCAAAATAGATGGTTTATTTCATAGAAAACCCCAACTATAAAGTAGCTATAAGTGGGGTACCCCTATTTCCAGATACCTCCACGAACCACCCAGCAGTCACCTGACCCTAGGGCCATGAACAAACAGATGACCGAGCGAGACTCGGAGTTGGACAGCCTCCGCAGCGAGCTGCAGAGCATGAAGGTTGGGGGCCTGAGTTTGGCACCGCGGGGCGGTGTTTTTGTAGAACACCATTTGTGCATATTTGTGCCATGATTTGCCATCAAAAGTCGGATTTAAGCAGAAAAGAGGGATTTGACAAGAAAAAATAAGGATGTAGGATACGGATAAATGATGATAAATGTATAGCCAACGATACAATTAATGAAGGCCTAAGTTTATTTTCTCACAAGTTCCGGAGATTGTTATCCTCTCATAGGGGTTTATAGACCCACTAATTGGGGAGTTTCATATTTGATGCTGAGATGACCATGCCAGATATTTTGACCGGCATATTCGAGGATTTGATTTTGGTAATCTCATGTAATCTCCATGCACCCAATGATTAGAATGGGTTTACCGTATTTTTTTGTTGGGTTTACCATGTTCAACTGGCAAATTATGTGTAAATCGGGAGTAGCCAAGTGCTCTATTGGTTCCTCAGAGGGTAGCGGGCGAGTTACCATGAGCAATCCATGTGTATCGATCAAGGGGCATAGCTGCTCACATTACCAGAAAAGTTCGTTAATCCTGCAGCCACAATTCATCAAAATTTAGAATGGATGGCGTTTTTCTGGCCCCTAACAGACTTACACACAATTACGCGTGGTTTGGTTTAGATTCCTATTCCTGCAGTAGATCTTGTCCTTCAGATCCATATCCTGGGATTGCAAACCCAGGGTAACCCCACCAGTCAACTGCACCCTGATAAGCCAACATGTCAAATGAACGCCACCATGAAAGTGGACGATTTAGCACCAAATTTCGCAAGTGAGTTCTGCCAGGAGACTCATGCCAAGCAGCAGGAACAGTTGAAGAGTGCAGAGGCAAAGGAATGCTCCAACCAGCCCCAACAAAGGTGACCCCAACAATAAGGGTTTGAAGGCCTTATTCACCATCAACAACCATTAATATTCGCTTATTAAGATTTATTTGTTAACCATCTTATATTGGTGGTTCACCTGGCTGGGGGGAAACGCTTGCATCCGCATGAGTGGTGCGGCTGGCGGCCATGAGGGATGTCACTGGCAGAAGGCATAGTATTCCCAATAGGATATGGGACATTCTAAAAATGTCACCAGACATGATGCTTAGGAAGGGTATCTATCCCAAACTGGCTTTCAGCTTAGTGAACTATGATAATTTGCCCAGATAGGATGCTAGCATGTCCAAATCATGCTTCACACCCAATGATTGCTTGTCGAAAATTCGCAAGGCCAACTACCAACAGCTGTTGCGAAGCACCACCATGCAGCGCCCGGGTTGCACTTTCTGTGACCTTGAGAAGCCCTGGCAATTCTTGACGAACAATCACTTGAAATCATAATGTCAATCCTGGATGAATCAACCCTCAGGCTGTTTAATTGAGGGGTACCATTGAAGCATCAGATATTATCATTATTTGGGATGTACGCCCCCGAATTCGTAAACCGGCCAGTTCTCAGCTGATCAGTTCGCCAGTGGTTCCATGGTTTCATTGGCAGTGTGGCTTGATTGAGGGGGCCCTGTCATGGATCGAGGTTTACATTACCCTCTGGTAAACTAACATAACGATGGACAATCATCATTTTTCATGGGAAAATCCGCTATTTCTATGGCCATTTTCAATAGCAAACTGTTTGTTTACCAGAGGGTATTCCATTTAGGTAGGGGAAATCCAATTCTTTCCTGTCATCGACCCCCATGACTTGGTTGAATCCATCCGGTCGCTCCGTGGCTGGAAAATCCACCAAAAGAACTAAATCTCCATGTCCAGTTCCCAACTATAAACCTCAATTTATAGATATTTGTAGTTGAATGTCGCAGTTTTGAACCTCTATGTTTAGTAGATTTTCGTATATTTCCCATGTTTTTCCCTATATTTTCCTATGATTTTCCCATTAAAACCCTCCACTTTTGGGGGATCTCCCAGCCGCACAGCTGATTTTTCCACCAGGTCGGTTGGTGCAGGTTAGGAGCCAAGACGTGGGTACCGGTGTGGAGACGATGATGATCAATTACCCTCTGGTAAACCAACAGTTTGCTATTGAAAATTGCCATAGAAATAGTTGATTTACCCATTGAAAATGGTGATTTTCAATAGTTATGTCAGTTTACCAGAGGGTAATAGTATTGGCCTTTGCTCATCTGGACTTTAATGGTGATTTAGTGGCGTTTAATGGAGATTTAATGGTGTTTACATATGTTTAGATAATGGGGACTTAAGATGGTTTACCCTCTGGTTGTTTAACATAGCTATGGAAAATCACAATTTTTGATGGATAAAGCACCATTGATCATCTATAAATGGGTCATTTTCTATGGCTATGTAAAATAACCAGAGGGTAATATCAATACTGATTGGCTGAACATCACTCATTTTTGATGGTTTATACACAACCTATCCATCACCTATTCACCACCTATTTAAAAACACCAATTGAAACATATTGATGAATGATTGTCAATATCAATGTCCTGGATGAATTATAACGACCGAACTGCGACCTCACTGGAATAATGATTTTTAAGGGGCATTTGTCCCAAAATAGCATTATCAATACCCTCTGGTAAACTAAGATAGCTATGAAAAATGACCATTTATAGTGGAATCCCTTTGAAAAAGGGTGATTCTCCATAGCTATGTAAGTTTACCGGAGGGTATCAATGACGATTAATAGTAAAAATGGCTATATAGATGGAGATTTACAGAGGAGATATATTGGGAATATATTGGGAATACAGGTGCCAACCATAATGGGTATACTGCGAATACCCATCTAACATGCCCAACCCACAGGATGGGTAGTTGAATCCTTTCATTTTTTGCTACAAATGGAACACCACCATTGCAAAGGTTAGTTTTTTGTGGTCTACCAAAGGTTGGCTAGACTTCAGCAAAAACAGCAACATTTTGTTTGCGCATAGTTTTGAGCTGAAACACAACAAGAGGACTCACTGCACAAATCGGGAGTGAACCACCAGCAATGGGAGACTCTCAATCAACCATATTCAACCCACAAAACAAAGGAGATTACTGGAACTGATTTGATTCGTACATTCTCACTTTGGGGGTTCAACAACTTGTTGGGAGTTGCTGAAGGCAGTTTTCTTCGTTTCCCATGTCTTGATTTTTTCTTCAGTAAGCCTCTGAAGAGGTTCCATCACTGACTCAGTGGTAGCAATCAATCGCACTGAAATTACATAGAATATTATAGAATCACATAGAAATGGTAGCGGCCCTCAATAGGAAAAACAAACTCTTTCTTTCACGTTTACAAAACTGGCTTATCACTGGGCTAGTGATATTTTTTTGGGGGCTATTAGTGGGTAATCATCCCCGCTGAACATTGGGACTATTTCATGGGCGCCATCATTAAGTAAATCCCCAATTGCAAGATAGTCTCATCAAGGGGATGTCCAATATTCATATGGAATGATACCCATGATATCAATATTAATGCACAATCCCATCTTAACAATCGATTATTGTCATTACCCTCTGATAAACTAACATAGCTATTGAAAATGGCCATAGAAATAGTGGATTTTCCCATGAAAAATGGTGATTTCCCATAGTTCTGTTAGTTTACCAGAGGGTATGAACAATCCCATGTGAACAATCCATTGATTCTTGGGACGATCCCAACGATGATCGCGCTATGGATGAAACCAGCCCCCTTGGAAGGGTAAAAGTCACATAGGTTCCGTTTCCCTTCTTTAGCATATTCTTCAGGAACTAAGTAACCTTTCCTACAAAAGTAATCACAGCCAATCCTTTGGACTCTTCCATTGTGGCATTTAAATCATGGTTAGTTAGTCGCACCTTTTTGATGAGGTTTATGCCTGTTCTGTGAGTAAAACCACCATTTCAGATGGCCGAACAAGTTGGTTTATAACCCATCTGACTATAGCTACAATCACCATACACCGGAGTTAAGAGTGCTTCACATAGTTGACGTGGTAAACCCAATGCCATAAACCTACCATTTGGGGACGCTCTGGCGAACTTGCATAGCTACGGAACATCACCACTTTTATTGGAAAAATACTCGATAGAATTGGCCCATTTATATATATATATATATATACCATAGCAAACTCTTGGATTACTAGAGGGTAACTTGGTTTCTAACCCATGCAACTATAGTTCCTTCATCAGCATAAACCCTAGTTCATGTGGGAAAAACACCATCTGAAGATGAAACTTCTGGTTGGGACTGGTTCGGAGAACTCCCATCATTGTAGAAATCATGTTAATCACCAGTAATTCCCATTAACATCACCATTAATCATCATTAGTTCCCAATAATATCAATAATCACCATTAATCACCATTACTCACCACTGATGTTGGTAAAACAATAATAAACCATCCCCAAAATCACCATAAATAGGTGGTATAAACCATCAAAATATAGGTGGTTTAATATTGTTTTACCCACATTAATTCCCATAGAACTCCCCATTGCCCTCTGGCAATCAAACATGGCTTTCAGGAAAAATTCACCATTCAGTTCGATGATGTTCCTAGCTATAAACCTCCATTTGTAAGGGATTTCCCAGCTTGCTATGTTCCATTACCAGAGTGTAATTCCTATAATTCCCTTACTGATCACCATGATTTCCAATGATTTCCCACCAATTCCCTTAGAAATCCCCGTGAGTCATCATGAACCCTTACTAATCCCCATGAATTCCCATTGATTTCCCACCATTTCCCATTAATTCCCTTAGAAATCCCAATGAATCACCACAGAAATCCCTGGGATTCCACCCAGGTGCCGGAGCCTCCGCGCACGGCAGCGGCAGCCGAGGGCACGGCAGCGGCAGCCGAGGGCATCGCAATGTCTTCATCCAACTGGTGGCGGACCTCAGATGTGGCACTGGGAACCTAAGATGGTTGGGACATGGTTGTAATATAGTGGTTTTTGGTAATCATAATAGTACCAGTAGTACCGCACAAGGCGGTGGCGGAAGTTTCAGAATAGGAAACCTATAGGAGAGGTTCGTTGTTGTGAGTCATGGATGGCAGAGCAGATCCACTGATGGATCAAAAGGTTGTTGGAGCGTCGGCCTATCTATCTGTCATTATCTGTCTATCTATCTGCCTGCCTAACTAACTGACCAACTGACTGACTGACTGACTGACTGACTGACNTCTGTCTATCTATCTGCCTGCCTAACTAACTGACCAACTGACTGACTGACTGACTGACTGACTGACAAACTAACTAACAAACTGACTAACTCACTCACTGACTAACTGACTAACTAACAAACTGACTAACTGACTCACTGACTAACTGACTAACTGACTAACTGACTAACCGACTAACCGACTAACTGACTAACTAACTAACTAACTAACTAACTAACTGACTCACTGACTCACTGACTCACTGACTCACTGACTAACTGACTAACCGACTAACCGACTAACTGACTAACTGACTAACTGACTAACTGACTAACTGACTAACTAACTAACTAACTGACTAGCTAGCTAACTAACTAACTAACTAGCTAACTAACTAACTAACTAGCTAGCTAACTAACTAACTAACTAACTAACTAGCTAGCTAGCTAGCTAACTAACTAACTAACTAACTAACTAACTGACGAACTGACTAACTGAGTAACTAACTAGCTAACTAACTAACTAGCTGACTAACAAACTAACTANNNAGTGTTTCGCGACTTTCCTACCTTTTCGCGCACCTGCATCTCTTCTCTTCTGACTTTCTTATCTCTTATCTTCTCTCTTCTGACTTTCTTCATCTCTGATCTTCTCACTTCTGANNNNTCTTCATCTCTGATCTTCTCACTTCTGACTTTTCTCACCTCTGCTTTTCAACTGTCCATATTGTCGGAAGTTTCACTTCTAAACTTCCTTCGACCAGATAGTACCCAATAGTCAGTAAACCATATTAGTAACCACAAGAGTTCTGGGTGAATTGTATATTTGGTCAAATCTTGGATGAATCATTTGGTCAGATCTTAGTAACCTCACATCATATTCAGGAGAAAAAGACAATTTTTTTTAAAGGAATGTGTTTTCCATTTTGTAATTACTATATAGTGTCTATAAATGGTGGATTTTGAATTGACACGTTTGATTGCTGGGGTGTAATTTGATGGTTGATGATGGGCAATGCACAAGCGCATGAGTGGGTCTGAACATGGAGTAACGATGGACACATGATGATTACCAAGTGGATGTTTGGGTGCCCCATCTCCAGACAAACTCATATATGTCATGCTTGGTTAAGGTTGGTAAACTGGGGTTGGTTGAAGCAAAGAACCCGCGTTTTTGACCCAGAACTGAAGCCAGACAGACAAGTGGGATTTTTAATACACAAGGTCAATGATGGTATATAAAAATGATTGGTTGAGGTTGGTGAAAAGTGCCGCAAACCTACCATTTGGGGATTGTGTACACCAACCATTGATGGTCATGTTGTGGATGGTTTATGGCATTGGGTGTACCACATTTACCCTCTGGTAAACTAACATAACTATGGAAAATCACCATTTTTTATGGGAAAATCCACTATAAATGGCCATTTCAATAGCTATGTTAGTTCACCAGAGGGTATAAACAGACACCCGCACAGCCCAACGGATCAGATAGGGATGGCCGATGGTGAACAGTGGGTAGTCAGAAGTTTGCTAAAGATGTTTGGTGGTTTCCGAAAATAGGGGTGCCCCCAAATCGTCCAAGTCATTAGACCATTTCAGTATTGAAACCCATGGTTTTGGGGATTCCCCATTTTAGGAAACCTCTTGATGTATATTAGCACCTGTCGCTTTGGTTATTTAACACAGTTCTTTTAGATGCAGTCCCATTTTGGCATGGCCTTTGTACAGTACTTTTCCGTGAAGTTCTGTGAATTCCTTCAATGTTCAGCCCTTAAGTTGCACATCTCGTCGGTGACCGCTCATGGAGCCATTTGGCTGGATCCTACCAGAACCTCTGGTCCTTTGGGCACGAAGAACCCCCGGCTGTGACGCAGTTGGCTGATTTAGAGTTGATGTAAGACATGATTTGACATGATGATTTACAATGATATTGGATCATATGTGAATATATACTCATAGACCCATAGTACTGTATAATATATTGTTAGAGTATACCCATCCGGGCAGAACAAGATGTTCAAAAACGATGATGGATAAGTACGGAGTCGCCCCTGCTGCTGACGGACTCCTACCAGACGTCCATAGTTTCAGGTCTTAGATCTGGTCTGAGAAAAATTGCAGGATTAAGGAACACCCATAATCATGTCAGGTTAAAAAATGAATGTTTCTTGCACATGTTTGTCACTTTTGGCAAACTAATCAGAATCCCATCGCTCCATCCCCGCTCCCTTGGTTTTCCAATCCCTACAATTGATAAGCCATGTTAACCCCCGATTATATATAGAGTAAAACTGCAAGTTTTGATGGTGCAACCCTGCTGTTTGATGCTTAAACCGATCTAAAATACTGATGACACAGTCTTTTTTTTCGGCTTAAGCCATGTTTAGGCCAATTTTTTGGGTGATTCAACAGACCCCCAACCTCACATTGCCCCACCGTAGAACAGCGCCACGTCTCCCCCATGTCCCGGACGCGTTGCCATGTCGCTGTCGTCGTTGACGTCGCTGCCACGCCTTTCCGATGGGCTCGAGGAGCTCGATGCGGTGGATGGGCTCGATGGGCTCGATGCGAGCCGGGATGTGCAGGTGGGGATGGGCATATATACCCTCTGGTTATTTAACATAGCCATTTTGGATGATTTTCCCATTAAAACCTCCATTTGTTTTTAGGGGATTTTCCATGGATTAATCACCAATCACCTATAAATGGAAGAGTAATGGGCATATAATCATCTTTTTGGGACAATGGGCATATATTTGGGAATAGTGGGATAATGATTATCTATGGAAGAGTTTCCTAACCACATGATAGATAATGAGTATACAATTGGGATAGAGGGATAGTATCACCAAAAAAGGAACTTGGGGGCTACTATTAACCAAGAAGTGCTGCCCCATAGATAGCCAAGTTGGTTTATAGCTAGGTTATGCTAGGTTAACTATGTGTTTGTGGTAGATACTGTATATCTATAATTCATGGGGTTGTAAACCAACGTGGAACTGCAGGGCCTCACCTTGCAGGAAATGCTGATGAAATGTGGGATTCAACGGGCAAAAATGATGGTTTTGGACCCCCCCAAAAAAAGGAAAGATGAATCAAACACATGGTGGCTGTGGGCCTCTTTCTTGAGTAGAAAACCATCATCATGTCCTCACCTTGTGGTGTATTCACCCATTTCTGCGCCTGTCGCCAGGCTGATGTGCTTCACGCCTTTCGTCTGCTGGAGACGCAGAGCGCTCAACGTCCACAGAGGCAGACTGCCACGGAGCAAACGGACACCATGGCTGCAGTGGGAGGAGGCTGGGAAAAGCTGGGAAAGCATCCATATTATGGGAATTTCATTCTGGGATTTAATGGGATTTAATGGAAAAGAATGGATAGTAATCATTTTTTCGGGATAATGGGCATATAGTCCATTGGGAGAATGGGATAGTAAACCCACATGAAAAGCAAGTTGCGGTGACTAGGATGATGGAATTACCATCCAATGGGAGGGAGCGGTGAAGGGAGCCATGGGTATTCATATCCCCAGCCATGGAGAGCCACGGAGCAAGAGTTTCCTAACCACATGATAATGGGCATAGAATTGGGATGTAGATGGATGTAGTAGGATATCTGGCTACTGATATGATACAACAAATTTTTGGCTGAAAAATTTGGCGCTGAGAAATTCTTGCAGATGTTGTTATGAATTTCAGGGTTAAAACTACAAAAATGGAGATGTGACAGATGATTCCAGATGAGTTGAACACCAGAGGGATACAGCCAATATAAAGCGGGTAAACCTCTGTTTCTATGGGTGAAAATGGGAGGTAATTTGATGTAATTTGGCAAGTCAATGCAATGTGGATGGGGGCGATGTTGCAATGTCCTTGTCTAATTGCCTCCATTCATAGGGTACTGTATTTCCTCTTTTTGAACAGCCAATACCTGAATGATGGGAAGTTTACCCTCGAAAACACACATGGAACTCCGGGATACACTTTTTTTTTTAGATTTGAGATCCCGTGGGGAATGTAGGTAATTCTGCAAAATCCCTACCTCAATAATGGACACCCCGCCAACACCTTAGTTTAGTCATTAGTGGTTGGCCTCAGCCTCTGCATTTTGCCGTCACATGTAGATTTTGGGGTACAACATTTGGACTCATCCTCAATTGGATCTAGTATACATTTTGACTCTTAGACATGCCTTGCTTCTTGGTTCCCTCTTAGATCTTTTGAGGGTGTCATGAGAATCATTAGTCACTAGCGACTTCCCCCCAGAAGGCTTCATGGAGAGGTCACTTTCTTTTTTAATTTGGACAGGTCATGCTGGTATTTTCGCAATTTTGGCAGTCTTGGTTTTAGGGAGATCCACAGGTAGCCGCCTGGGGGTGCAAACCCATGGTTTCCTGCAGATGTTTCCCTAAACTTGGCAAAAAAAGTACACTAAGGAACTGAAGGACAAACTCTCGAGCCTGTTTCCTCGATGGCTTATCATTGTGAATCTTTGCTCGCTCATTTGCTGTGTGGCCCGGCCCAGTTTGTTGCCTCGAAGCCTGCCGCGCTGCAGATGGGTTTCAGAAACACCTCATGTGGTAAACAAGACTTAGGTACACCCCAATTTCATCAGAAATGGTGGGTGGAAACCATGCCCAAATGGTAGGAATAGAAAGTTGGGTTTACCACATGACTATCTTTCTTTGGAACAAATTTTCCTCCAAAAGATGACGACCGGCGAGTGCAATTTTTTTTTGATCTGACGCTGCTTTATGTTTGGCAACTCGCCATCAAAATGGATGGATATCCAAAGAGATTTCACGCTTACCCATTCCATCGTTTATGCCAATGAGCTGAACATTCCTTTGGTAAAGAAGCTTTGCAATGGATTCAGCCCCAGAAATTCCCAGGGAGTTGCTCATTTCTGCTGGGTTTATCATTATATCCCTATTCTTCATGGTGACATGTGTTGATATACTACATTGCCAATCTTTTTCAAACAGTTCCTCAGCGTTGCATCCCAATTTTGTTGTAGAAAGGCATGTGCCGAGTTTAGACAAAATCCAAAAACTCTGATTTCCCAGAGTTCTTTGTCAGCTTTAAGTGACTTAGCTATAAGATGATAAGATGCGACAACATGAGTCCTTCAAGTTATAAGTGAGTAATAGCCCTACTCTGGCTATGGAGATTTTAAGCATCCGCATGTTACTGAAACTTCCAGATATTTCTCAGGTGGTGGTGGAGGGACTTCTTCATCCCCGCTGGCCCCAGAAGGGTTTGGAGCGGCCACTGCAACACCCAGTGCGGGTCGCCTACGGGACAGCCAGCACCGGGGACCCCAAAACTGCTCGAAAATTTGTCATGTTTTATAGGGAGGATGGGGAAGCCAATGTTTTTAGGGTACCCTGCTTTAACATGAGTTGCCACATGTCAACGATTTGTTGATTCCTAAAAGTCCTAGCTATGTTCTCCGTTTTCCTTTTGAACTATCCAGAGTTGGATGAAAGGAAAACCCATAGTATACTAGTTCTTGGGTTTCCTGTATTTGCCGCTCTAACCTGGTTTCTACCTACCTGAAGCGTTCCGGATGCGTTCAGCTCCCACCCTTTGGAACAGGACCCTTTTGGCCTTGATCTTCTCCCTGACGCACTTGTTGAACGGTGTGCGTTCATCCTTCGTGTTGCTTGGGAGTTGCATCTGAACCTACGGCCTAAACTGAGATGACGACTTTGCCGTGGGGGTCGAAGAATGAATTCCTCACAAAACTGGCAAACATGCTATGGCAACATCTATTTGGTAGGTTCAAGGTTTCAATTTTGCCGGACATCGAGGGACATACGAAGCAGACAAAACAAGTCAATATTTTGGCCATGCATAGGGGATGTCAGCGTCAAAACATATACGGGTATGAAATATATTGAAATATGATGGCATCAGAATGGGAACGACTGAGGGTTCAACTGGCAAGAAATTCGGTTTCTGACCACCGCAAAAAGTGGGGTACCTCCTATCCCCTTTGGCATCCTTTGGTTCAAATACGAAACAGTACGGGCATAATGGTCGCCATGATCACCAAAAATGGGGTCCTTTAACTCCCCCCAAAAATGAAACAATTGAACTTTAAAACGCAGTAGCGAAGACTGGAAGGAAACACAAAGATACGTTAATAACACACAGATTTGCCCTCTGGTAATCAGCAACGTTGTTTGCTGGAAAACACCCCATGATTCACTGATTTCACTGAGGTTTGCCGGTTTGCTGATGGTGCTGGCTTTGGTTGGCCTGGTGGACCACATAGACATCGTGACCGGCTTCGCGCGGTGGGGATGCCCGGGGACCGTCAAGGGATCATCGTTGCTTTCATTTACAGTATCATTACCCTCCGGTTGAATCCTCTTTTATAGATGATTTTCCTATTAACACTTCCATTTTTAGGGGATTTCCCGCCCAAAAATGATCAACGGTTGCCTCAACCAAAGTGTTCCGCGCATGAAATCTGAGGGTTGGACCGTGGCTGCCCCAGTTGCAGTTCGTGATCATTTGTGGCATACGAGACTCAGGACTGCTTGCTTCGCATGATGACGTGAAGTATCCTGAAATGGCTCTGGGACAGGCTATGTCAAAATTATGCAAACTCAAGCATTCCCAATTTTTGTAGATCACCATCCCGCTATCGTCAATTCTGTTTTTGTTTTCGGCCCTGGTCACTGAGACACCAGGATGTCTCATGCATTCCTAATTGTCCAAATCTGGCAATCACAAGGTGGTCAACGGTCAATTTAAGTGATCAAAGGCAAACTGAAGAGGGTATAGTCGGTATATGTTGGCATAGCATCCCACCCAATTCAAGGACCAAGGAACTCTTTTCGTTCGTGGTTTGCATTACTTGAGCCATTTTGGACTCCATTGAGCAGGAATCCTCGAGTTCTCTTTGCTCTGGATGTTGGGCCGCAACCCCAAACAAGGCCGGCGTCTTTGAACGGTTGGGGGAGGATTGTCCCGTTGGGATCTTGTCACGGGCTGTTGACCATGGATGTTCAAGGGAAATTCCATAACTTCTACGAAGCTTTGGTACCAACAAGCCCATAATTAGTCAACCAAGATGGTACTGACCTGGGGTCCCAAACAATTATCTTATATGATATAATTATGTAATGGTTTGGAAGAGCGTCTCATGTCCAAAGGTGTTGTGTTTTTGGAGATCTGATTATTTTTATGTCAGGGCTTCCTTCTTGAATGTCGCACAGATTGTGGAATCACCTTGGCCACGTTTGTTGAGTTTCTTATGGCTACATCCATCTACATGCAGACTTTTATCAGAGGTATCCCGCTTCATGTTTGGGTGGTTTCGACATCGCACTGACTCACATTTTCGGATGCACTCCCCAAATTGTCACACCCAACTATTCCCAACTCATGGAAAACCAACTTGATGGGAAACGAGGCAAAAAAACTTCAAGCAACCGCTCAGCAAAATCCGACTCAAAAGCAAAATCCGACTCTAATACTCGAAACTAGTGGTAAATTGAAGCTTTTCTGAATTTGTTCGGAGCTTACGAACATCTTTTGCTGTAAAAGAAACTTCGCCCAGAATCGGACTCTAATACTCGAAACTGATAAACTAGTGGTAAATTGAAGCTCTCGCTGGTCCTCGCCAGGGCATCTGCCACGCAGTCGGCTCTACTGCGCTGTGTTGCTCTTGGGAGCCACTCCGTTTGCACCAAAAACCGGTGGAGTGGAGCGATGGAAGCCAGTAGTTTATGTCATTGTTCACAGGGTTTCAACCATCCAAAGTAGTGCAGGATTTCTGAAAATCGGAGGTTGGATGAACGTGTATGAAGCGTTTATATAGCGTTTTTGAGCTATTTTATTTTATGTTTGATGAGGTTGCCAGGATTTTTGACATGTTTTGACCCAGAAGCATATGGGAAACGGTGTGGGGATATCATAAAGACTCAACAACATGACTGGGATATTAGTGACTTTAGATGCAAGTCTTGGGTGATCTGGGTGAGCCGACTGGATGAGCAGCTTAATCTAGCTTATATGCCCTTTGGATTGAAATATAGTAACATAACCAGCAAATAGATACCCTATTTTTTGGCCCAAGATTGGCGATGATTTTTGAAATGACGGGGCAATGCCCCATTGAAGTTCAGTTTCACATGCTGGATCTGGGCCATTCAAATTGGGAAGAAACAACCTGGTGTCTAGCAAAAGAATGGGAATAGAACGCCAAGAACATAGAGAATATGATGTACCCTCTGGTAGACTAACATAACTATGGAAAATCGCCAGTTTTAATGGGAAAATCCACTATAAATGGTGATTTTCCATAGCAAACTGTTAGTTTACCAGAGGGTAGCCAACAGGACGAGGGGTTGTTGGTTTCAAAAAAGGCCATCGTGTTTCCCTTGAAGTCCGGACCAAAAATTGAAAGGGAACTGAAATTGCCTTGCAATTTCAATGAATTCCCATGGGGATATAGTGGAATAAATGGGAAATATGGGGGATCCATGGAATATAGCGGAAACCATGGAATTGTAGTGGGATTGATTTGGATGAATCACAATGATCCCACTGTGACGTCACTGGAATGCTGGTGAAATGTATAGTGGAGTCATCCACATGTGGCCCTATTTCAGCTATTTTCAGAATGTTCAGATTAGTGGATTACTTTAATTCAGTAGATCATTTTACCCATGAGTCATTTCTAGACTCAACCCGTCAAGACCAAAATGTTGTTACTTACCCTCTGGTAATCAAATATGGCAATTGACAATCCCATGTGGAGATTTCAATGGAATAATCATCGAATTAAATGGGTGCTTTTCCATTGCCACGTTTGATGACAGGAGGATAAACCATCTATAAACCCTCAGCTTTTCTCAATTCTTCTATATTCTTCTGGTTTTTCTTCATTTTCCCCTGCTTTTGGCACATTTTCCACCAGTTTTTCCACCTTTATTGGTGCCAACAAAACCATGGCTTCAGTCACCGACACCGGGAGGCCTTCGTGGGGGCCACCACGGCCATCACCACGGCCACGCCGGTGATCATCCAATGGGCCAAGAGTCACAGCTTTAAGCTGCGGCCCTTGCTGCTGTTCCCCTGGCTGGGAGTGGCTGACTTTGGGAGACACTTGGGAGACACTAGGAATATGTTGGCAATATAGTGGCTGACTTTGGAAAACATTTGGGAAACATTGGGAACATGTTGGCAATATTGATACGTGAAAAAGAACACCAGAAATCATGGTTGATGATTGAGTTTTGTGGCTCAGTTTTGTGGTTGGTTTTCCTTGGAGATGGGTTGCTGGAGATCAAAGACAAAATATCATTGAACAGCTTGAGATTTACAGCCCCGAAAATTTCAATATGGACCCTATTCGTGGCCATATTCAGCTATTCCGATATACCAGACATGTGGGCTTAAAAACCCTGGAATTCCAGGGTGCCATGACCCATATCCATCTAGGATATCTGGGTTTCTTTGAAAATACGGTACCCCTAAATCCATTGGACGCAATTTTCCCCAGTCAAATTGGCATAAATTTGGGTTTCATACCACGTATTCAGAAATTTGATGGCTAATTGCAGTAAATCAACAGTTTTTTTTTCCCATTTTCCATGGTCAAATCATGAGTTTCTGATGATTAAACCAGGTTAAACCATCACCCCATTCCACCACATTCCACCACCGTCCCAGGCTGATGGTGGTGGCAGCAACCTGTGGAAATTCGGTCTTTGTGACCAGCAGCCCTTCTTCCATCGCCATCCGAGACATCCTGTGGCTTTGCCAGGAAGGCCCGGCTGGTTGATGGTTACCCTCCGATAATCAAACGTAGCAATTGGAAATCCCCGAAAAATTGGAGCTTTGAATGGGAAAATCCCCGAACTAAATAGTGGATTTTCCATTGCTATGTTTGATTACAGAGGGTAGTTCGGGGATTGTACTAACCAATATATGGAGGAATACTACGATCCATTACGGGGGATCCGAATCAACAGCAAATGAATTTTCAAGTAGATATGGATATTTTGGTTTGATTTCGCTAGGAAAACCTAAATGCGATTGAAATCATCACAGCCATTCTTGGCGCAGATTTGATCGGGGGCTTCCCTTGGCATGATCACAACTAGCCTCAGAACATCGCGGAGGTGAGATGGATGAACCAAAAAGAAAGGTTGAAAACAACAATTTGAAAGTCTTTGTGGTGGAGTAGGTTTCCTGAGTTCACAGAAAGTTTCAGGTCATTGCCAAGTTACATGGGTGTGTCTGAAAATGGGGGTATGCCCGCCAAATGCACAGTTTTCCGATCAAATTGGGGGGATCTCTTGTTGGATCCGCTCCCCCATGAGGTGTGTCACCAATTGCGAACTGAAGTCCCAAGCCTTTCTGGTGCCTTGGCCCTGGAAAATGCAACCACATAGATTCTTAAAAAGAGCCATGACAACATAGAAAGCCCTTTAAAAAGGTGTAGAAAAGTCATTTAAGGAACTATTTTCCTAGGATTTTGTCTCTTCCAGCCTTTTTTCTTGGGGGGTTGCTATACAATATATCTTGATCTTTTGACCCCATTGGGATGAGTCACCCCTGGATGAGTGCCCCGTTGATGATCCCAGAGAGGCTCCCAGGTGTCGATCAGTTTGAAACATGTTTTTCCACGTAAATCGTAGTGATTCCATTTGATTCCTATGTAAATGTCATAGACTATATCTTCAGATCATTTGACATCACACATCATGAAACGATATATTTGTTTGGTGATATTGCCACATTTTTCACATCATTAGATTACATGATTCAATCGTTCGTGCCATCATAAGCATCAGATCCATAAACCAGGGTAGTGAACCATAAGATCAATGGATTGGTTTACCCTCTGGTAAACTAACATAGCTATTGAAAATGGTCATTTTTAATGGGAAAATCCACTATAAATGGCCATTTTCAATAGCTATGTTAGTTCACCAGAGGGTAAGGGAAAATTGAAACCGGACAGCCCTGGGAAAATCCATGGTTTCCTATTAGGATTTTCCCTTAAACCAATCCATTGAGAATATGAAAAATCTTGTTGAACCATATAGAACCATCATATTGCCATCAAACACACTGAGGCTTTGGCCAATGCCGCCATCTTGGGACTCTATGTGGTGATCATCGGTGCCGCGGTCATGCATGGAATGGACTTGGCTTTATCAATGATGATGAACGAATGAAACATAATTGATGATGGTGAAGCATAGCCAATCGTGCTTATCTATCTAAATGTATCTATCTTTTCTTCAATGTACAGCATTAATGGCATAGAATCCAAACGGCATTGGGAGTGGCCTTCTCAGGAAAGAAGGACAAAGACCTTGATAAATCTGACCATGGACGCCGCGATTAGGGTGGACACTCGTGATGGGGCTTGCACTTTTACCCTTTGGTAATCAAACACAGCTATAAACAATACACCATTTGATTCAATGATTTTTTCCATTTAAATGTGCATTGAAAGGAAACATATAGAAAATTCCCTATATATTTAGTTCGATGGTTTCCAATTAAATCTCCATTTATAGGGGGTTTCCCAGCTAGCCATGTTTGATGACACAGGAGGGTGATTGCAAAGTTCTTCGTGCTCCTTGAGCTGGGTTCTTCGATTTGAAATCCTGATGTAAGGACTCAAATTGGGATCTGACAGTTTCAATTCACTTTGTAGATGGTTTCCCAGACAGAATGACCAGGAAAAGAATGGGAAATCCACCATGCACTGTAATTACTGTAAATCCATTGTAGATGTTCATTTTTGACAGCCCCAAAAGTTAGCACCCCCAACATCCACTAAGCATCCCCCAAGATCCACCAACATTCACCTCTTCATACCGCCTTCATATTCATCTTCATGGTGTCTTCATAAGATCTTCAAAACATCTTCAAACCATCCGACCCACCTTTGAAACCACTTTTCTGGATGAAGGTGTCCAGCATTTAGGGAGATTTTTAACCACCAACAACCACGTTTCTAAGGGCAAAGCTGTCTTAACCGTCAATTGTTGAGACTGTTACCTGAATGGGGGAGGTTGAATCCCAATTATGTTGGCTATATATCCCATAATGCATCATCATCACTATATGTCCCAATTGATGGTTGATTTTTTGAATGGTTGGTTGTACCCCCACCCTCCCTTGATCATGACATATCCCATGATTATCCCATAATCTATCCCAGAATCAATCACAATCATGATATCTTCCCATGATTTCCCAGGATATGTTGCCTATAATCCTCATCAAAAATATCCCCAGGTCATCCATTTTTTTCGGTCATCCCCAGGCGAATTTCTGGCCAAGAAGGACCAAGGGCCAAGTCGCCGGGAGGCGCGTTTCGGGGTGGGCACTGCAGGGGAGATGACTTGGCGGATCACCCCACCTACCCTCTGGTAAACTAACGGTTTGCTATGGAAAATCAGCATCTTGAATAGGTAAATCAACTATAAATGGTCCATTTTCAATAGCTATGTTAGTTTACTGGAGGGTGGTCACTGCTTGGGGGACTTACTAACCGGGGTTTATTCACCACTAAGTGGGATGATCCACGTAAGCAATGATGGGTACCAAATAATCGCCTGTTGTAAAACGGGAATGTGGCTCGCAGAATTGTCCGCATGGAGGACGCAGACAAATGGGTATATATACATATATAATGTATATATATATATATATCTATACCAACCAGCAACAACGTTATTTGTTTGCAGGCCATCTAACATTGGCCATGATAGGATAATTCATGATGACTCCATTTTTAAGGGGGTTGCATTCCATTTTTTTTGGGTGTTACTGTATGTATATTGCAATCTGATGTGTAAGCATGCACTGAAGCGCCATGAAAGATAGTGATTCAACTCTGAATAATGGGGGTTTGAACAATGGATAATTATATATCAGTGTGTCCGAAAATGGGGTACCCCCTAAATGGCAATTTTAATCGGGAAAATGATCATTAACTATCACATTTGAGGGGTATCCTATTCCAAGACAAGCCCATATAATATGCAATCCTTTTTTCTTATATCTTTTTAAAAAGGGGGTTATATTCCAATCTTTAAGGGTGTTCGAGTGTACTACGATGTTTTGGGGGTTTATGATCCAATGGTTACGGATTATCTCAAAAACATGTTAGAACCATGGCTTTAGTGATTTACATAGCTTGGTATTATACCCAATCTTGCATGACCCAACATGTTGGGTTTGCCGCAGAATTTTGGACTTAGCAACTCGTACTTGTCAACGGTGGTGTGGTACAATAGACGAACCAACATTTTTTGTGGCAGGATATGAGGTTAAGCATAAATCTGCCAAGAAAGCAATCACAAAGATGCAAAAGGAACATGTAATAATAAGAAAACAGTTCTTTTCCCAAAAAACATGACCAAAGATGATCAAAGATGATGATCGAAGGTTCAAATTATATAGATGGCTCTGTTTTTACCCACAATACGTGGAGATACCACAAGCAAATCTTGGGGTAGCAGTCTGTCACCAACAAAACTTGGAGGGTTGCTGTCTTGCTTTCCCCTGAATCTTTTGAGAACAATTTCTATGTTGAAGATTCTTGAAGTAATGATCATGCTTCAGATCGAATCCATGAAAAGACAAGTCAATTCAGATTTATTACACCCAAAGATGGAGCACTTCTTCACTTCACCGTTGACTTTCCGCGAAACCCACCCCTGCGCACGCTGCCCAGACGCAACGCCGCACCGGTTTCAGCGATCCAGAGCTCTTCCTCGCCACCGAGGAGGTGGGCCGCCGTGGCCAAATCCCATTGCTGTTTTCATCAAGGATGGTGGTAAAATCCCCACCCAATGTGGTAAACCCATGAAAACCCTAAGGCATCAACCATGTCTCATAAGGATAGAAATGGGATAATGTAATGATGGTGGTCTAAGCATTGAAAAATGGTGGTTGATCCATCCGAAATAATATAGCAGGGTGTTTTCACGAGGATATCTACTGCTGTATACGTGGTATTATTAAACATGCAATACCTAATGTGGCAAACCCTAAGCCACAACCAGGTTGAATAAGGACATTTTTGGGATACTAAAGGGGAAGATCATGGTGTTATTAATGTGGTAAATCCAAAGCCATAAAAACCATCCCCAATAGAGGTTTACTTGGGTATATCCCGAGCAATTTGATCATGGAAGATGACCCCAGTCACGGTTGTTTTTGGGCTGGTCTATCACTGGGTCTGCCACATTAGTGGTTTAACGTGGTTTACCCATCTAGTAGAATGAAAACTGGTGGTTTAACCATGATACCTACTGGTATACAATTGGTATTTTTCCAGCCTTAATCAATGAGGAATTCACTAATATATGTGTATATATATAATATGTATATCATGCGTGTGTGTGTGTGTGGAGATGTAACCGGATATTCACTGATGCTTTTATGAATTTCCAATCCTGTTTGGAGGGATGTTCCCAACTGAGTAAGCAATTTTCAGGGTTTAAAAACCACCAACATCCACCAAGCATGTCTAGGTTCGAGGAATCATGCGAGAACTTCCGTGAACATCCATCATCCAGCAAATGTTTCATATCAAACATTACCCTCTGGTAATTCAACATAGCTATTGAAAATGGCCATAGAAATAGTGGATTTTCCCACTAAAACTGGTGATTTTCCATAGCAAACTGTTAGTTTACCAGAGGGTATGAAACCGCCGGTTTGGGCGGCAACGATGATGTTTGTGGTCGAAAAATCACTGAGAAGTGCACCGATTGCTGGGCGAACTCACTGGTGAATGCTGGGGACGCTTCCAGTGTCTCGTCGCTGAAAGCCATTCTTACAAGGAATCTAAGAAAGGTTCGAAATAGATGGGCACTACTATACCTAGGATATCGTAAGATACTCCCCAAAATGGCTGGTTTGCACTAAGCAGCTTTCTTTTTTTTCTTTTCTGGAGATGAAGTCAGCATGATTCGTCTGAATCTCTCTACCTTTCTCCGTCTTGTTCAAAAATGAGTCAAACCAACATTTCTCGGCCAAACGTGGCGGAAAAATTAGTACTTTAGTCTTTTCCAATAATGGATTTACCCAAACAGGTCTGGACAGTTTTCAGCCTAATCCATGTTGAAAAGCCAGCCAAACATCTAATTGTTTTCGTTTAGTACCTGAGATTGGCTCATTACATTTGTCCCCATTCTATCCCCATTATCCGATTAAGATCCATGAAGATCCATTAAATTCCTATAAGAACCATCATCTTCCTAATCCGTTCTAATCTATTAAACAATCACTATAACATCCATTATATTCCAATCATATCTCTCCGTTCTATCCCCAATTATGGCGTAGTTTCATCCCATTTCTTCATCCCTTTCCCCGGCGAAACCAAAAAGAACCCGACGGGACATGCCAGGGAGAAGCCGAGCCCAAGCCCAATGACTCTGCAACTGGGATGGAAGAGCCCCAAAAATTGCTGGCTGGTGGTGGTTTAACCATGGAAAATAGTGACTCATACCCTCTGGGAATTTAACACAGCTATTGGACATGGCCATTTATAGTTGATTTTCCCATTTAAAATGGTGATTTTCCATAGGTATGTTAGTTTACCAGAGGGTAATGATTACATAATAGTGGCGAATTTAGTGGTAATTTAACCATAGGTCACTAGTGAAATTTAAGGATTGGTTATATCATAGTGACTAATAATGTGAGATCCAAATCATCCAGGGAAATGTGAGAAAGCCAAATCCAAATCATCCCTGGTTAGGATAATTGTGATATAATTGTGGAATGAATGTGGGAGAATTGTGCGATAGTTGTGGGACAGAAACACCAATATTAGGGGTTTCTGGAGTCGGGTATGACCTTAGCAATGGTATGATGTTGTTTAATGACCTCCAGAACGTTGGGTACTGGGGTGGCTTATGGCATTGGGTTTACCTGATTAACGTTTTCATAATCCACAATTCCGCAGATATAGCTGTTAAGTCCACGTTATCATTTCATACCATTTACTGATTGCATCTGGATCGCGGTTTCAAACGTCCAACCAAGATGGAGGCTGCTGATGCAACCAGGTTGTGGATTCAACCAAAGAAATTGGCTGATGAACCAACTTGATTTGGATCTGGGTTGAAACCACCACCAATCTGATGTCCATGTTGTGATTTCCCAACTTCGCAATGTGCAATGACCAGGCCCTAGTAATCCAATCTTGTCACCGGCCCACTTCGGAAATTTCATTTTTAGATGGGTTAAGGTTGATGGTTTCGTCTGGGGTTACATATTGGTTTCACGGGTACCTGGTTAGTAAGTGGAGTTCTGACCCAGTTGTAAATGGGATAACCCTAGGAACTTATTAAGTCGGGTTGGTTGACCAGTTACCAACCAGTATGATCCTCCAAGTAGAAACAAATCCAATGTTTATTCATCCGGCAATCAAACATGGCAATGGACACCGGCCATTTATTGATCATTTTCCCATTGAAACCTCCATTTAGTTCGGGTATTTCCCAGCAGCCCGCCGCGTTTGAGGACACCAAAGGGTATTAGCATTATGCTGACTATCAGAACCATCCGTGACTTGCCATTAGCAATTAGTATTATACTATCACTATCACTCGACCAATTTTAACTATTATCAACCAACCATTAGCAATTTGCAAACTATTGGCAGCTGTTGAATTGTGTACTGTTACTATACTAAAACTATTACCCAACGACTAGTACAGTTACAGGTTTGCGGATGATTTCCCCACCCTTCATAGTGGATTTGAACCAACGGCAGCTTCGAAACGTGTCAAGGACCAGCTTCACTACGTGTCTTGGCCGCACAATGTTTTGGTGTTTGGGAGGCACACCCCTTTCAACGAAAATATCATGGGTTTCCTCCTATTGACACCTACCATCTGTACATCCCATTATAATTACACTGTTTAATACTGCACATGGTTCTCCATTTGCTCCAGAAGGATGCTCTGATGCTCTCATTTAAAGGTGAGTTATCACTATGCATGTTGAAACCACCAGTGCTTTTACCATATGTACCCTCCACACAGTATAGGCAGTCTGTTTTTTTCCTTTTTTTCTAAAAAAAATATGTATACCCAGATCAGTTTTTTTTTTGGTGTTGTGTCACGGGAACACTAAAAATAGCTGCATTGTTTTGTTCATAACCCCTGTTTCCCCCCAAGTACATATAACATGGTCGTGGGTAAATGGGTAAACCACAATTTGAGCAGTTCCAATAACCGCAATTGGTTTACATCCTTATAGTGTGGTAAACCATGGTGAATCCAATAAACAATAAACCATGACCAACATCACCGCAAACAATGAGTTGTATAAGCCATCCGCAAGCGGTAGGTTTATGATTGGGGTTTGTCACATCATTAAACAGTTTATTTCCCCATGATATCCTTTTTGACGCCAAGTGCATCTCTATCCCAATAGATCACTAGAAATTGGTGAATTTACCCCCATGATATTTGCAACTCCTACACTCCCAAGTAGATCATGCATTATGGTGTGTATATATATATATACACACGAGCATTTCATGATATCCCTATCAAATCCCACGAAATCAATTCCCCATTTATTTCGGGACTCCTACGCCATTTTTAATGATCACCCCCTGGCCATGCACCACCGCCGTAGCCCTCCGCAGGAGCTGGACTTCGTGGTCCTCATGGGCTCCTTCGTCTGCGGCCACACGGTGCGATCTGCGGGTTTCATGAACCTCCCAGGCGTTGCCATCCAACGGCTCTCCAGGCGCCGCGATTGGCTGGTGCCATGTTTCATGGGGGAAATATCTATAGGACATCTATAGGACATATATCCTGTAGATGATGTATAGGTATGTTGGATGATATTGATATGACCTGTCTGACTAGTCTTCATTTGTTTCTCTAAACAGGCTTGAAACGCTTTTTTTGGTGTGTTTTGAAGCTTTTGGTAAAGTTTCAGGGCTTTTTGGAACCCTTTTCAGGACAGCCATGTATTCGTTGGATTGCTCGTTGGGTTTCTCCTGTCACTAAACAAATCCAGAGACCATAGATGAAGACGTCTTTGAACAAATCTGGCATCTGAACATCCCCAAATACAAGTTTTAGCATGTGAGTATTCATCCAGGCAAATGACAATTAGACCCCAAAAACATGTAACAAGTCAATTCTTTGGATTTTCCGTCCTTTGGTGGGATGAATGGAGCGACCTCCCTGCGACTTTACCATGACGCATTGGTGTCGTGATGTGGAGAATTGCCTCAGTTCTCGCCTCATTTCAAGTTGGTGACTTATCATACTTCACTTGAAATGATGGTTCACGGGGTATATAAAGAAGTTGGTGCCCCATTTGAAATATACCATACCCCATGGAATATACCCCATCATTCACTGATTGAATTCCTGATCCGCAATGATGCGCTAATATCTTTCCGGGAAGCCTCTAGCCAGATAAACATCATGGTTATTTATTAGTTGTTCATGGTGAATACGCCCTGAATAAACCCTTATCATATTTCATCCAGTTATATCCCACTATCTTCCATCATCAATACGACCATTTGTGAACAACCACCAATGAAACCAATCGAGAAGTGTTCAAAACCCTTTGTTGTGACCATGTGCTGGTTGGTCAATAGGACTTTCCATGCCTCACTGTGACAATCTCTAGTACATTTGGTCGTAAAACCCTCTTCGGGGTTTTGAACGCTGCTCAATTGATTGAAAATTAACATAGCGATGAAACATTGCCCATTTCTAGATGATTGACCTACTAAGAGTGTTGAATTTCCATAGCTATGTTAAATTATCAAAGTTTACTGAAATTCATTGATGGTTGATGATTTCCAATTTCAATTTGGGAATCTTTTCCCTTTCTCATCTCCCCCTGGGCCTATCTTGGCGTCCTGTGCTGCAAAGGCTGCAGAAGTCTCGTAGATCCAACGGCAGTGAGAACAAGTCGTCCTCCAACGATGTAAGGACACCTTTGGGGCTCGGAATCTATGGGAATTTATGACAGCACCCAAAAAGATAGAAAAGTCATGAAAAGTCACATGATGGTGAAACAAAGCCATAAACCATCCCCAATTTCACCATAAATAGGTGGGGTTCCAAGCATTCTCAAATGGGTGGTTTATGGCATTGTTTTACCCACATTCATTTGCTGAACCCCGTTGTGGCATAAACCTACCATTTGGGGATGATAGTCAGCACCCGTTTATCGTGATTTTGGGGATGATTCGTTGTTGGGTTCACCACAGTACTACCGAAAGAATCAAATCTCCCTGACATGAAAAACACCACATAAATTGTCCTAACTGTAAATGTAACCCCCCTACTAAACCATGGTTTCTGGGGTTTGATTAACATCAGGGGGAAGGGGTTACTACATAAAATAGTGCGAGATCACTGATCTATCATTTTTGCTCTTACTTTCTTGTGGTTTGCCTTAAAGGTGTCACCCAACATCCTATGGTGTGTCATTTTTTCCCTTCAATGGCCCCAAAATTGTCAGACAAAGCCAAGATCCAATACACCACTGGATCTAAGCAGCATAAAATGGGAATATGGATGCATGTAGCCAATGTAGCCAAAACGTGGTGAACAAGTAATTGAACCTTGGTGCTTATGGTTTTGTATGGGTATATAATGGGGAACCATCAAGAATTGGATGTGGTAAACACAAGAAACATTTGTCCCAGGAACATTTTGCATCATCCCATTGCTAGGGCATACCCAATAATTGGGGATGGTCTATTATTGTGTGTACCTCATTAACAAATATAAACAATAATTGAATATTTACTGGGTGAAACAATTGGTTCGAGTTGCTCGTGAGTTGTTTTTGACTGCGGTACTTAGAAATCACCATTCCTACTGGGTATTCCCCAGTCAGTCAGTCGGTACCCCAGTTATAACTGGACTAACCCTACTTAACCTACTGAATTAACTGGGGTGAACTAAACCACAAACAGGATGTCTGGGATGACAGCAGAGGACCACTCTGACAGCAGAAGGTTCCGACTTGGATGATTGGGTTTTGGAAGCAGAAGATCTGATCACCGCACGCCGCGCAGCTTGAGGGTGGAAGGGTTTGGGATGGAGCATGGTCATGTCCTCACTGCAGTAGCCAACCCCCAGTTACTAATATGGCCTACGGAGCGTACCGGTTTCATCGTAATAAATTGTAATAATTTTGCGGAGGGGCTTTATAGTCCTGGATTAGCATTAGGATTATACAAATTGTCGGGGCCTGGTTGGTAAGCTGTTCAAATCGGGGGTAGAAGTGGGGTGACATCCTGTCTGTAACTGGAGTATGCCAAGGTGGCTCACTACATTCCAACTGGGATGCATAGCAAGGGGGTTTCAGGATCTGCTTGCTGAATTCTGAGGAGCTAGGAAGAAATTCTGGATGAAGTATTGCACCGAAGTGGAAGACTTCGCTGCACATGAATTTGCATAAACAATTTATATATTAATAGTTAATATTTCTACAATCCCTTCCCTCCAATATTGGATACCGCCCACATGGTCCTCCAAATGAATAGATTCAATACATTCCAATACTAAAGCAGGGTTTCGTTTAGGTGTGTGGTTCGATGTATTTTGATATTGGGGGGAAGGGATTGTATGGTAAGACACCCCAACATGGATTTCTTATTCCCCACCTGTCAGCTGAAGGTCTCTAGATTTTGTGCCCATCCGTCGACCTTGGGATGCCACAGAAACATGATATCTTGGGCCACCCTCTAGAGATACCAGAAACAAATCCTCAGGTTTTCACGTCTTTTTATATTCCTTTCATTTTTTGAAGAACTGTTTCACCGTATTTTTCATGTTCACATTTTCACCGAGTTTCAGACAGTTTCAGTTTCTCATGGAATTTCACATGTGCTGTCGATTTGAGTTCATAGTGATTCAGGCATTAATTTTGACAGCTGGCTTGCGGTGGGTGAGCAGATTTCTGGAAATTTGGCATCAAACCTTTTGCTTCCTGAATGGATCTGACAACCATAATTTAATGTTGTTTCATGGGGTAGTCTGGCGCCACATTTCGTCTGGAGGAAAGGGTTCTCCCGAAGCTTTGGTTTCCCTAACCCATTTCACATTGATTTTCAAGAAATCCCCAGATGGCATAGCTGCACACCAAACAGTTCATGGTATATTAATATGTTTTTTCCATAAATATATCATAGTTAAAATTACATATCCATATATTTATCTACTATTTGTATGATTATGCAGTTCGCATCGATTTTTAGACTTATAATGATTTATAATGTATGTTTATTACAAACAAACTATATATATATATGTATATGTGTGTGTGTGTAAATAAATATTTACATATGATATGTATTATAGTAAGGAATCGACTAGAATTGCACTTTCACCCCTTGATGAGGACCACCTGAATTTAGTCGTCACTTTAGCTCGCCCAGGATGTTCCACGGCAGGTGTATGTGCCATGCGACGCTATCCGGGTGTTTTCGTGATGCGAGGACAAAAGAACATGGTGCAAAACAACAATTTCTGGATACGTGGGAAACCCTGGATGATCTTGGATAGGTGGTTTCATCCTTTAATGTTGGCAAAGCAATAGCAAATCATCCCCAATTCCCAATTTTACCATAATTGGGTTAATCCCTCAAAATATGGGTGGTCTACTGTTGCTTTGCTCACATTGGTCATTCTCCATTTCATGATGTAAATAAGCACAAGCCAACCAGTTTTTTTGGGAGGAATATGTCCAAGATTGGCCATGGACAGGCACAGGGTTCTTCAATACCTACACTGGGACCACAAGACTGCAATGCCCAATGAGGCTTGTTAGGAACACTGTTGATTTGCCTCGGCCATTATTATATTTCCAGGATTTTCCAGGATAGTCATCGCAACCCTTTTGCATTTCGTTGTGGACAAGCACATCTGTGTGTTGTACAGAAATAAGTTCTTGACACCTATCCTTTTTTTCGAAAGATTTTGGTGTCACCCAGACTTGTCAGGGTTCATCAGTTCATTTCTCGTGATACATTGCTGTCGGGGGTGTCATACTTGTTGAATGAAGTCCCAAGCATTTGCAGTATACCTTACAGGTCACCGTGTGAACCTTCCAGAATGTATTGAAATGGATTGGGTCTCATTGTGCAGTTTTTTTCACCTAGCTCTGCCAGGTGGGTCCTATTTTTGTAGGAAAAAAGAACCCGATTCCAGCTGGCCCTATCCCTATTTTCTTGGAAAAGCACCATGGAACCCCAGCTTGCTGAGTTTGGAAGATCTATATAGATTTTATCACGTTTTTTTTCAATGGCATTGGCCTAAAACTGGAGTTCCTTGTAAGCATGGCTCAGAAACATTGACACACAGAAGGCTTGGTGGGGCCATTGGTGCCTCATTCCCGACCCACATACTACCCGGTTGTGTTGGTTGTGACAAGTTGGTGATACCCTTAAGCCCATACCCACAAAAACGTAACTAGGTTATATCCGCACGCCTTATACAATGTTAGGTTTATAGTTTATGGATCCCCTCATCAGTATAAGATTCATTGTACCTCCGTACCTTACACAATTGCACCCCATCCCCTCATAGGTTTGGCTAGGTAGGTTATAGATGGTTACACCACCCTTTTCAGTATTCTTTGGTTGCTTTAAGTTTAAGTATTTTATTGTAAGTAGGTTATACCCCATTCCAATAAGGATGCTATTTTACGTCATACCCCCTCCCCCAAGCTACCTTTTTTGTGACCCACAATTCTTCAGTTATTCTAAATAGGTTATACCCCCAATCAGCAAATACTTTGAAACATACACAATTGTTTTGGCTGAACATATGGCAACCCGCAAAAAGATAGAACAGCTGGATAGCTGGGACATATGGCAAAGCCGATATCCTGGAAGCACTTTTCGGCATTTCTCTAATGGGTTAATTCTCCCATCATATCAACAAATACGAACCAGGCCATTTTTCAGGTTGGTGACTTATTCAAATTCAGCCAGAAACAAGATGTCAGCGATTCAATGTTGTTTTTGGTTAGTGAATTGGACTAGTTATATCAGCAATTCAGCCATAAAACAATGAATTGTTGTTAAAACTGCCATATTATATCCCTTTAAAATCCATTAGTCACTGGATTGGTTTAAGGGAAAATTTGCCGGAAACCTCTATATTTGATGATTTCCCTTTAATTTAACCAATCCAGTGATATATAGTTATGATATAGAATGCCAACTATAGTACTGATAGTAATTATGGTGTATAATCCAACTATCAACTATAGTTTTTATAATCCAATAGTTACAGGAACTGTTAATTTCAATTTGCTATTAGTTATGGATTATACATAAGCCATTCATTAGTAATAGGAATTTAGGAATTTCCCTTCAACCAATCCAGTGACATTTCCATTCAGTTCCATTCTCTCCCCCCATTTCGCCACTGGAGGACTTCACTGCCACCAAGCGCTCGGTGGGCGCCGCCACGAACGGCGGCTCTATGAAAGCGTGGCGTGGCTTTAGGTGACGAATGGATGGATGGGACGAGAAAATCCATGGGAAAAGCGATGGGAAAATGATGGGAAAGTGGTGATTGAACCATGAAAAACCAGGATTTCATGGGATTTGAAGCAAGGGTTTGATGGGGTTTAAGAATGAAAATGGCGATTTCACGCTCAAAGATTGTGAGCCAATGGACTTTAGTCATGAAAATATGGGGTTTAAACATCAAACATGGTGATTTATGGAGATTCAATGGTGAAACATGGTGCTTTGACCATCAAAAGAAGGATTTAAGCACGAATCCGGGTGCGTCTTAAAACGGGAGACTCACTCATACATTCATTGCGGGAAAATGGTGGTTGAGCGGTGGATTTGGGGGTATCTATTCAATCAATGGATTGATGTAAGGGAAGATCTGAACCGAAAATCGTGGTTTGTATTACCATTTTGATGGCTTTTGATGGCTTTCCTGTAGAGTTTTCACTCATTCAATTCTGGAAGTGGCCCATCCCCGTTCATCCCTGATGGCTCCTTTGGTAAGCAACTCCCAGTAGCACATGTACATGGTCACGCCCCCCACCAGAACCTACCTTTAGCATTATTTGCTATGAACAATGCAATGGCATAGAAGAAAATGGCAGGTTCTGGTGTATATATATATATATACACACATATATATACATATATGAATACATATTTATGACTGGTTGATGATTAAGATCAATTGCCACCCCAAAGATATTGGGAACCTTAGAAACAGGAAATTTCCCTTGGCAAGTTTGCGAAGCGCCATGGCTACTCGCATCACACTTAGAGTCAGCCCTGCATTTGATGGTTGCATGACTGCCCCTCAGCCTTTCCATGACAGACGCATGATCGTATATTTCAGCATATATCTCGCGTCAGGGTTTGGGCGATGTTTTGTTGAATAGCTAAGAGATATATACAGACCTAATTGGTCAGTTTGCCAGCTCAGTCGCACAAAATCTATGTACATGCTTTCTTTTCCAGGTCCCAATGAAATTCAGGACAGTAACATGGTTTTGAAATGGGATGAAATGGGATTTTTGTTGTGATGAGGAGTGCAATTTTGCAATCGCAGTTCTGTGGAGTATATGTCTATCTACCCAGTATCTGATTATCGATTTATTTACGTATCTATCTATTTATCTCTGTGTCTATGCATCGACATATTGATCAATCGAATTGATCTATGATCAATATCAAATCAAATCAACCAATCTGCTTACCTGCTTGGGGTTTCACCATGATCCCACGACTGTGGGAAAGTGGGCAGATGAGGTGGTTGCCAGTGGCAGTGAAGTTGTTGGCAGAAGTTTGGAGGAGAAGCTTTCCGCAGCTGGTCGGGAGCCACCAAAAAAAATCAATCCTAATGGGGAAACTAGTTCGCTAAGTGGATTTATATTGATGTTAGCTAGGGTTTATGAGTTGGTCTATGCACCATCTAACTATAGTTATACTCACCATGTAACCAGAGTTATACTATGGTTTATATCCCTGAGTATAACTATAGTTGGATGGTACATAGACCAACTTATAACGCTGGGATACGGCACCACCCGGAAACGGGGGCTCCCATGCGCTGGGAAAGAGTCAAGTTAGCAGCATTCGGCCTGAGTGAAACAGACCCAAAGACCGGTCGTTCTTGTGATTTTTTTGGTGTAGAACTTGGAACACACTTTTCGTAGTTCACAATGTGGAAGGATTTGGACACACACACACACACGCACACATCTACATATACATATGCATATGTATGTAGAGGATCTTGATATTTGTCAAAACTAGACTTGCGGGGCCTTGGGCCTCGCAGATGCTGATGAAATGTCAATTTGCTGAACAAGACCTGGGTTTGTCTGCAAACGGATGCCCTCCACTTTAACAGGGAAAATGATGATAATCCAGTGGAATTCGGGGCATCCTATTTTCAGACAAACCCTGTAGCATGTTGATGCATTTTTGTGGGTTCGGTCTTCATTGCGTTTTACCCAAAAAATATCTGTGGTGAACGGCTCACCCTCACACAAAGGATATTACATGAAAGGTCATGTTATTAGCTAGCGTAGGCATAGCGTAGGCCTGATATATGGTGGGTAAGAAGCTCCAATTTTGGTACCTGAGATGTCCTTGCAAGATGAAATCCTATCCTTCTGCTCAGATCTCTATCATTCCCAGCAACCAAAACAAGTTCGATACCTCGAATCCTTAGCAAAATCCCAAATCTGGTAGCTTAAATCCTCCAGTTTTTCAGGAAACATCTTCCACTTCCCTAACACTTTCTCACCTTCAAATCCTCCATTTCCGGGTCAACCCTGAGAGTTGTCAGGAGCTTTTGGGCTTCCCCTCAGCCTCCGACAGCATCCCGCCCCCGGAAACCCTGGTACCCTGCCGTGATGTCATTGTGGAGTAGCCTCTGGCTATTTAACATAGCTATGGAAAATGGCTAATTTTGGATGATTTTCCCAGCTAGAAACCTCCATTTAGCTCGGGGATTTTCCATGGCTATATTAGTCATAACCAGATGGTAGTTCGATGGTTTTTCCCGTTTTCGAAAATGGTGATTTTCCAGTTCGCAAAGTTCAAGTACCAGAGGGTATACCCTCTGGTATATTAACATAGACCCTGAGAATAGTTATTTTTAGAGGAAACTAATCTTCCAATCCCTATCTGCCAGGGTCTATGTTAATTTACCAATGAAATGATAATTTGTAATGGCGAACCAAAAATGATTCACCCACTAGGGATATCAATCAGTATACGAATCATCGTTCGAATGGGATATGTACAAAGGAACACGCTTAGAGTGAGAATTAGCAATGATGATAAAGGATGATAGGTAATGGCAAACTAAAAATGATGAACCCATGAAAAGATTTGATGAGATATCAATGGCGGTATAGTGGGGGAACTAAGAATTGGTATACACTTTGAATTGCCGACTACTAGTCATTGCCGTTTGGCCTTTGGCTAGTTCATGAAAGTGCTGATGAGTTTTTAATGGGGTTATGGTGGGATATATATATATATATCATAGCCGTTATCACCAACTATACTCAAAACTTTGACTGGTTGGTCGTTTCAACCCTTGAGGATAAATCTAGGGATCAAGATCACAATGCAATTCGACAGGGATGAATCATGATACATCTTATGGTTCCCTGAGTTTTTTCTAGGAAAATTTGATACTATGGGGATGAGCCTACTACTGCATGTGGAACCCTCCCTAAAAGAGAACATGCTCCACCCATACAACTTTTATACCGTTTGGTGGGTGTTAGAGATCATGCAAGGGGTGTGTTATCCTCTCATTTTTCTGGCCAAATCCCACCATCTCCAATTTGTGAGGCTTTAGTTTAACCACTCACCATTTGCCATCACTTCAGTGTCACAATTTCTCTCTTCTTTTTGGTGACATCCCTTCGGTTGATGTTTAAATCCCAAAAGAAACACAATTTTGCTGGCTTAAATCCCATTGAATTCCCGTTAAATCTACAATCTTGGAAACCCCAGCCTCAGGCGGTTCCCTGGTGCGTGCGCATCTTCCGTGGCTACCCCTTAGCCGCCTGGCGTCGCGAGGTGACGCTCAGCTCTTCGGAGAGCTGGGAGGGGTCTTCTGCGGTTGGGGGTTTAATGTGGAATATACTGGGAATATATACAGTGATATATATATATATGTATATATATATATATTGATATATGTAGTTCTATATATATATATAAATTAACTATATATATATATATAGCTAAATATATATATATATATAGAGTTATATAATGTTATATATATACATTGTATATATATATATATGCATATACTATGGGAATACTGTAGATGGGTCAAAACATGTCAAAACCTACTATTGCCATATTTGGAGGAATCGCCATCAGCCACGTATTTTGAGGTACCATCCGGGCACCAGGGGTTTTGACCCATAACCATATAATGAATTACTGGGAATGTAATTGGGGAACATATTGAGAATGGGAGCAATTCCATCCCCAGCAATGGTGAATCCAAGGATTTATGCAGTATGCTTTAACCGACATACACACATGTATGTATATATGTATATATGGTAAACCGTTTGAAGCATGCTTGGATGTGCATCCCAGTTACTAAAACATCTAGCCCCAGAGATATCTGGGATAGACCCACCCTAGTGGTATGGGGTTACCTTTGCACTGATGGTGCCTGGGATGCATCGCCATTGAATTGGTCCGGATGGAAACTTGAGTTTCCAAATATAGATGTGAGGTACCCTCTGGTAAACTAACATAGCTATTGAAAATGGTGATTTATAGTGGATTTTCCCATTAAAAAATGGTGATTTTCCATAGCTATGTTAGTTTACCAGAGGGTAGATGCACATCCCAGACTAGACCATTCTATTCATTTCTGCATATTTCTGCACGTGGAAAAAAAAGGCCTTTGGGGGAGCCATCTGCAGATGGGTAACCTTCATCACGGTTTTGGTCCTTTTGGTCAGGATATGTCAGGACACACACGCACATATACATATATATATATATAATATGATATGTGTATGACATGTTGTCTGCTTATTATGTTTCAATAGATTCAACCCATTTTTCATCCCCATGACCTAACGTCCGTCGTCGTTTCTGTTTCGTCCTGCCAGGCTGATCGCGTGCGACCTTTGTCGCCCCATTTGGACGTTCTGGCTGAGGGCGATGTGGTACTCATCGACGCCTTTGGCGTTTCTTGGCAGATGTTCAAGCGGGGCGAAAACACTGGGAAGGGCAATAATGTGGTAAACCCAATTATACACTTACCATTTTTGGAGGGTTTATAATACCCATAACTGGTGATACTGGCGATGGTTTATTATTGGGTGTACGATGTTAGTGGTTTTCATATTTTTCTAAATATACTGTAAATGTGTTTACATGTGGTTCCGTTTCGGAGAAACCGATTGGATGCCGTAGCACAAACAAGATAACATGTTCTTTTAAGAATCAGTCCGGAAAGTATCATTGGTTGATGATGATAGCTGGGGGGTAACCAGCTGGATGGGTCTGAAGTGCAACTCAATCTTTTGATATTTTGATGGAATTATTCACTTATCAGCTAAAAAAAGACAAAGTTTTCGGGGTTTGTATATATCTAAGATTGGCCATTTTGACTTCAACAAGTCATGAGCAATAACATATGATAACATTCTGAACTCTTACATGGAATATAGGAAATCCGTAACGTTATTGCAGGATACTTTCTATGACAATTTTGGTGGCCTCACTTGGCTTCACTGCAGCGCAGAAACTCAGGAGTTTCCATCCCTTCTCACAGCGCAGCGGCACTTCCTGATCTCTGGATTGGTTCCCAAATCGCAGGCGCGACGATGGGATCCATGCCATGCAGCTGGTTGACCTGGCACGTGATCAGCTTTAGAGACCTTTGGAACAGTGGCATGTCCCTTTGGAAAAAAACTGGGATTGAAATCTTGTTCTTGAAAATTCCTACCCATTTCGGAATATTTCTTTGGATAATTATATGTTGGAATGATTTGGAATAGAAATATGGATAATTGGTGAGACTTAGTTTCCCACTGGTTTGAATGTTGGATAATTATCCAAATCATTTGTTTCCTCCCATGGTTTCTTAGATGTAGAACCTGGTGATGCCTGTCATTTTCCGTCGCTGGCATGATGGGATTTGTAAGGGGATGTAGCAGGTAACTATGCTCAATCAGAATCAGTAGATACCTCGATGCTATTTACAGGGCTAGTGAAGCACGAAAGTTTTTTGATTTTTAAAAACGTTGAACTTTTCAGGTTAGAGAATTATTTCTACTATTTATCCAGATATGGTGGGGATATACGCAAGACCAACCATTGTCTGGGGATAGAGAAATGACATCGTTGGTAAATGCTGGGGTTAGATACCATAGTTCAAGATTGGGAGAGGGGAAGGCTGGGATGAGACATCTCGCAAAAAGTGCAGTCAATTGTCTCGACCCAAAGGCCCCCGTAGATAGAGGGTTTCATGCGATGTTGTATATGATACTCGCCCCAAGTCCTCGGAGTGAACTTTGAATTCTGATTTTTCTCCGAACACACATTATTTGCCATTCAAGAAGGGTGGTTTTTCAAAGGTGACTAGAGGTAACCATCAAAAACCGGAATATCATGGGGTTTACCTAGCGCAACGCAAAAGATCATCCAACATGGTTGATTTAACATGATTTAACCATGAAACTAATACAAGGTTGTGCCCCAGACTAGCTGTGTTGGTTGAGAAGTAGGTGAAGTACGGTTTTTGGTAGATACATCAATAGTCAATACCCTCTGGTAAAGTAACAGTTTGCTGTTGAAAATTGCCATTTATCGTGGATTTTCCCATTAAACATGGTGATTTTCCATAGCAAACTGTTAGTTTACTAGAGGGTAAGATTTATAAACCCAGAAACCAGGAGGGATCTCCTACAGTAGTGGATTCCTGGAGGCACCACGCCACGGCCGGGCCACCGACATGTGGACGCTCGGTGAATTTTCAGCTCCATGGGTGGGAAATTCTCAAACGAAAACATGGAGGTTTTGCCAAGTTCATTGCCCTCTGGTAAACTAGCAGTTTGCTATGGAAAATCACAATTTTTAATGGGAAAATCATCCATAAATGCTCATTTTCAATAGCTATGTTACGTTAGTTTACCGGAGGGTATGTGTAACCAAAAACTAGGAACACCATTTGGATACCTTCTTGTATTCATTTTCTTGTGTTTATTGGAATTTTACCATGAAGAAATTGTGATTTGAGCATCAACATTGATATGTTTTACCCTTCTGGTAGACAAAGATGGCTAGAGGGAAATCATATGATCTAGCCATTTTGGCTCAAGCCATTTTGGCTCAAGGGTCGTGCCCACGGTCGGCCGCCTCGCGCTCGTCCATGGGCTTCGACCCCGTCATCCTGGCACTCCGTGGTGCCACCCTGCCCGCGGCCTGTGACGGAACCACCATCACTTTCCCCCTNCGTCCATGGGCTTCGACCCCGTCATCCTGGCACTCCGTGGTGCCACCCTGCCCGCGGCCTGTGACGGAACCACCATCACTTTCCCCCTGGCCGCCTGGCCGAAAGTGGGTGGTTCTGTCGCGCCTGTCCCCCCCGGCACCCCCCCTTCCCCGCGCGCCGCCACACCACCGCGCTCCGCCAGCCCCGCCTACTCCCGCAGCCCCTCCCCCACGCCCGAACCCCGCCGCTGCTCCCATACACCCCCCCGTGCGCAGCTCCGCCGGCGGGAATCGTCCTCCCCCAGCGTCTCTCCGGCGCCGGGCCGCCCCCTCACCGCCCCGGGCGAATCGGCCACCGGCACGGTCCCGGTCCCCCCGTGCCCGCCGCCCGCCCACAGCCCCCCCCGCCCGCACGCGTCGCCCTCGGCGCGGCCCCCGCGGCCCACGCGGCCCCACTCCGCACCGCCCTGCCCCCCCCGCACCCTTCCGCCCACCCCTCCGCCCACCCGTCGCTCCCCCGCGGGCAGCGCTCCTGGTCCGACCCAATCCTCCGCCCGCGGCGTCACCTCGCGCGCCCCTCACCAGCGCGTCCCCTTTCGGGCCCACCCCTTTCGCCCCCAACCCTTTCGGGCACCCGCCCACCCCGTCCCCGTCCCCTTTCCGCCGCCTCTAGCCGGGGGGCACCCCAAAAGCCTGCGCCACCACATTTCAAGGCAAGCAGGCTTATCGTTCCTTTTGAGAGTGTGCGCTCCCCTTTACAAGCAGCACCTCCGGCGCCCCTTGGGCACCACCACCCAAAAAAAAAAAAACAAGCCCCGCGGGAAGCTGCTGCTGCACAACGGCGGCCGCCGCCACACGCCCTTCCTGCGGCCTACTTCGAGCGCCGAAGAGCCTCGAGGCCGGACGGGCTNGGAAGCTGCTGCTGCACAACGGCGGCCGCCGCCACACGCCCTTCCTGCGGCCTACTTCGAGCGCCGAAGAGCCTCGAGGCCGGACGGGCTGCCAGGGACCGGGCTTTTTTAATCCCATTTCTTACGGGCCTCGCCCTCGCCGCTTCCCTTGGCTCAAGTTCCAATGGCGAGTGACCACCCGCCCCCACCCGCCCGGCCCGTCACACCCCGTGCGCCAACACCCGCCGCAGCCCCACCCCTGGTCCCACGCGCCCCCACTACCGCCCCCACCGACCCCATCCTCATCAGCCATACTGATACCCCCCTCCCCCCACCCGGAACCGCTTGCTCCGTTTGCCTGTCGGGCGTAACGGGCGCGGAGACCCGCCGCCGCCGTGGCCCGGGTGCGGCCATTGGCTGCACTTCGCGTGCCTCGCCCGCGTCCGAGCACGCACCGCGCCCGCGCGCTGCCCACAGTGCCGCGCCCCGTGGCCGAGCACGCACCGCGCCCGCGCGCTGCCCACAGTGCCGCGCCCCGTGGCCCCCCAACCTGGACGACTCCCTGTCCCACCGGTGCCACCAAGCGGAATTGAACCCATTCCAAGACTCCGAAGTCTTCGACGCAGCCCCTCCCATGCCACGCGCCCCCGCGCTGCACCCCACCACCCCCACCACCGCACACCCTGCGCCACCCGCCTGGCACGCACGCGGACCTCCCGGAGGACCGGTCAGTACTGACGCGAACTCGTGGCTATACGTCCCCTTGCTGCACGCCAGCACCGGCGCCCTGACCCCTGCAGCGCTCCGGCAGACTGGTGGGAACGTGCCCGAGTCGCACTCCACACCGCAGGGCCCGTGGCCGTGCCGGCCGTCCTCCAAGCCTTCGAGCTTTCACCCCACCACGATGCCGCCGTTTGGCTGCGGGGTGCCTGTGGGGTAGGGGAAGGGGTGCCGCGGCGTCAGCCACCAAGCGCCCCCATTCTCCCGCGCGGAACAAGGCGGCTCGCCTGTCTAGTTCTTCTGGGGGGAGGACGGCCCCCGGCGTGGTTTGGTGCAAANAAGCATGCGCGGGGCGAGGAGGAACAGTTTCCAGCCGCGGGATTGCTCCAAGGCTGAAGTGGGGTGGTTGATGCCTTCGAGGGCGAGCCGAAGGGCGTGGTGGAAAGTGGGTTGGAGACGGCGCGGTACGGATTGAAACAGGAAAGCGCGCTGTCGCAGGATGGGCAAAACGTCGAGGGTATCCAAAGCTGGCCAGCCCGTGGCGGGGTCGGGCGTGGGCGGGGCGGGTGGGAAGGGGCCGGGGGGAGGATGGCTGTCCGGAGTGGCAGGGTCGGGGGGGGGCTGCTGGCCGGCTCGGTGCCCGCGGCGCGTGGTCGGGCGGGGGGCGGCGGGGGCTGGGGG